>JALBCR010000193.1:312500-824431 GCA_030710515.1 Abscondita cerata
TCTGAGTAAATACATCTAGAAGATTAACAGCTAAGCTGTTATCATTAGCTTGAACAGGGTACTTTATATCAGAAGAAGGGTCATTGGAATTCTTAATTACACAGAAGAAAAGTATTCATTTCATCGTCGCAAGACGCTGATTATATGACATACTAGCAAACCCGGCGAACTCCGTTTCGCCACCAGATGGCTTCGTTTTATGTAACATTTCGTTTGGTGATTAAAAGATGAAGAAAATTTTTTTTTGTTTTATATTTGAAAAGGAAAAATTTTATTTCATTTCACAACAGTAATGAATTCATTTCGATTACAAAAATGAAGTGTTATTTAGTTGAACTTCTCTAAGTAAATGAAAGTGAATCCAAAGTAAATACTGAATCGAAGCGTTATACGTGTCCGCAAATTATCCGTTTCATTGAAGTGCACTTTGGTAAACCACATTTTTGTTTTTGGTCTGACGTTAACACAAACAAAGCGGATGGTTTCCCAACTCGTGAACACGCAACGTATAACTGCCCATGTGAAAAACAATGATTTTCTAAATTTATCCCGCAAACACTAAGCGATTGGCCTTGCGACTTGTTAATTGTCATTGCGACGCACCGGCGCCATCTACTTAAAATATTGGTTTGTAGTACATGCTATGTATCAGAGATGGCGCTGTATGTGAAAAAAGATTTTCCCGCTTTTCTGTTGACATTTTTCCTGAATTTTCTTTGTATAAACCTCACGGCGAGACCTTTACGATGAAAACCGTGGAAATCGGTTCGTGCGTTCTGGAGTTATAGCGTCAGGAAGGAAAACCCGACTTATTTTATATAGTAGAAGACTATTAGGAATTCCATTTGTTAATTTCCGATGTCGAAGAAATTTCCATAAATAAGACGGATTATTTGATGAACAATTATTCACATTTTCAAAGTAAAGTGAATAAGTTTACAACTCAAATCTTTACACTGAATTCTTAAAGACTTAAAAAAAGATAGTCATTAATGTTGTCAGATGATTGATACATAGAATGAGCGATTTTCTTTTTTATGGTAAAGGTCTATTAGTTCATTATTGAACCACCGAGGAATAGAATATTTCAATATTTTCACAGGGATGTTATTATTAATACCAAAGGAAACTATTTGATAAAGAGTTTAAGTTTGTCTTCTATGTCTAAATTTACAAACCAATCATCTCATTGAACAGAAACAAAAAACTCATTGAAACCAACATAATCCCCCTTAACAAAATCAAAAACTTTCATTTCCTAACATAAAATGTTAGCAGATGAAACAGTGAATAATAAAATAAGATATTTGTAAAAATTAGATCAAGAAAAACATTGCGATCATAGACTTGTCTCAAATTCATCAACGAATAAGTCATAAATATTACTATTAGATGATGAAGGAATATACACACCACCAATAATTACCAATATTATGATGAAAAGTTGTTTTGAATTAAAAGTTATATCCAAATATGAAATTACAGCTATTTAGCATGAAAATTTAGGTTTGTTGATTATTTACTAATCATTCCATATTACTTGTTTTGGCTTGACACGTTTAACATAATCTTGGATGCACTGACATGAAATATTAGACACTTGAATGTCAGAGTATTGTAAAAAATAATGGTAATGCATCTTGAGCAAAATTAATATTTTTTAAAAAAATTGATATCTGATTGTTACATTTTAAGTTTTGGACCATGCAAAACTTTTTATCAAGAATAACTTTTTTCAAAAAACCAATGATAAAAAAGTTTTCCATATTGTACTACTTAAGTAGATACACTGTATAAGACACTGCAATTTTTTGGAAAAGTTTGTCATTGTGAACATGTTCACTACACGTAATTATACTGTAGTGCGTAATTTTTTTGTGTTCGGTTTTCGACCTGAAATACACGAACTTCGGGGGTTCACAATGGGTTGTGGGGTTCGTGGAAGAAAATATCTATAAACATTTACAGTAAGATTGTCATAATTATTAAATGAAACTTTGGCACAAGCCTTACTCAAACTACTAAGAGACTTATTAGTTACGTTAATCTGAGTTATCAATATACCTTTCTTTCACATTGGATATTTTTCTTGCACTCCTGCGTCAGCCAATGTCTGTCTCCTAAAACAATATACCGAATCTTCAACAATTTTGTAATTTTTCTGCTCAATATCTTAAGTCTAGAATTTTAATTTGGTTAAGAACGGAGGGAAGAATTTTAAAGGCACTTTAATAATCAAACAAAGGATATGTGTTCCGACACAATGTACCTACTTTTTAATAAAATAAAAATTTTTGGTACTTCTGAAAAACAATATCTTCCAAACACAGTAAGATATAAAGATTGGGTCTTCAGTATTCAATGAAGCAAGAATTAATTGAAAGTATTTTGTTGTAAATAGTCCAGTCATGTCAAAAATATGGCTTCTACACCAAAAAGTCAGCGCTTTAATTTTTTTGTCTTGATTCATTGTTTTGAAAGATGAACTGCCTGAAATTGAGAATTTTGAATTTTGCCTGATTATCAAGTTGTCTCCAAGCCAAAGGAAGTAAAATATTCTCAAAAAATTTCGACTTTCTTTCGACACCAATTTGTCTCCGAGCGATTATAAGGGAGATATTGAAAAATATACTTAACTAATGGTGCCGCAACGGAATACTACGCAAGTCAAGGGTTGTTATCGCCCTATAGTTCGCCAATCGTTCATTGTATGTGAAGAATGAATTTAACTTTAATTGAAATTATTGTTTTTTTAAATTTTGTTACCACCTTGTTTCCTCTCATAGTCATAGCAACTCAGATATTCACAAAAAACGAATTTGGAATTTTAATATTATTAATGCGTTTCAGTGACTTTTAATATGCTTTCAGGACGTTTTTCAATTTTTTTTATTTTGCTTGCCGCATTCTATATATTGTTGTTCCTGAGGAAATTTCCAAAAATGTTTTCTTTCAAAATTCAGTTGATTTTTTGATAATCTTAAAACCACAAATTACTATTCTGTAATTTTAAATAGTTGCTTTACGAAGGAGGTGTCGTAAAATTTGATAATTTCCCATGAAAGGTTGCTGTGAGAACGAAATTTTGAATGTTTTAATTTTTTTGAAACCTTCATCTCTTACCAGCCACACAAAAATTATCTCTTATGACATTTTCTGATTATTAAAGTAATCAAAACGACTAATCAGACGTAACCTAAAAGTTATAATTACTCCTGAAGTTTATGATGTTTATTTGTTGAACAAATTTAGAGTAAATACCAAAGAAATAAAAAAATATTCTTAATCACTAAATTGCTCAACAACAATGAAAAATGCGAATCACTGATATCAAACGTTGTTTTCAAAAAATACGCTCCAAGTAGAAGATGATTCGTAAGTCTCTGCGTTAACTGTTACTCTGCGGTTCCCGTATAGTAATATTTTATGTAGAATATACAGGGTGCAGCAGATAAAGAGTTGTTAGACAGACCTCGATAACTAAACGTAGCTAAAAATAGAAAATTCACATGAGGAGTGAACTATTTATTGAAAATATTAGCATTCTATTTCCACTTCCGGTGGTTATACAGGAAACATGTTATAAATTCAATATTTTAAATGGGACACCCTGTGTCTTTTTTAATTTTCTAGACTATTCAATTGCGCATAACATTTTTTATTAGATTGCGATACTTCCATCAGCGAATGAAAATCTGACAATAACTAAAACAAATTTTGTATTTGTATGGTTACAATAAACTATGAATTTGTATTTTTTAATTGATTGGAATCGCTCTGGTAATAGGTACTTACTGACAGATTACACTTTCAAACAACATTTACAATATTTGGAGGTTATATTTTTTTTAAGTTAATTTCACGTTTATATGTCTTTAAAAATGAGTTACTAGAACTTAAAAATTAAATTGTATCATTTGTACCCGATTAAACTACAATTAAGCATCGTTAATTAATTTTTTGTAATAATTGTCCCCAAACGCAACGTGATGTTAACAGCCACGAGATGGCCGTACTTGTGCTCATTCCGTAATAAGTGCGAGAATATGCTCGCATGTTGTTTTCGAATCTAACTATTCTGTAATTGAAAATTAATCCAGAATGAAGTAGAAAAAACACTTTGCTTTGATAAAAATGTTTCAATTCTTAAATAGTTGTTACATAGTGAACGATTCTCGAACCAAAATTACAATTTTTTTAAACATTTTTAAATGGGACGCCCTCTATCTTATTTTAAATTTTCCGTTATTTGTATTTGACACATTTTGGTTCGCTCTATTGGTTTGTCGATCTTAAATTTAAAGCATTATTTGGTTCAACAGCAACAGCAAAATACTAAAATATTATGTTACTAGTGACGAAAC
Organism: Abscondita cerata; assembly: GCA_030710515.1. Classification (NCBI taxonomy): domain Eukaryota; kingdom Metazoa; phylum Arthropoda; class Insecta; order Coleoptera; family Lampyridae; genus Abscondita; species Abscondita cerata. The sequence goes on from JALBCR010000193.1 coordinate 316,865, forward strand.
GGATAATTTTTTGTAACGAATGTGCCGGACAAGCAAAAAATCATATTTCGTAAATGTTACATACAATATTTTTTTCGAAATCGTCACTAAAGTACAACTAATCTGCAGTAAAGTAAATAAAATCGGCACTAAAGTAATTCATTATACGACGATTTTTAAGTTCACATTTTCGCCGGTAGAGATGTGTAAAATGTACGTAAATTTTAGAATCGCGTATGCGCGGTGGAAGCAATTGACGTAAAAAAGAAAACGGCTGATTACATTTGCTACTTAAAGAACGTTATAAAACTGTCCGATTTTGTTCAAATTTTGGGATTTCGGAAAAAATATAATATGAACCTCGGCACTTAAGTTCTTTTTCATGACTCACGTGTTTTATTTGCCTAAAACTAAAACACATTTTCATGAAAAATCAAACTTTAGTGCCTTGACACATAAATAACTATTTTTAATTTTGAAAAAAAATCAAATGCGAAGAATGTTACTTTTTATGTCAAAATTAGAAAAAAACAGTGTTGTAATTCCGTTGACAATTTGAAATACTGCACATACGCGCATTGTTTACAATTAATTTCGGTTTCAAATCAAACTGAATACTTTTTCAATTACAATTTGTGTACTTAGGTATATGGATGTATCGTTAATGCAAGTTTGCTTATACTACCATGCAAATGCTTTTTAATTGACCAAATTACACGCATTATACATAATAATCAATTGGCTTCGCTTGATTAAGTTAATGATAACTCTAGTATATGCCAAATCAAACGTTAAATACGCTTCGGTCACAATTATAAGCCAATAGAAACTATTTTTTATTTTGTTTCTATTACCACCATAACTGATGTTGTACAATTAGTGAAATCAATAATCTGATATTGCGTTTTTTCGAATATATCATAATTTATTGAAATGTCTGTCGGAAACATAATTTACAATCTGCGCGGTAAAGTGAAAGACTTCTGTCACAATCGTTGACCTTTTAGGCATTCTGTGTATCGCAAAGGGATTGCATTATAATTTTCTGCCATTTTAACGTAATTGCAATTGCACCTCAGTGATTTGTGCTGCTGGTGTTGGAATTCTCACGTAGTCTTATTATGTTTCTTGTTCATTTTTAAGAAATAGATTAACATTTCAGTTTATTTCGATTAATTTAATACTAAGTAATCACAATTTATTCTAACGGTCCAAATATCAAAATTATCCAGATGGGTTTGAGAGCGCAGTTTGGATCCAGGTTAGGTAATTGGGTACATTAACGTACACACCGTATACTCCACTGTCTCCGCATCCTATTCCCCAAATTACAAGACCAGCTAATACAAAAGTTCCGTTATTAAAACATACTAGAGGTGAGCCACCATCGTGCTGAAATATAATGATAAATACTATTCGAGTAAATTTAGGAAAGTTACCGTGCATGAATCCCTTGAGGGTTCTCCCCCAGCACAAATTTCACCTACAGGATCTAAAAATGCATTAGCACTTTGTCCTAACACTAAAGGGTTGCTCATCGATGCGTAACAAGTCGTATAATTAACAATTGTTACATTCACTTGTTTTTGCTGGACTATGGGGGCGTCGTTCGAATTGAATGTGCTCTGTCCCCATCCAGATACTGAACATCTACAAAATGCATTAATTTTTATAAAACGTGTCTTATACTTAATCAACGTACGATCTTCCCACAAAAGACGAGCCTGCAGGAGGGAGGCAAATTGTGTTAATGAGTTGTTGCGGTAGAGTTGCAATTGGGTTTGTTAAAGTGAGTAATGCAATGTCGTGAAAGTAATTTACAAAATTAAACTGCGGATGAATAGTTACAGCAGCTACTGATAACCGTGTACCTAATTGGGCTGGATTGTAAACTCCCATATAAACTCCTATTAACGCCGGGTTGGCTCTAGAAAGTAATATGAGTATGGCAATTATATTTGGAATAAATACTTACCTATTTCCGTATACTTTATGTGCAGCAGTTAGAACTGCATTGGCGGTTATCAAGGCACCACTTCCTGCAAATCCTGTCTGGTTCATTAGATAAGCTTGCCATGGCCAAGCTCCTTGCGAAGCATATCCGTCGAAAGGGGTCACGTTGGTAACCATTCTTCTTCCACAGAATAGTGCGGGATTAGGAGTTGTAGGACGTGTAGTAGTAGTAGTAGAAGTTGTAGTTGTGGGTGGAGTGGTAGTTTGAATGAGACATGGTACTTGTCCCGGTGCACAAGGATTTCCCTAACATTCATTGAAAATAAGAAATGTCATCTTGAAACCTTTTAAACTTACCCCAGTTACAATACGAGGATCGAGACCAGGCATTCCTTGACCTGGTGGACATGTTCCGGCCGGTACACAAGTATATCCAGGAGGTAATTGTGTATAAATGTTATGTACAAAAGATAACATCCATAATAACGTGTGAAATATCATGTTGGCAATTTTAGAGTATGTTTAGAAATGACGAATTTATAAAATTGTGGGCATTTAAATTACTTTTCACTAGGTTTTTCCATGAATATTCTTTATGGAATATAAATAAAATTATTGTGGCATTGAGTTAGGTGATATTTAATTGAAGAAACTCAGCGTAACTTAAAATATGAAACAGTTTCCATTATTATTGAAGGTTGTTAAACATTTAAAAAAGTTTATTTCTATAATTTTATTGATCAAATGCCGGATGTTCTTTATATATGTAGTTCTCAAGGACAATTAAAAAAAAGGACTTTATTAAAATTTGACAAATTTAGATGATTTTTTGGTTTTGTATTTTGTTGGTTTTTGCCCATTGTATTGTCCGTATGTTTAGTAACAGATATTTTATTTCTTTGTTCAAAATTATGATAATGTGAGTAAATTAGTGTAAATTAATTTTTTTACATGCACTTTAAGCTTTAGGTTAAATCCGACAAATACAAATAATTGCAGTTTTGTTTGTTTTCTAATCAATCCGCATATCAATCTAATCGGTTACAAGGTTTATTTATTTGTCACGTACAGCAAAGTGTTAGTGTTAGAATTGGTTTGTTTTTTACGCGCCAAAAAAGATTTGGTAGATGGTTATGAGAGTGCCAATTGATTCATCGGTGGATCATTTTCGTGGGGTGGATTAATTCTTGATTTTTGTGTTGTTACAGTTTGTGGCCTTTCTGATCGTATTTATAATTTTCATCAAGTTCTTTGTGTCTTTGTTATTGTGCTTTTGTACCTTCATCTTTTCTTCGATCTTCCTTTAGCGTTGGGATGCGTTAGTATCCACTGGGTTACCCTCTTGGTTATTTTTGTCTTGTAAACTTTATTTTTTTCACTAAATTTTTTTATATTACAGTTGATGTAAAAGCAGCTTATGGCAGAGTGAAAGAAGAATTCTATGAGACATACTTAATAAGTGAAATCATGATAGGGGTGATAGCTGAGATGCATAGGGTAATAAAATATACAAATATAGAGCGAAGGGTTTGAAACAAAGTTGTCCGTTAACCCCCATATTATTGCCTTAATAGGTTCAAAAAAATCTAGAGGAGGAAAAGTCAAAAGAAGAATAAAAAAAAGAAAAAAAAGTTTATAAAAAGAATTAATAATATTTTTAGAAAAAAGAAAAAAAAAAGAAAAAAAAAAAAAGAAAAAAAAAAAAAAAAAGAAAAAGAAAAAAAAAAATTAAAAAAGAAAAAAGAAAAAAAAAAAAAAAAAAAAAAAAAAAAGAAAAAAAAAAAAAAAAAAAAAAAAAAAAAAAAAAAAAAAAAAAAAAAAAAAGAAGGGATATGAACGATAATGAAACTTTGTATGAATGTTGGAAAGAGCTGGAAAAAATGATGCACGGAGAAGTACGAAAAGTAAGAAGAGAAGGAAGAAAACTGGAAGACGAAATATGGAAAGATGAAGAGAGAATATGATTGGGAATGTATAAAACATTCGACAGAAGCGTGTATAGAACTAAAGGAGGAGGAAATGACAAAGGGAATATTAAAAGAGGTAGAAAAGAAAAAAAGATGGTCGGAGAAAGGAAAAGTAAAATACTCATAATTAAGTAGATTTAAGGGAAAATATTGACAAATGTTTATTTAGATTTGCTGCGTCAATTGTTATTTGAGTGTTTATTTATTTCTGTAGTCAGTGTATGTTTTTAGGTTTCTAAGTTTCTGCTCGGACTTCTGAGGCGTACTTTAACACTGGTCTTACTGTGGTTTTGTTAATGCATAATCTGCTTTCTATGAGCATATACTTATTTTTCTAAATGAGATCTATTGGTCTCCTCCACCTTAGTTCACATTGACAGCATGAAAGAATATAAGCTGTTTTCTTAAATACCTATTTTTAAGGTGAAGGTAATTATCCATCTATTGGATTTCATAACTGTGCACTAGGATCACGTTTTCTTTCTCATCAGTGGAGGACTAAAGAGGACATGCAACTGCAGTTTTAATTTGTAAAATAATTGATTCACATAATATTGTCCTGAACTACTTAATAGGATTGCATACAATATACCACGCTATGGATCACAGAATTTGTTTATGTTTTTATTCTTATATAGTATATCTATTCTGCAATTGAATTATTTTTGTTTAATAATGAAATAAAAATAAATAAAAATATAACCCTACATGTTATCCTGCACACCTGATGGATCTCTCGACCTATGGTTATATTGTTTTTGTATCTTCCATTTACTTGGTTTACATGTTTTTCTTGCATTATTGGCCTAGTATCGTACTTGTTTATGTCTTCTCCTTGGTTCTCCACTGTAAAGACGGATAAAACTTTATTTTGTTAACTCGCTCTGAGTCCTTCTATTTTACTTCTAGTACGGTGATATCATGTCTATTTTTGTGTTTATTTTTATCTTTTGCTTTCTGTCTTCGTTTTTTTTTTGTTTAATGTCTTTGAGTTGACTCTATTTTCCCTAGCTTCTCCGTTACCATATTATTCCTTTATTATGTCCTATTTTTTTTTCGTTAGTTTAGTTCCTTTGTAATCTTTGGTGTTTATCTTTGGTTGTGAGTTTTATGTCTTCTGAAATTTATTTTATCGATCTTCTCATGTAACTATCATCTTGATGCGATTGTTTTCATATACTCTACTGGTTCTATCATTTTCTGTCACATTTCTGTTGCAAAATCTTGTATGTATATTTCATTCGTTTTTATTATTATCTATTATTTCTTTTAGTAAGTGTTTCTTGTTATTCCTTTTACGTTCATTTAGGGAGTATCCATTTTTTTCTTGTGCTCGTCTATTCTCTATTTCCTCTACTTTGTCCACTGGCTTGATATTTTGTATGCTCTTTTTTATTTTTACTTGTAAAATTTTAACCGGTCTTTATATTACTTCAAGCATGGCCTCAGCTTCAGCCTTCAGTGCACATGCGTTGTTGCTTTTAGTTTGTTATTTTTTTTATTGTATTTTCACAATGTAACAGAAACAATGTACACATGTTTCGATAGCTAAACTATAATCATTAGCGAACTTCCACGTGTTTCGATAGCTAATTAATTATATTAAATAAATAAATAAATGAAAAACAATCAGAAATGCATGTACGGATATAGTTTTTGGTGCGGTTTTGCTGTTTTTCAGTTCAATTAATTTTATGGTTTTTCCGCGTACGCTTTTATTTCGCCTTTCCAAACAAAATTTCACACATTTTCTACGACACTATAGTAAGTAAAAGCTAATGTTATTGTTGTATTTATTTGCATAGGTATCAGCCCTCTAAGACGAGTCTAATAACCGTGAAAATTTATGTTTTTTCTAGAAATTTATCGGGACTATGACATGTGTCCATGTAAAAAGGAACAAAGATTTTCTTTTAAGATCTACATGTATGTTTCAGTACATATCTCATATTACAGGTTATATTAATAAAAATGTTCGTAAGTACACAAGCAGAAGGTTTTAAATTAAACAATACAACAGTGATGTATGTGTGTATTTTTAAGATTTGTAAGAATAACTGCAATACTATAAATCATTTCCAAACGCGTATTGTTGCATAGGCTTAAGCCAAATTTTTTTCGAACCATCGAACTTTTACTGACGGTTAAGTATTTCTTTCCACTTTGTACTGTTGAAAATTTTAAAATAGTTAGGTACCATGGTGATAAAAAATGTCACTTTAATAATTTGAATTGTCAGTGTTCAAACGAGTTCTAATAAAATCAACTTTGTTACGAAGCGGGGTTTCATTTTAACAAACAAAATCAAGTAAAATTTTGATAGTTACGTTCCAAAATATCATCTAAGTGTAAAATATGTTGACAATGGTATAAGAAACTGGCATTGGTTTTCTCTACGATGTCAGAAGTATGATTCCGTGACAAAAAATTTCGTTGCGTTTGATTTTTGGATTTTGTTTTACTAAACCACAAGTTGGATGCAACTAGATGGCATATTGATTGTTACTACTTCGGGATATTTTTGGGATATTATACAATTTTGAACTTACATTCTACTTCTCTCACTCCTGAGGAGCCTAAATACGAAGTAGCTCTCAGTGATTATCGGTGTCTACATTTATTTTAAATTTAGAATAATTGATAAATGTTCACAGTTGCCGTTACTAATTGCATAAGATGATGCCACAATTGTCATCGTTTTTTTACTACTCAACTTTCCGCAGCGAGTTCTTGGACTAAAATAGATACGTGATTTTCGTGTGATTTTGTTAGATGTGGTTGAATGCATACAGCCAAAACTTTTAAAGTTAATCTTTGTTGAAGTATTAAGATTTAAAATTTTCGCTTAAAACTCAAATCGACATATTAATGAAACTTTTCATCACGTCACATGAGCACCTCCTGATTACTCTATATGTTCACTACGTCGACAAATAAATTCGAAAATACAATATAACCGCATCCGTTTGTTTGAGCATTAGGTGATATTTAATTCATTAGATTTTTGCAATCAAATTCTACGATCAGTTGTTTAGAATTTATTCATAAGGGTGATTGTTTAATAAATTAAGAATTTAAAGCTACGTTATTCTCTACTTCGATTAATGCGGCGCTTTACCCGATAGGATTTGCGATCGTTGCTTGTATCCAGGTTAAATAATTGGGAACGTTGACGTAGACTCCATATACTCCAGTTTGACCGCATCCTTTACCCCAGATAACTAAACCTGCTACCACATATACGTTGTTCACGTAGCACACTAATGGGGAACCTCCATCTTGCTAAAAAATGTATATAATATTACTTTTAGTTGAGATTGAACTATTTGTATTTTAATGAAACCCATTAAGATGCAGGTTTTTCATATAAGAGTTTAGAAGCAATGGAAATGCACCATTATTATTAGGAATAGCAAACATTACCCTAATTATATAACATTTCTATTATAACGTTCGTTTTCTATTTCTTATTATAGAATTATCGCTTTGAAAATGGACATTACTTTGTCAAACAGTCGACAAATACTGGAAAATGGTTGTGGTAGCGAGAAAAAAATTTATGTTCTTCCTTGTAGAGTAAGTTCCTTCTTTTTATCTCTGCACTTATCTCTACTTGGAACGCAAATAAGTAATAAAGTTTTAATGAATACTTACTGTACATGCATCTCTATTAGCCTCTCCTCCTGCACATATTTCACCTACAGGATCTAAATAAGTATTAACATTTCCACCTAGTAAAGTAGGATTGCTCATTGAGGCAAAACAGGTACTGTAATTAACAATTGTCACGTTTACTTGTTTCTGTTGTAATATAGGAGCATCGTTTACTGTAAAGGTAGTCTGTCCCCATCCGGTAACGGAACATCTAATAGAAGCATAGACGTTTATTTTTAAATTCAGATTTAATTGTAACTTACATTTGACCCACAAATGATTGTCCGGCTGTAGGAAGACATACCGTATTTATTAATGTTTGAGGTAGAGGCGCAATTGGTGCGGTTAATGTAAGTATTGCTATATCGTTAAAAAATGTTTGGATGTTGAAACTAGGATGTATTGATACGACGGATACTGATAATCGTGTTCCTAATTGACTTGGACTATAAACTCCCATATAAACACCAATCATGGCTGGAGCGGCTCTACGATATATAGTTAGGCATATAGTTTTAGGATTTCGTATAATTACCTGTTACCATATACTTTATGTGCGGCAGTTAAGATGGTGTTTGGACTTATAAGTGCACCACTCCCTGCGTATCCCGTTTGATTTACTAAATAGGCTTGCCATGGCCAAGCGCCTTGTGTAGCAAATCCGTCAAAGGGTGATACATTTGTTACGTTTCTTCTTCCGCACATGCTTACTGGTAATACCGATATAGGACACGGTTCTTGGCCTGGTGGGCATGGATTGGTTCCTCCCTAAAATAAACATTTTATTTACTGCAGGTGCTTTTATCTTAATGATAGTTGGGAATAATATTGCATACAAAACAACACACTCTACAGGTTTATAATTAAAATGTAATAGTTAATATGTATATGTAATAAAATGTAATGTAATCATACGAATAAATAAATACGCAAGTTTGTCCATCCTGAAAAGACTTGAAAATGTTATTACCGTTAGATAAGTTAAATAAAAAAAGTATTTGTTGTAGATTTACTGATTTTGATTTTGTTCTTTAACTGTGTTGTTTTTCTTTGATAAGTTCATTAAATCAAATATAGATGCTGTTTCTCGGTTTCTGCAAATCACAATCCAATAATCTCAGCGAGGCTACTTGCAGTACGTGGGCGTCTGTCCGACTGCCTAACTCTCAGGTGATTAAAATACTATTACGATTTTACCACCTTTGGTGCCAATTCAACAAAATATCTCATGCAGATGTCCTACAACCCATGAAAATTTATACCGGTTCCTCGTGAATAACCTGTATATTACAAAAACACAGTAGTTTCCAAACTATCTTCAGCAATGTGATGCAGGAAGCTCTACACAACCAAAAGAAAGACTACCTCCAAATCAGATTAATCGTATATTATTGAATCCTAAATTGAAGACCGTTTTGTGAAAACCAAATTACCCAAAAACACAATAGATTCCGATTCCTCACAAATTTATAGTGGTTATTGAGAAGCTTTATCATATTCAACAAACAATTCAGTAATGTAATTTAGAACACGAGAAGTTATTATTTATTTTTTATACAATAAATATAGTCGGATTTGTCATTCAACCTGCAGGTATCTATTCGAAAACATTATGGTCTAAGATTTTTACTCCACATGTTATATACCGGGTAATTTTGTTTGTGATCGCCGTCTTTTACTTTTTTTTTATTTTAAAAAAAAAGGTACTACAAACCATGCTATGTTGAACCACATTGGAAGAGCTACAGAAGTAAAACTTATATTGACGTATGTATACCAAAGTACGATCATCAACTTTTTTTTTCAAATTAAACTCTGCATATTTTTTGATGGATTATTTGTTTTTCATACAACAACTAGTATAGCGTAATTAAATGCTTCCCTTGTAAGGACATTTTAGCACCGCATTTTGGATCCGGGATGTTTTGGCGACAGGAAGTTTTGGCGCGTTAATATCTTGGCGTCGATCGATTCACATACACAACGCAATTTTTTGTGTGTGCTTCTGCACGTTCATAAGTACGGTGGCGTTGTAGAGTCCTGTTATTATATTAAGTAGATGTATTATAAGTATCTACCTCCTAACGGATTAAGTGATGGAACAAGGCTTGCAGTGTGCATCTGAACTTCTGCTAGAGGTTTAATTTCTTGCTATGTGATTATTTAATTACATATTCATTTTGTTAATCTTTGTGTGTATACTTTCTTTCTTGTATCTACAACATTGTTATTTTGTATTTTATTGTACTTTTCTTGTCGCAAGTGATAAAACAAAAACAATTATTGTAATGTAAAATTTAAACGACTTTTCTGAATACTCGTCATTATAACAAATTTCACTTTTCAACTTTTTAATGCACTTTTTTTTAAGTAAAAATTACACGCAGCGGTAAGTGGCTTAAAATAACATCTCAGTAAAGTTACAATTTATTATCTTTGTTTCCCACGAAAAAGGTGTTTTTGAACCTCTTTTGTTTTTGTAATAAGCCGAAATTCATAAAGTCGCCATTATCTATATGCACGTACGTCGTTCCTCTATTTCTACGTTTTTAATTCTTTGAAAACTTTCTTTCTAGAAGATATAAATTATAGAATATTAGGTACTTCTACTATTGATACACTTTCATGTTTTAATGCAAAATTTTTCATTGCGTAATGACACTTCTTGGGGCCTTTGTTTTTCTCATTGGTATTTTTATGTAGTAGGTATATTGCTAAAATCGCTAACAAAGCCAACGGGAAAACACACATAGTTTACACGAAAGAAAAATCTATTTTTCTCTTAAACTTAGTTAATACGAAAAAAAATCAAAAAGCAAAAAAAGGAGAAAAAAATGCTTTACAAGGATCTATCAAAAAATATTCAAGGTGTCATTTGAAAATTGCGTTGACTACTGTAGCTTTGGCATACGTCACTATAATTCCACCTATGTAGCTTATCCAATGTAGTTTAACGTCATTTACATTTATATATGGGTTTATAGTTTTCCTAAAGAAAAAAAAGCCGCACAAAATTAAATCCCCGATATAGAATGGGATAGGTTTCAATTGATAATTTTATCATTCTTTCATTCTGTCAACAAACTATAGTTACTAGATTACAAACAAAGGCAGACGAAATGACGCTGTTTGGCAGTGGTGCGCACAAATTTTGTTGCAACGATTATAAATAATGTTCAATGGAAAATTTTCCTAACACGAGGGGGAGCTATAGCATTTGGTATTACCTATACAGTCGTAAGGATGTTATACAGGGTGTTTCATTAATCAGTACAGAAAATGAAACTGGAGACTCCTGCAAAATTTAAGGGGGGTTTAATATAAAGGAAAATTTCTTAAAGCTTTTGCCGCTGTAGAGTAACGCCCTTAAACATGTGTAAAAAATTCACATTAATCATTTTTTTGAAATGACTTGAAATAAAAAAGAAATCTAAACATTCAAATACTACTACCAAGAAGCCTCCATAATTTCATAATTTTATTCACCCTTGTTCTCTGCAAGGGGGTGAGTCTCTAATTACTACCCTTAGAGTTTACCAGAACTTTTAATCTTTTTCCAATTTTAAAATTTAGATCTTTGTAGGGCCAATTCAATTTAAAACTTTTGTCTCTAAAACGTAAACTCAATACTTTTCACCAAAAAATAAATTAAGCGAACTATGCAAATTGGTTTAATTAATAAGTTGCGTATGCAAGTTTGACATGAACTAACAATATTATCTAGTTAGGGTCTAAAGGGTTTAAATCTAACAATATTATTTCGGTAGCGTTCAAATGGTCACCATTTTCTTGAACACAGGCTCTTATTCATTTGAACAAATTTCCGTTAACGCTACCTAGCATTGCTACAGATTGTCTAACTCTTGAAGGGAGGAAACAAGCAAATTTTTTTATGTTAAACCCCTTTACATTTTGCGAGGTGGGCAGCTCTAGATTTGGTACTACCTACTTCAGTCGTAAAGGGATGCACCTTGTATATACGCATGTATATTATCGTATCGACTTTCGGTAAAAAATTATATAATAAAAGTACTCAAGAACTACTACTTTTATTATTCAACTTTCATAAGTCGATACGATGAGTGGTTTCTGAGATACAGCCGCTTACCTCGTTTATTGACCCACCCAGCACATGCGTACATACACTGGGAATGTGGCTGAAGCATGGAGATGGATGAGGAACAGCGGAAGTTACTGGCCCAGCAATCACCTGCTGATAAGTGCTTACTTAATTGTTGCGAGGAAACCTCTGAAAAACTCACGGCAAACCAGCCGACTCTTCTGAGGATCGAACCCGGTATCCCAAATGCCAAATGTTCGTGGTAGGGGAATGATTATACTTCACCACGAGCCTGAATGTTGGATATAGACTGATGATTTCTACTTCAGAATTGTATTTATACTCGTTTAAAGAGGGCGAGGCTTGCATCACACCGGTCTAATGCGGATTTTCGTAAGGTGCGTTCGGGTGTTCTCGAGGATTGGATTCCAGACCTTATTGAGCCTCAGTTTTATGGACATTTATGGATTTCAATGGGCTCTCTAACAAATCTGTTGTGATAACCGTTAACCGCTAGTAACTTGGAGCTCTCCAATAGTATCTTGTGATCCACTGTTTGCTGAGTTTTCTCGATCATTTGATGGTTCCTATATGTAATATTTGCCACAAGGGCGAGGTATACGACTCCGGCTGCTGAAAAATATTTTAGAAAAGAGACTCCCTATCGGAAACCCATAGTTTCAAAATTCAGATGGTGGTAATTTTCCTATAAGGCGTAATGATAATGGATATCTTAATCATCCTGTAGATTTATGTTAAAATTAGTTTTCAAGATCATATTTGTTTTTAATAGTTTATTATCAGTTCGCTGCTGAACATTACAAATTGCTCATAAATATTTGCAAGACGTGGAATTAGAACAAATAAATAAACTTTTTTATACAAATTACTAGGGTACGTAATAAGAGCTTTTTAAAAAAAAAAGTTTTTGTTTTTGATATAGAGATCGATTTTAAGTGTAGGAACTTTATTGATATTAGTTATTACAATTTTATTGTAAAATATAAAGGAAGTAAATATTACAGAAAATAACCAAACAAATACGAAAAGGTGCTTTCAAATGTACGCGAAAATTGACCAAATGGTCACCGAAAACTTTTTTACGGTCCGTTAAATTTTGTGCATAATTTTTTCCAAACCCAAAATTCTTTGCAGGGGAATTTAAATTTTTTTACAATATTTTTGTATTCTAATTGTTGAATATTGCAAATTTCATTAATGGATTTTCGGCATAATCGGTGGAACAAAAGGGCAATTTAAAAAAGGGCGATTATTTATTTTTTTAAAATATAGATAATAATTCTACACAAAAATAAATAAAAGTTGTAATTTATATTTCCTTTTATTCAAAATTTTATTTTCTAATTTATATTTGCACAAGTTTTGTTAAAAGATTGGTTTGTCAGATAATGCCAAATATTTTACTCTTTCAGATTGTATGATCAGGATCACAAATGCTGAGATTTATTAAAGATTAATCAAAACTTCATTTTTTGAGAACTGAGAGTACATCGGAAAAAACTGATTATACTGTTTTAGTTTTGTAATTAGTGAACAATGACGAGGAAACCAGTAAATATAATAATTACTAGAAAACATATTACTATTAAAATGATACAAAGAACGAACTAAAAAAATTGCATTCGATTTCTGCTTTTCTCACTACCGTAAGAACTACTCAAATTGTTTACCAAGAATGAGGTTAATAGTATTATAACACGTTCTTTGAAACATTCAATGTACTACATGCAATTTATCATGTTATTTAATCCGGTAATATGAATGTTCCTGTGTATGCATTGCTACATATATATACTGTTTCCATGAAAGCAAGTAAATTTTTACAACAATTATTTTGCAAACCAAATGCTTCTTTGTATTGAGAAACGCCCGTGAACAATTTCTTGGAATGCTTTTGTGCACTACACTATGGATAATTACAAAAATTATTTTCTAAAAACAAGTCGAACACGTACAAAGTACAGTTAATTAAATTTCAATTAGTTAATATGAGAATGAAATTAGCGTTAACTTACTGGTGTAACTATTCGAATATCAATTCCACTGCCACCTGTCGTCGGACATGTTCCAGCAGGTACACAAACATATCCTGGAGGTAACTGACTGTAAATGCAACGCACAAAAAATACTACGAATAGTGACAATTTAAACAGCATATTACAACTGAATGTAAATGCGCGCATCATAATTATCAATTGGCAAACACTAGGTACATACATATATACAATCAGATTTTTTCCACCACCATTTTTATAAACATTAAAAAAATTATATGATTAAATAGGTGCAATTCCAGACTATTTTAACGAAGAAACCCACCGTAACCGGGAAATTGCAATAAAATTATATTTAAATCTATTCATAGAGAAGGTTATTATGAAATCATCAAATATTGATTCAGTGCTCTTCTTTTAATTCAACCAACCAACACCGGATGCTATTTTATGAATAATTATGAAGGGCAGTTACTCAAGAGAATCTTTTGTAGTATTTTAATTTTTAACTAAAACCTATTATTTACATAATTCAATAAGTCAATCTCGTTACATGACTACTATTTATGTTATAGTATAGGTTACATATTTAATTAAAATTCATTATTGCTTGCAAAATTAGAGGAAATTTTGAACAACTCGGCATGTTTTTTATGGCTTATTAAGTTTTAGTTGGACAGGGGACTTTTAATGTCTTTATTGTATTAGAGCGTAATTTTTATAATGCGTATTTGCGACATAGCGTTGTCAGTACCTAATTTTTCCAAATTTTTTTTGAAACAAAAATTTTTGTATTTAGGAGATTATTGAACTTGGTTGCGCAAATATTCGTTATTATTATATATGCATGGGTAAAAAACTTTGACTTTGTAGTTTGTTTTAAAATATCCATAATCATAAAGTTAGTAGGCACGCACTGCATAAAACGATCAGTGGTTCTTTGCAATTTTTTCTTTTTGCTACGCTCTAATAGTCACGGGGTATTATTGCGGAAATTGCATTTGTCCTCTAAATACTACGTATCTGTTTTCCTAGTTATTAGTCTTAGGTTTTTTGTTGATAATTATGATTAATCAAATATATTTGTATTCAAGAACATGTTCCTATCTAATACAAAGTATTTTATTTTATTGATGTCGTTAACAAAATGATGATATAAACAAATAACAATTTATTAATTTAAGTGCATCACATTTTAACCGTCCATAATACATGTACAACAAATTTATTCTTTATTAAAAATAGGTTACTTGTGTTTAATAGATATTAAATTATCATAATTATACGCTTCTTTTAATAAGGCGTAATTAATAAAGGCATAAAAGTTTAAGTATCGGTTTAATATTACAACTGTTAATAGTAGTATCGCAGTAGTTGATACATAAATGTTCAGTATTCGAATGCTGCATTTGTATCCAACGGATAAATTTCATGAATTAATTAATTGACTCATAAAACTGAGTACTGTGTGAGAATTGAAAAGAGCGTGTTGTGTACTTGCAAGAACATTACTCATAATATCTGCTTCTGGCCAATATATTTATTGAAGGATTTTGAACGGCATTTCATCTTTGACTAATTGAGTGAATTATAATTGGTTAACAACCTAACCGTGTTAACGATCAGTTTTACATCTATTAGCCCTTTCTAAACTTAAAAAAATCAAATTACTTTGCACAATGTGTGCAATTTTACAGATAATGTCAAATGAAAAGTTCAAGGTGTTAATTTATTAGAACATTTTACAAAATAGGAATTATCGCATGTCACGTTTCTTATTAAATATGCACATTTCAATTAAATTAACCCCCTTAAGGCATTTTGTATCTACCTATTTTATGTAAAAAAATGTATTTCCCGTTAAGCTAATACTAAATTATCCTTGAATGTGTAATAGTAATCAATCTGTAAATGCTAGTTATTATGAATAAACTCTATTTAATTAAGGAGACCTAATTAAGACTCTAAGGTCATTGTGTATATTCTGTTTATTTACATTTCAATGTTACGAGAACGATTTTTATTTTATGATCAATTTCTCGTACTACACAATTGCCAACAATTATTTGCATAGTAAGAAGTTGTAAGTCGAATTTTTCTTTCTGCTGGTAAATAATCAATTTAAAAAATCATGGTTTACTATTGGATAAATAGGAACAGAAATGCAAGTGGATAATAAAATCGGATATTTACATTGCCACGGTGAGCCATACAGAGTCTCCCAATTGTATGGCTATCTTTGCTATTAATAAAGATACAATTCTGGTTAAGAGGACCACTTTCTATCCCTACTCCCTATTTTGAGCATATCTGGTAAAAGTACCCTTTGAAGTTTGGAAATACAGAAAAAGATGTCAGCAGTTGCTTAATTATATAATAAAAAATTGCAATTGCACTTGCATTCAGTAGCGGAACTATTAAGAATAGAAATAGCTCTTTATGTAATGTAACTCTGTTAAGAAAACTGAAAAATTCCGAGCAATTTGGGACACACTGTATGTGTAAGCATCCGTTTGAAAATTATGTCTGTCAACTGTAGATTCAAAAATTATGTAGGTTATGTAGGTTTGTTTGCAAATCCAAAATATTAAGTGAAATAGAAATTTTTGTTCTGAAAAATAAGGAATAATTTTATTCCTCCTTTTTATAATCTTATTGTGAATTTCTTCGCTTTATTATAGGATACTTAATTCGTGGAATTGTCTTAATAAATACCACTTGGTCGAGCTCAGATTTTTGGACGGTTATTTTTACTTTTTTCTTCTTGTTCTTATTTATACACATAGGTAATGTATTTGTTTGTTTTTATCTATGTGTTTGACAATTACCGGCTAGTATTGCCCCCGATAATTGTAAAATACATAGCCGAACATTATTATTACTATGTAATTTTACGACCAGCAGCAACAAATTACAGGGTTAGCAAACAGTTAAGGAAACATGGTCGCAAAATGAAGTGATAAAAAATAGTCTTCATTACGAACATTTTCTTAAAGGACTTTAAATGTCTCCCAAGAATGTACCGGGTGATCCAATAAGCCGATCTCTCAGACACTATTCATCTTACAACTTTAGGAAAAAAAATCCTTAGTAAAAGTGGCCAAAAGAAATCGCTGGAAATAACTTTCTAGTTTCTAGGTTAACCACTAGGGGGAGTAACATTTGAAGAAAATTTAAAAACCAGTTTTTTGTGAAATATGCTCATTTATACCAGGTGTTAAATAAGAAAACTAGAAAGAGGCCTAAATTAAATAAACATTCAAATGTTCTCAAAATAGTTAGATATAAATAACTTTTTAAATGAAAATAGTAACGATGCCGATGGTAGATTGAAGTTTGAATTCGAAATATCCATGCATCCGTTAAAAATAATTAGGCTTTCGCCACTTATTACATAAATAGCTCTTTTAATTAAAAGTTGTAGGTAATGCAATTTAAAACGGTTATATTTTTAAATATTTTTATTTTGTTAATGTAAATACGTGATTCCTTAAGATGTATTTTAATAGTTCGTTGACTATAAAAATTTCTCGATTTAATTACAAATTTCATAAAACGATTTTTGTTACGAGATTGGTGTATTTAGTAAAAATAATAGTAAAAGTATACAAGTTATAACAACACCTAACAAGTTAAATTCTTCATTTTTCTTAGTCAAATTTAGTTATGTTTTTTAAATACCGAATATAGAATAAGGAAAAACGCACTAAGAACTAATGAAAGTGTAATGCTATCGTGTGACTTTCATTTTAGCTGTGAAAAAATTATATATTGACACCGGCGATTGCGGACAGCAATTAACATGCGCATTTGTCTTGTGGGTATTTATGCCACATAAGCATTTGTCGATTTCGCATTTGTCGTATTGCCTCTATACCTAATACAGTATCCGCCAAAATAAACAGTACCGAAAATAAAAATAAATATGAACGAAAATAATGCTCTACCAAAAAAACTTTTTCTTCCGTTGTTAGAACCATTTTTAAATCAAATTTAACTGCAGCGTACTATTAATATATCAACTAATGACAATTAAGTCAAATATGACAAATCCATATTACATAAACAACTTCACAGCACTTTCTGTTTCGGTACTGTTTATTTTGGCGGATACCGTATATACTAGAAGATACGGGAAAAGTGGTTTCATTCATATCATATCATTCAATTTATTACAATCGATTTTTTTCGATGTATTTTCAATTTCGCAATGATTATATCGCAGAAGTTAATATTTTTTTATTCATTAAACTAAAATAAATATTTTATTATTGATCACGTACTTTGCTAATTAAATAAACAATAATTAATATAAGATGATCAGGATCGAGAGTTACGATCTGCGAAGTACAAAGAGTATGTTGAACAATTAAAAGGTGTAAACTGTTATAAATTACCGATCGGGTGGAATGTATCTTTCGTTTTTTACAGTCTAATTATTACTTGTAGCCAGGTATAAATTCGACCAATAACATGTTTAATGTTAATGCTCTCAGCTGATCTTTATTAATTCAGTGACAATACGTTAATCCGCAATTGAAGGTATACGAGATAAAAGATTTGGTCCGATAGTGATGAAAAGATAAAGTTCTCATACCGTAGAAGATTTGTTTAATGATCTATTTTAAAGCTGCTGTTTTAATTTACTTCGCCATTTAAGGTGATTGCACTCGTTAAACTTCATTTACTAGTTTGTACGTTACTTTCCACTTGATTTATTATAAAGGCGTTTTATATGTTATGATACCTCGGGTATTAACTTATTAGTTTTGTTGCGACTATATTTACCTTCTGTTCGTGTGGATGGTCAAGTACATGATTTGGGCGGATCATTATAAAATACCAACAATCAATGGTGCTACAAGGAATCCCGTAGTGTTGAAGGTCTAAACTATGTGTTTGTCTTACTTTAATATAATAAAACGGACATTAATAATTACCAATTAACAGTTTTTGTCTATTTTTATTAAATACGTGTATTATTTGAAAATTTCCTTTACAAACGCTTTGAAGATGCTTGTCCAGCGTTAATTATTTTTGCTCGTTAACTAATTGATAGTCAGAGTAATTGTTACACTCATTGGCTTGTTCCACATAGTTATCCGTTTTTAAACATCATTAGAGAAGCGCTATTTTGGAAAATGTATTAACGAATTTTTAATTAATGTTTGGGAAAATTAATTTTGTACTAAATCGGTTCGTCATTATGAACTTATTTTTACATAATAGTTACATTTTGTTTTCCTACAATATGGAAATTTGTAAACTAAATTTAAACTATTGCTGATATTAAGATACAGTATACTCCGTTCTTTACGAAAAGAGTGGTGTACTGTCTCTTTACGATAAAAACAGTTATGTAATAAATTAAAGTAGAAACAAATTCATACTTTTATGTAATAATGTTTTTTCTTGTAAAATTAGCCTTTTTAGCGTACGCGCCCTGAATATTCAACATTCGTTATGGCCAAAACTATTTTCCACACCACCATGTGTCAATATGTTTAACCCACATGCAATGTACTATTGACTATTCTAAATTAAGTGTATTCTTCTTCGTTTCGCTGTTCTAGATGCATTAGGGTATCCGAGGTCATTATTTTCAGTACCGATCGAAACGTCATCCATGGAAGTTTCTTCCATATCATCTGAATCTTCATTTTTGTTTCTTCGTATGTTTGCTCAAAAACATCGTCAGTTTCTTCCTCCGCATCGTTATTTTGTGATCGCGGGTTACGACAGGTACCATTACAATTGTTACATATAACGATGCGCTTTAATTTTGCCTTCTGCATCCACAGTGTCGCTGACATTCCTTTTTGCATTTGATGAAATAACTTGTAACAAAGTTTCCGAAGCTCATTGTTGTTTCTTTTCCTTCCTTATTGCTCTGCATTTAGTTCATTTCCACACCAATGCTAAATGGGGATAGGTTCGGAACGAACTGCTGCGGCAATTATAGAATGTGCGAGAGCAACGCTTTTTTTCTTCCATTCTTCAACAGACCCACGTTTATTTTTAAAGATTACATAATCCGGGAAAACCCGTAAAGAGTCAGGATATATCACTCAACCTCTTCAAAAAATTTTTTTGTTGGAGTATTATGTTTTGTTTCGTAAACCCTAGAGCGAATATCCTATTGCTGCTCCTGTTTTCACGGTACGCCGACGTTCTTCAGTCTAGTTAACATTGTTTTGGTTGTACCAGGTTTTCGTCAAAAACTCTGTATTTTGAAACCAAACAGGAGCTTTATTGGCAGTCAGGCAATTAAAATATCATCGCCATTTTGTTCACCAGGTCGTCTAGGCAAAACTGACACTCTTCGGAATTCTCCTTGCCATAAGAATGAATATACTCCATTACGGTATCGATCTGGTTAGCATACGGACTTCTTTTTTAATTTTTTCAGTCGGTAGTGCTTGGAACAATATTTCCATGCACGAGTTGTGATACTGTTCATCGGATGCGATCAAATCATTAGCATGCTTGACACCACACTATACAGGTTTATACTGATCTTCTGGGGCACCATACATAACACTTACATCACAATACAATATTTGTGTAATGTACCATACGAATAAATAAATAAATAAATAAATGCTTGAGACGCTCATCAGTCACTCGACCCCAATCATACGAGCTCTAGCAAGTTTTGAAATATTGTTTTTTATTGATACACAACATGACGATCATATAAGCGTATCTGTTTTTGTTTCGCTATAAACTCTGCTGTTATCTCAGCAGCGTACAAAAAACAATGATCTCTGAATGAGAATGTTGAGTACTTAGATCGCAGTTGTGCTTGAGAAGTCGTGACATCACTTATTCTACGCTATATAGCTATCAATTTCTCATAAGTAATACAACGAGTGATTTGAGGAGAAAATTTCCTGCAATTTTATACTTTTGAGTTGTATTCGGCATGAAAATTCCACAAAGAAAGTTTTGGAAATTTTGGTGGAAATTTTGACGCGTGAAAATTTCCGATAAATTCAACCATTTGGTCCATAATGTAAAATTAACGAGTCTGACTGGTCGATAAAATGTGATAACTATTTAATTGTAATAAAATTTATTACTATCTTACTTAAAAGAACGAAATATGTTTGTTTCTAAAAAAAAAAGTATATTTCTAAAAATATCATTCGTATTTCTTGATTTCGATTGTGAAAATATGTGATCTGTACTTTTTGTGGGTTATAAGTTTGCAGCTGTCGAATAAGGACAATAAAGTTCAGGTATATACGGAACAATAAACTGTGGTTTTTTAAAGTTAGTAGACTGGATAGAGAAACTCCAAGAGTAAAGGATGGATATCAGAGAAGAGAATGAATTGCTATGCGAATGTTGAGAAGATAGAGAAGGGCGAAAAGCGGGGAAGAAGGTAGAAAACGCGGTACAAAATGGATACGCAATAGAAGAATAAAAAGGCTAAGAGAAGGAAGAAAGGTACAGAAAGAGATAAATCTAACCACATACAGGAAAGAGGAGCGAGGATTAAAAGAGAAATATGTACTTACGATAGTTTAACAATATACAGAATCCTAAATTATTTAACGGAAAGGAAAGGGATGATATAAATAATTACTGGAGGACGGGTGAAAATCTAATGCGAAAGATGTGTTGGGAATGGTGTGGAAATATAGAGCATCTATTAGAGGAGTGTAGCAAAGTAAGAATTGAATAAAGAAGTGGAGGACAGTACTGAGGGAGAATGGGAAAGGAACAGATTAGATGAAGTAAGCGGTAATCTTCCGTTAGAGAAACACCCTTTTATTTATAGTCCTTGGGTAGGATTTTTTTAGTTTCTTCATTTTTTTAAGCCTTTATCTATTCATTTTTGGATGTAGGTTTGCCTAACATTCTTCCAGTTTTTTCTGTTTTTCGCTGCTCTCTTCCATACTAAACTCACATGTCTCTTAATGTCATCATTATAACGCATTTGAGGCTTACATTTTGTTCTTCTTCCTAGTCAAAGGTGCCACTTCATTCCATTCGTTATGTTTTTGTCGTGCATTGTGTCCCGCGAACTTTCATTTCAAAGATGCTACATGCTTCGTATATCTGTGACTTTGGTTTTGTGTCTGATCTATGTGTTTTGTTTTCTATCTTTTAGCGAGATATTAAGAACTTTCTTTCCATGGTTCTTTGGCATTTTATTAATTGTTTCATGTTTGTTTTTGTGAGGGTCCAAGTTTGAGCCTCATACGTAATTACCGGAAGCAAGCATTGGTCATATACTTACTTTAGTCTTCGGATATTGCGGAATGTTTTTGTTCTTTAGTATAAATGTTAACTTTTCCGAACGTCACCCAACTTAGCTTCGCTGTTCGTTTTATTTATTGGTTTTCTTTATTAAGTAGGCAGGTATATGTATGTGTTGTCTTTTTCTAACATTTCACTGTCCAAAGTGACCTGAAGGTTTTTGTATGTGTTTGTCTTTATTTTTGTTTTTGTTTTATTCATGTTATTCTCTTTGTGGATGCTTCGACTAAGTCTCATATCCATGTCCTGTGTACTTTTTTGTCATCACTTTGCCATCATCATAATTAAAGTTGATTTAGATATGTTCCATTGATGTCTATGCCCTTTTTTCTCAGTCTAAATCCTTAAAGATGTTCTCTAATAATTTGGGCAACATCGTGTCCCCCCTGTCTCACTTAGCTTTTGACTGGGATAAGCTTCTTACCTACTTTCCAGCTAAGTGTTGTTTGTCGACGGGGCTGCTCCTTCTTTATACTACTCTATTTAATATGGTTTGGTTCAGTAGTTTAATTCGAAATTAATAATATGCAGATTGCTTTTCTTCAAAAAAAGGAGCGCTTGAATATCATGTAAATTCTCTGTAATTTCTAAACGGGTTCGATTTTAGTTTGAAACTTTTAAATTATTTAGACTAAAGTAGTTTTAAAAACGGTGACAAATGCGGAATCGACAAATGCGCACATTGACAACTGGTTGCTGACAATAGCGGACAGTGGCACACAATTTCAAAAGCGAGCACTTATAAATGCGTACCTACATGAAATGAAAACTTGTAAAATTAAAATGTTTATCTTCGTATGTACACTCTGATCAACAAAGAAGAAAACCGAGACTTAAGAAATTTGTTTCACATATTTTTTTTTGTTCCGGCATAATTATAAAAAATTCTTCATTCCATGACCATACAATTTTAATAATTTTTTAATCAAGCACCATTTATTTTATTTTATGAAAAAACCATAGATTTTTCTAAGTCTGAATAGATTCTAAACGAACATTTCTCTTAAAATATATGATTACATCAATGTTTTTCTCTTTTCTCTTGGTGTAATATTTTATCCAACGCATTAACAATTCTAATAAACAATACGTAACTACCGGTTTAAGTTATTTCCATTTCTAGATACTGTAGTACTTTATTTGCTCTTTTCTTATAGATAATTTGCTACATTGTGTATGAGGCATGTAAGAATTTTAAAATAATCGACTTTAAGATTGTCCTCAAGTGCTTTGTATGGTGAAATTCCATTTCGCTGCGTTCTTCTGAAGAATAATGGAAATCGATCGGTCTTTGTAAAAAAAAAATCCGCACTACTGTGTGTTAATCATTAAAGCACTTGACATTTAAATGTTTTTTATATTCTTTTTAAACCTACGATTAATCAATTTAATTATTATACAAGCTTATATTTGCTAATAAAATTAAAATTTTATGAGCCATATTTCTGAGTAAACATCAGTATTGCATTACCGTTCTATTTTATTCCGATGCTTGTGATTCTATCTTAATTTACATATAATGCCGTTTTATACAATTCACCGTTACTTATGGTATTAATTTAATCAAATCTTGCTAACAGTTCACGATTTTCTCCAATTGCACATTACATTGTTCGAAGCAAATAGGCATTCCAGTTCTTTGGCATTTAAAAGTGACACGAAGGTCTACTGCATAATACAATTGCAAAATCGCAATCACGAGATTAATCCATAACTTATTTATTGTTAATAAGTATCGCTACTGTATGTCTCTCGAGCGTTCAAAGAAAAAAATGCGTGGGTCGAAGTTACGTTACAATACTTTCGTTTTTTATCAGAACATGTACCGATTGCATTAAGGTAATGGAAGTTTTGAAACATTAAATGCAAAACAATTACGTATTCTGAAATGATAAAATTATCTTTATAACCGTGTTTTATAGCCAAGTTATATAGATATGTAATAAATAGTTTTATATCTTGTTATTTTTATGTGAATCCTAATTATATTAATAGCATCTTGTCTACTTCTAATAAAAACAAAGTGTGTTTTATCTTTTTACAATACAAACCCGCTTGTCTACTAATACCGGATTAGAAATACTTCGTACTTTGACTAATCGAGTTTATTTTAATGAATTCATTTCTTTAATTGAGGTGCATTTTGGTTCAAATTTTATATGTTTGTGTGTATGTGTAGTAAATCGTTTTTATACTGTAATTACTGTATACATACATTAAATTCAATGGTGCGTGTCATATAATGTATATATCCTTTCTGACACAAAAAATAAACATTAAAATAATTGCAAACGTTCGAATAAGTTCAATAACACAATAAGTATTTTAGAAACTACATTTTGTAATTAGAAAATTCTTGATTAATAATATTAATATTCAAGTTTTAATTCTGCACTAAAGATCTTGAAAGGCACTGTTTTTTTTGCAGCATTCAAAATTTTAAAAAAACGTGAAGGCTTACTATAGATCTAAGAAATTCAATATTTGTCATTTTCTTCAAACTGTTTATTTCTCTCTTGAGGTAAGAGATTGAAAAAAATGTTTCACAATTTTGTTTACCCTAAAATTGTGAAAATTTTTTCTGCTATAGTTTCCTGAGATCCCCATATAAATATGAAAAAAAATTCACCCTATACAGGGTGCCCATAATCTATCTCATAACATGGGTAGCTTTCTTAATATGCAAAATAGGTAATAGGTTAAATTAGGAAAGTTGGGCAGAATTACAAGCAAAATGTTAAACTTTTCAAATTTGACATATGTCTTCAACTTTTGAAATTTTGTGAAAAACTGAAAACAGTCGATTTTTTAATGTTGTCCTGTTCCACTACTACTTACTTTAGAACTGAACTAAAATGACATCTTATACATATTTTTACGTAGAATTCGATAAAATTACTCAAAATGTCATAACCCTCTTGATTTTCGAGATATAACACAAACTTACATTTTTTAAATGACAATCATAGTTGGCTGTGATCTTATAGCTTTTGTTTTTTGCGATTTCATTGATATAAGGTTCGATATACTTTACTCTTACATTTTTTTGTAAATGCTAAAAGTAGTTTATTGATACAATTAAGCTGCAAAATAATACACAGGCAGGCTATGGAAACAAATGCTTCAAACAAAAACCTGTTGAAACAAAAGCCTGTGTCGTCAACTAAATAATTTGATTTACATAAGTAAGTTGTATTATTCACGGTGATTTATTTTAAAAACATAAAATTCTCAAAATAAACAATGTATTCAAATGAAGAGAGAAACGACATGCTTTTTGTTATTATGCTAGCAACAGAAATAGTAATGAAGCCAGTGAAATGTATTTGCAAAGATATATGGAAAGAAGACAACCAGATAAAAGACTTTTTTCCAAACTGGAAAATAATTTAAAACTATACGGATCATTTATGAAACCAAAAGCTAAGCAAAAGTTTAATCAAGAAGACGAAGAAAGAGTTTTGGCATATGTAAATTATAAACCAAAAACATCTACCCGTGAAATTGCAAGTGAGTGTGGTACTTCTACAGAAAAAGCTCGTTTAATTTTAAAACAAAATCGATTCAAGCCGTATAAATTTCATATCGGCAACACCTTGTATCCAGCCGACTCGAGAGAAGATTAAATTACGCTCGATGGTTTTAAGAGAAACTGACAACGATCCATATTTCTCGCGCGGAATTTTATTACTGACGAGGCAAAATTTACCAATAACGGTGTATTTAATAGACATAATAATAACTATTGGTCTGAGAACAACCCTCATGTTACTGTTGAGAGACGAGATCAACATATTTTTTCAATAAATGTGTGGTGTGGCATCCTCGGTAGCAGAATAATTGGTCCGTTCTTTTACAATTACCATTTTAAATGGAAGGCGATATTTAGAATTTCTTCAAAATGACTTGGAAGACATGTTAGATGAACTGCCATTAAATGTGGTACAAAATCTTACTCATTTCCAACATGATGGTGCTCCTGCTCATAATTTTAGAGCTGTTTCTGAATATCTTTCCGAACGTTTTCCGAGCTGGATCGGTAATTCAGGTCCTATTAATTGGCCGGCAAGAACACCTGATATCACACCTCTCGATTTTTTCTTGTGGGGAACCGTTAAAGACAGGGTGTACAAAGAAAAACCCAATAATGTAGAAGAATTAAAAGATAGAATTAGGTTGATTATTAGAAGAATTCGTCCTCGCAGTTTGGAAAAAGTGCATAGAGAGATGGTTAGAAGATGTCAAATGTGCATATTGGTTAACGGGGCCATTTCGAACATTTAATATGAACTTTATGTCTTTTGTACATTATTGAAATAGAACATAATTACAAACCATTAATAGTACCTACTTGTGGTATTATATTGTCAATATAAATTTTTGTTTCAAGTTTAACTAACTTGTAAATCATTTTGTTCCTTAATGGTATCAACAACACAATTTTGGGCATGTAAATAGAAATACAAGAGTAAAGTATATCGAACCTTATATCAATGAAATCGCAAAACAAAAGCTATTTAATAAGATCACAGCCAACTATGATTGTCATTTAAAAAAATGTAAGTTTGTGTTATATCTCGAAAATCAAGAGGGTTATGACATTTTGAGTAATTTTATCGAATTCTACGTAAAAATATGTATAAGATGTCATTTTTAGTTCAGTTCTAAAGTAAGTAGTAGTGGAACAGGACAACATTAAAAAATCGACTGTTTTCAGTTTTTCACAAAATTTCAAAAGTTGAAGACATATGTCAAATTTGAAAAAAAGTTTAACATTTTGCTTGTAATTCTGCCCAACTTTCCTAATTTAACCTATTACCTATTTTGCATATTAAGAAAGTTACCCATGTTATGAGATAGATTATGGGCACCCTGTATACAGCATTAAGGTTTGAAAGTTTAACATTTACGTATACACATTAAAACCTAACAGATTGTTATCTTTAAAATCTCTATTCCTTTTTACAAGATGATTTACCTATTAAAATCGCGTTCAGGTTATCCGACGTCAAGTTTGATAAATACTTGATTGGTTGACGCAGGTAAATACAGATAAGGAATGTCTACTTTGTTGATTAATATTTTCGGCATTATTTTTAGTTTGTTGTGTTGTTCCAAAGTGTATGTGAGGTTAGAACCTATTTTCTAATTGTAAGGTAGGCTAAATTCTCTTTGTAATTTTAAATGCTAGAATCTTCTAAGAATGATAAAGAAATAATTTTTCAATTTGTGCCCATAGTAGTGCATATGTTTGACTCCTTTCATATAAATTACCTTCCCATGTAAATGCATTTGTAACGGATACTTAATAATTACCACTTTAAAAATTTCCATTTTACCAACAGATCCATGAAAACAGATGGCATTGTTAATGTCAAGTTTTTTTTTAATTCACGCTTCAGTGACTAAATAATATTAGAATGTCACTAAATATGAAAGGAAATAGACAGGTCTTTTTTAATCCCGTTGTGAATTTGTTGACAATGTAATTAATATACGTGTATAAATTTCATCGTTACACTTTTTATAGGCATGCATAATCAGTAACACATTAATGAATGTAATTTGGACAATACTCTATGTAAACAGCTAATTCACTTCATAAAAAAGTATGCCATTCAACTTACTGTGGTCAATATTTTAAACTGTAACAAACGTTAACACATTATCTGATTGACTTATTTTTTTATAAAGTTTATAATGATTCTGATGACTTCCTTACATTTTCCGCTTGGGGATATTTATTTATTATTATTTTATAGAAGCATTCGCATTCGAACAGTGACGATATTCTATAAATAAAATCTACATATATTTATTTTTTGTTAAAATGATGATCCATAATCATTACCTTTGTGCAGTTAAATAAGGGTTATAATATTTCGGAAATTCTACTTTTATTCAAATCAAACTGTACGGATCTCGAATTGTTTGAAATTCTTTACAAAAATTACATTATTTTAAGCATCCCAATTTCGTTGAAACCTACAATACATTTTTCTAAAATCATTTTCTTGGAACCCTATAACTTTGCTCAAGGAATTTTCCAAATAGCTTTTATAATAACAAAACACATTTTAACATTGTATTTATTGAGAAGTAAATTTAGCAGTAAATAATTTTTGTAATAATAAACAACAAATAATACAAAATTAAAATGCTAATTTATATTTTGTTTATTCAGTTTTAAAAAATATGTGCATTTTAATTTTTGTAGGTGTTGTTTATTGTTACAAAAATTGTTTACTGCTAAATTTACTTAACTATAATAGTATACAGACGACAGGAATTTTTTTGAAGAATGAAATTAAAAGAAATAAAGTTGATGATGGTTCCGCAAAGACGAAACGGCGGATTAAAGAACTGGCAATTTTACGTTGAAGGACATTAAAAGTTGCTGTGGGGATGGGCTATCGGTTTTTGTTTAAGTCCAATATTAAAACTCGAAACAAAAATATATAAAATCTCAAAATCCAGTTTTTTTTTTTACATAACACAAACAAAAAAATGTTTTGGAGATTTCTAAACGCCATTCTCTTGGGTCTTTGATTACGCAAATTTTCTCGCATTTAACCGAATCTGTATCCCTTACCGTTTCCACAATCTCCATAGTGGCCTTCTTTATCTCGGGCACGTTGTATATGCTATAACTTTGAAATCAAATATTTTGGTTCAAAATTTTAATTCTTAAATATAATATTCTATAAGTATAAAAACATTTTTGTTAAATTTCCCTAAAAATTAATTTGATATCATATGGTTTAAAAATTATTATGTCATTTTAATTTTGGCGAATTCTCGAAATGCATTTTCAAACTTCCACTATATAAGTATAACGTATCGTCTACCATTACTATGTAATACCACTAGTGGTGAAATTATACAGGAAAACAATTGTTACGAAATTTTTGGACTAATTATTATCGACTAACATTTCATAAATACAACGAACCCGTTGGGCGAGATTTATACACTATATTAAATACAATCACTACTAGTATTCATGAAGTTCATGAAGTTTTTATAGTAAGTAAGTAATATATTTCGGTGCCAGTAGCGTTGAATATAAAATATAAAATAACATTAGGACAATTGCAATATACAATACTATATAACAATACAAATAACATATATGTATATATAATAAATATAAAAGAAAGAAACGTTTATTATAACTATACACAATAAATAAATATAAAAATAAAACTTATTTATTTATACATAAATTCATCGATTGTGTAAAACGAGCAGAAATGGCAACAAACTAGATATTTATCGTAAAGACACTAACACTATGAGGTTTATAACAAATGATTCTAACCATAGTATGCAACATAAACTTGCATCTTTCAACTTTTTGATTCACCGATTATTACATTTCCCATTGTCAAAACAAAACTTTGATAAAGAACTGCGAAATATTAACCAGATTGCATCATACAATGGTTTTCAAGAATCAATTGTCACAAACATAATTAGAAAACATAAACATAAGTTAAACATTAGAAACATTACAAGGTTATTAACTAGTAATAGCAAAATAGATAAGAAATATGTCAAATTACCAAATTATCCCACATACACAAAACGTCTTCAAAAAATTTTAGGCAATCCGAAAGACCCAATAGAAATGTGTGATAAATCGGGGAGTATATAAAATTAATTGTAAAGACTGTAACCACAGTATATATAGGGCAAACCAAGAGACCTATTAAAACTCGTTTTAAAGAGGACGTAACCTCATGTCAAATATCATCGCACATATAGGTCCAGTGTTGCTATGCATATGCTTGAAAATGGCCATAGAGTAGGCGACATTGAATTAATTAAGAGGGTAGATAATAAAATCGAACTTGATTCTTATGAAAGTTTAGAAATTTTTAAAAACAGAAATTTGCTTATGAATTATGATGATAACGGTCCATTAGAATTTTCTGAATTATTTGAGCTTATCTAAGAATCAATTAAGTTTAACGATGCGTGATAAGCAGATAGTATATATAAGCTTTCCGTTGTTTTTAATTTTAGTATCGGTATCGCTGATGATGACAGCTTAGCTGTTGAAACACGTGTCCGAGTAAAGTTTTTGGTGCAGTTTTTGGTGTTTTTCTGTTGGTTAAATAGACACTGCAGTTGGTGTTCCTTTCTTTGAGATATCATACAGTATTTTTCCTACTTTGCGTTTTTGGACTGTAAATAATTTAAATAAAAAAATTTTATTACTGAGGTTGTCACAGTTGGCATCACTTTTTTTAAATTAAAGGCGGCTATAAGTACATTTGGAGCATCAGTATCATTTTTTTTTTGAGTTAATTACGCATTTAATAGATGTAATGAATTCGCAAAATATGGAAGATAGTTTACAAAGTACACCTCCTGAAATACGGGAGATCGCAGAAAATAGTATGGAAAATTTACTTCCAGTAAAGTCGCGCTCAACTTATGAGAAAAATTTTTCTGAATTTGAAAAATGGCGTAAGGAGAATAACATTTCAACGGTTACTAAAAACGTTATGCTAGCATATTTTGAGTTAAGACGCCAAAAATACAAATCATCCAGCTTGTGGAGTCTTTATTTTCAATTAAAGTCGTGTACAAACATCCATTTAAATCAAGACATTTCAAAATATTATAAATTAAAAGCTTTGCTAAAACGGTGTTCAGAAGGATACATTTCAAAAAAATCAAAAATTTAGAGTAATATCAAATTAGTAAATTTATTTCTGAAGCGGAAGACAAAATTTATTTAGCGATAAAAGTAAGTATAAATATATTTAATTGTATTTTTAGAAGGATTTTTATGAGGATTTCAAATTGCTTAAAATAAATAACTAAATTAATAACTAATTTAATAACTACCCATAGTAACTACCTAAATATATAGATAAGGGCCACTTGCACCAAACTCGGTTAAGTTTAACCGTAGGTTAAAAACAATCGTTACTATGTTTAATCCTTGGACACTATTGTTTTTAACTGAGTTTGGTGCAACTATATCCAAGAGTTCAACATAGTAACAATTGTTTTTAACCTACCGTTGAATTTAACCATGTTTGGTGCGACTTGCCTTAAATAAAACATATGTGTTTTATGAATTTTAGGTCGTCTTGATAATGGGATACAGCGGGGCCTGTAGGCGTGATGAGCTTACAAACATGTCCAATGATGACGTCAAATTACAGTCTGCATTCCAAAAACGAAAAACAACTTGGTCAGGGAATTTGTTATCACTGAAAAAAAATGGATTGCATTAATCAATGCTTATACTGCTCTACCTACGAATACTACTCACAAACTTGTAGTACCTTTATTCTCAATTAAAGTGATATATAAACGTTAAACTATTTCCAGAGCTCTTTGAATGCTAACAGGCCAACAACACCTGAAGACTTGGTAAACAACATTCATATTGAAATTGGCCCATAACAGTGATAATCTTTGTAAGGTTACGGAGAATCTTTGTGTCCGTGACGAAGGTAACATCCACTTCCAAGTGTCGTGCTCTCATTTTATGTATTCTAAAATAAAACGAAATTACAATTTATAGTGTCTTGATTTTATTTGTCAGTAACATATGTATAAACAAATTATTTGTTATTATATTGAACTGAAAAATCTGAAAATAATAAATAAAGGTACTTACCGTCTATATTACCAAATGTAAATATAATTATAAATTACACAATGTTTATAAAGTTACTTAAAATTGAAATTTCTAGTTAAGAAAGTTTTATTCCAAACTTTAATGGATGGATTTTATTAAAAAAATAATCTTCAAATCCATTGATGTTATACTAAATATGCAATTGAAATGAAATGACCTTAAGTCACTATTGCCAACTGAAACATAATTTTCACTTAGAACTTAGAAGTGAAATATTTTTATTTTAAAAAATATTTGCATTTTACTTGTTGATATACAGGGTCATTTATGGTTGGTGATAGGTTAGACGTTTCTAGAAAACGGAATACGGAATTGATCTGAAAATTTTGATGCTACCATAAATACATGTCTTATGTTTTAAAATATTTTCATTTTGGCGGTGAAACCGCTGCTATTCAAAAGCAGTAACAACTTTCTTATTTTTAATGAGACACCCTAAATATTATTTTATTTTTGGAATTGCAATTTTTGAATGATCTTTTTTTCTGAATAGTTTCTTATACCTTCCTTCACCGGTTTTCGAGGTAATATTTATTGTTCTCTCAGAATGTACCAGTAAAATTTTAATTCAGTTGCTATTTGAACCCATAAAAGGTTGAAATTGTTCACACATTGTGCAAACATAAGTTACCTAAGTAAATTAATTTCATGTTATAAGGGCGGTTTAATGTACCATACTGGTATGCTTAACTTGTCGCAATAATTACATTAACTACACATAATTTGTATTAGTTGGTCATGGAACCCCACGTGATTTGATAATTGCGTAATTGTTTTCGGTGTTTGACTGACGCGAAAATTTTAAGAATTATTTTCCGTTTTTCATTTGATATTTATTTGAAAACAAATTAAGATGGAGGGAAATAATTACTCAAATGAAGTTTTTGATCTCATTATTTATTCTTTATGACAAAATTGTAGCAAGTACACGCAGAAAATTCAATGAAATGTATCCTGATTTGCAACCAATGAACAAACGAAAGTTTGTGCGAATACAAGATATTTATATTAATTATGGTTCAAAACTTGGGGCAACTTGAAATTTGCCAAGGCCTGCAACGTTGAATATAGAAAATATTGTCATTGTTTTAACCTATTTCCACGCATATTTACAAGCTTTTATCCAAAGTCCAGCATTGATTTAGACATAACTTAATATGCGGTGCAAAAAAATTCGGTCAATCAAAACATGCATCATTTTAAAACTGTAACACTTCGAAACTTGAAACTAGATGATTACAAACATCGCATTCAACATTGTAAGTTACTCCTGATATGCATTTAAGGGGTTCCAAACTTTTTGAGAAAAAGTATGTAGACAGACGAAATCAAGTTTTCGAGAGAAGACATTATCAAAAGAAGGAATCTAACTATTAAATAACAATCATAACATTCTAAGAACGGTCCTATTTTGTGGAAAATTTAACATTAGAAGATTTCCGTACTTCTTGGTTCCAGTTTTATGAAGCAACCGCACATTGCACACAAGAGGTAACGCCTTGAGCTGTTTTAGATATTTGATGACCACTCGTTTAGGTGTTTGGGCTCATTGAATTACAAATTCTACTTTTGGGATAATTTAAAACAGGTATACCAGACACCGTTTGTTTGTTTAACTTTCTCCTTTAATATTTAGTAATTGTAGACTTCTCTGTCTGTCTGTAGGAGATGGATAACAGGCTCAATTAAATATGCCGACGTTTTGATCAGCTTTGGTCGATCTTTATCAAGGCGTCGCGTAACGAATGCTTAGGAAGTCTTGATAAAGAACGGCCAAAGATGAGCTAATGAAGTACATGAAAGCGACAACTGATAGTGTACCGGGTGGACAACTAAGAATGGACGGGAATTATAAATCGGAAATATTGTTCAGCTTCAATTAAATATATTGCTTTAAAAAATTTATATCGCAATTTTGCATAAACTAAATTCCCGACAGTTGCAGGGTTTTGGACACACTAAGTACGTATCATTATCCCATTTACTGAAAGATTTATGCTACATCCCAAAAAATGACGGATCTACGAATTTTAAAAAAAGAACCTAAATATTTTATTTTTTCCGATTTTTCTTGGAAAGTTATTACCTGATCGAGTCGAATTGGTGCTCATTTTTTCGTATTTTTATCCCCTACTTTTCTTTTTATACCAACAACATTGGTTCATTACTTTTGCTCAGGAAAAAAACGTTGAAATAAAACACGTTTCGTTGCATTTAAATGTTAATTAACAATGTAATGACAATTAATTTTTGGTATAATACATGAATATAAGGTACTTTATACTATTTACAATTACATGGCGGTATCCTACTATTATTTTTATCAAAAATATATCTCTGTTTACTGTACTATAAACGTCTAACCTACTATCGACCCTCAACGACTCTGTATACCTATATTCCTTATAATTATAAAAAAAATAGTATTTGGTCTGATAGGGCCCATTCTTGATGGACGTTGAAAACACAAAACAACTCAATTCATATAAGTATTACTCATCGTTTGTTTATTAACGTAGATTTTGTGTTGTTTGTGATATTTTAATAATAAATTTTATATATTTGACGTTTTTAACCATTCTAATTATTAATAATCGAGAAACAGTAACATATTTTATAAGCAAACGTCACAGAAATCATAACTTATAAATAATAATAATACCACGTCGTAAAAACTTGTTATTTTTAGTAATAATAATATTAATTGGTATCGTATTAGTTTATTCTCTTGCAAAATGTCTTGATTATTTTATTAGAAAAAGAAAACGCTAAAAACTGCACAAAAAAGTTTAACCAAACACGTGTTTTAATAGATACTATCAGTATTTCAACAATTTCAAGTTCAAGTTCTTTTTATGGATTAATTTGAAGAGGATGAAAGAAAGGAGAAATTTCGTGCTCCTAAATTGGGTATTTTAGTTTGAGTCTGTATAATTCTCCATCCCAGCAACCTTTTGTCTTCATCTTTTAGAATCTAGTATATCAACATTTATAAGTTTAATTAAATTAAATTAAATTTATCCATTAAAATCCATAGAAATAAATTTACTTTACTATTTTCTCTGTATTGTACACGGTGTCCTATTTTCGATGTAATTCAGGGGTTTCAGGTATTTTGCGAATTGATAGGGAAAAACTATTTTTGAGACAAATTCAATAGTCTAAACAGCACTTCGATATCTTGACTCGTTTGGGAGATACAGAGTGTTTTGCGTTTTATGCCGGTTTCTTTAAAGCTTCATAACTTTTTTGTTTGTGAATATTTTTTATTTTAACCAAAACATTTATTGTGCATTTTTATATGCAATTCAATGGCGTACTCGAATTTATTCTAGCTTAATTCGTTTTCGAGTTACAGACCAAACATGAATTTTTTTAAATGGAAACCATAGTTGACTATGACTCCATTGATTAGAGATTTTTTTTAGCTTTCTGAAAATATATGGTTTTATATATTTATCTCGGCAAACAAGGAACTTATAAACGATTTTTTGAAAAACACCTCTTGATCAGTCACCTATAAACGCAGTTGTTTCTTATAAATAAATGGCCAATGAGTTATTAATTTCAGTAATTAATTATTATTTTAAGCAAAGCTTTGAAACATTAATCTAATCACATCTATGTATGTTTCGGCCATTTATTTATACAAAACTGCGTTAAGTGTCAAAAACTAACAACGAATGCGCGCAGTAAACAAAGATTCATAGATGACTTTGATCAAGGGGTGTTTTTCAAAAAATCGTTTATAATTTCCTTATTTGCCGAGATAAATATATGAAACCATATATTTTCAAAAAGCTAAAAAAAATCTTTAATCAATGGATTCATAGTCAACTATCATTTCCATTTAAAAAAATGCATGTTTGGTCTCGAAAACAAATTAAGCTAGAATAAATTCGAGTACGCTATTAAATTGCATATAAAAAAATGCACAAAAAATGTTTTGGTTAAAATAATAAATATTCACAAACAAAAAAGTTATGAAGCTTTAAAGAAAACGACATAAAACGCAAAACACTCTGTATCTCCCAAACGAGTTATCGAAGCGCTGTTTAGGCTATTGAATTTGTCTCAAAAATCGGAAAAAGGGTCTCGACCACGGTTTTTCCCTATCAATTCTCGAAATACTTGAAACCCTCCAATTACATCGAAAATAGAACACCCTGTACATTCCCTGACTAGACTGTTTGTTTTTTTTGTTAATAGCAGTACATAATTTAAACATTTTTATAACAAAAAATTACTCACAGTTTTTAAGAAAAAGTTTTAACTAAAAAACTCGCTTGAGATGACATTGTGAAACTAAAATATAAATTCAAAGAAGGCGTTTTCAGAAGTTGCCACTGCTTATTAGGAAGGTTAATTTTTTCCTAATTCTAATTTTGTTATAAACTACAAAAATAGTATCCTTATATTGAGGTTGTTTCTACTAAGGTTAATGATAATGCACTAAAACTTTAAGTTTGTGATTAATCATTACTTTTGCTTGCTGTTTAATATTTTGATAATACTATTAGTATAGCACTAATTTACTACTCTTTCTACATTAAATTAGCAGAAACAGATTTGGTAAACGTCGACTTAATTAAAAATTCTAAGTTGCGACGATGTAAACAGCAAAAAAATGTAGTGTATATTTTTAGATTATTTTATGCAACCGGTTATAAAGTAATTAATTTTAAGTACAATAGTTGATCGGGTTAGTAATAAACTATTTTAATTAAAAAGTAAGCTTTATAATGTTATTATGATTTAAAATTATTGGTAACTTTAGAAACTTATGTATGTTATTAATTTAATCAATCAAAGCAATGCGTTAGTTGTTTAGAACAAAGAAAAATTTGTCACTAGTTTTCATATTTAATTAGACATACACCGTAACGGAATAGAAGGTAGTGAGTGCCCGTCGGCAATAGTTTACAATTTATGTTGATTATTTTTCAACACCATTCTCAGTAAATTGATTTATCTACTTATAAAATCTTAATAAGACAAAAAAATCGATAACCGCATTTATATTATTTTTAATTATTTTTACACCACACCTATGAAACTTGTTCACTTTCGTTTAATTTTTTGTCTAGGCAAATGACATTGTGTAATCTGGCAATACCTTAGTTAGTCATAAAACATGCTGTGACTAAATTTATAGTAACATATTATCTTAATGGTTTGCGGATATAACATAATTTGCAGCTTGTATTAAATCATATTGTGTACCTGTCGCTTGTTACAGCAAGCGTATGTCGCTAATTTATCTGAGTTAACCACAACCTTGTACTAAATATTTGATCTTATTTGAATTGGTAAAATAGAAAGTTCTAATCCTTAATATATTGTTAACTTTGCGACAATTAACGATGTGTATTTCAACTTAAGACATTGATTGTATTCTCCTTTAATTAATTTAGTAAATTGGTATAAAACACCAAAGTATCTATTAATTAATTGAAATCTAGGAACACATGAACGGTTACTTGAACAAGCATTTTTTTGTTTTATTGTGTTTATACATGCAAAATCTGCCGTGTGGGAATTACGTCAACTTCATTTTGTT
Source organism: Abscondita cerata (assembly GCA_030710515.1). NCBI lineage: Eukaryota > Metazoa > Arthropoda > Insecta > Coleoptera > Lampyridae > Abscondita > Abscondita cerata. The sequence goes on from JALBCR010000193.1 coordinate 353,985, forward strand.
AAGGCGAACAAAATGGTCTTGTATATATAAATAAGCCGATATGCATCGGGATTTAAGGTGTAAATTAACTTGTACTTTACATTAACCCCATAAATATGACACTTAAATATGTCAACCGTTTTATAGTGAAAATTTAATGCCCCTATAATTCTTCATGTTTTATTGACGATGTAATATTGCTTTTGATAAAAATTGTTTAGGTATGTAAATACTTCTGATTTTTTATTGTAAAATTAGGTATTTTGGCTACCGCGTTAAATTACTTTCAATACAACTTATGAAATTGCATCATAAATTCGATTATAAGTAATTAATTGTATGACTTTTCAATTTCATTTTGTGCTCTATTTCTTTACGTTATAAGCAAGTTACTTAATCCATTAAGACAGTTTTGTTTATTTAACTAAGTATTTACATAACATTATCATTATAACGTTAAAATAACTTTGATTGGGTATTAATGCTGTCAATGTATACAGGGTGGCAAAAAGCTGTGGGTTCTTATGACTTTATTTGAAGAGTTTTGGGTCAGATTTTAAATGTTTTTTAAACTACGACTTCTATTTTATTTCAGATTCATGTTCTTGAGAATCTTTAAAGTCTGAAATTAATATTCTTTTTGTATGACTAGTTTTTTTTGTGTGATAGGAAATATTTCTTGTAGATAGTGAAATATTTAAAATGATTATCTTTCTGCCTCTATTGTCCTTCTTAAATTTTATTTTCTTCTTGATATAGCAGTTGTTTTATTTGTTGCCGCTGTTGTTGTTTGAATGATGATTATTAATTCATTTTCATTGCAAAATAATAATCATATTTCTTATAGTTTATATGCATCTGTCTAATATCAAAGTATACAACACTGACTTTGAAAGCTTATATTTCTAAAATTGATGTTTAGAAAGTTTTACAACGCATATAAAGTATTGAAAATAACATGAGAATTTATGTACCGGATTTGAATTGTTGTAATTATTTTGCTTATTTGGATGATAAACGTGTAGCTATATCTAATGGTGTTTAATGTCATTCAATACACGGATATATTTGTAGGTAATTGATAAAAGTTGAATTATTGAACAGTAACTCTTTCATAATTTTGTTGAAATAACGGTTGATTATTGTGTTTATTCTGAATTAAAAGCTTGAGTCTATAGTGCAATGACGAATCCAACAACAAAGTAATCAGCTGATACAAACTTTATGTTAGAATTCAAAGTATATAAGAAAACATTCATGTCTGTCAATGTTTAGGTTATATTTATATCACGTTTTATTGTTTAAATTCCACGCCACCACGTGTTATTTTACTGTACTTTGTTACACTGAAAAAATAATTAAATCAATTAATTTGCACGACCTGCTCAGCCCAGTTTTTTATTTTAAATTCTTTATAACCATCTTACAAAACAATATCATTACCGAAACGGATCAAAAGTAGTGTTTCTATTTTAGCTAATTTTCTAATACGAAAATATGTACTATATCGAGCATAGTTTGTATGAAAGTGGGACATTTAGAGCTAATTCTAGATATTTTTCAGAATAGTTAACACTGAGTCGCTAGTAGTTATTGATATGGTGCACGCAAATGTTTTGGAATCAGTTTTTTTGTTAGAACTGAAATATTAAAGAACATAAGAAAACGTAAAGTCATCATTCGATCACATGTTGTAATGCTGTTTTTGACACTTTGGTTTCGCTTATTATGTCACTTTGAGCAGATTATCGGATGGTTGTAATGTATTTCAACAAATTAAACTTCACAGCATACAAACTAAACTTATTAAACGTGTTCACATCCACTATAAATATTTAAACTTGCCGCACATTTAATTGCTGCTACAGTATTAGGTTATTAGTTTGTCTAATTGAAATTACTTGGCAATCGATACAATCAATTAATTGAAATTCTAATTTTTTGTTCTTAATTTATTGACAAACTTGATTCGTGAGAAACGAGTCCCACCAAAAATTATCATACAACCAGGGTTAAAAAATTAATACATAGGGTTAAAACACTATCATAGTAGTAATTCCATAAGCAAAATATTCTCTGAATAAAGCAAATATTCCAAAAGAAACCAATTATCTGCAATCCTTATTAACACTATGATAAACAAAAGATTAAGAAAAATTTACCTTTAATTAAATAATTTAAATTAGAACGAAAATAAAACAACAAAAATAGTACCTATGTGAAAAAAACATAGAATTTTATCTACTTATGTAAACGACAATGCTTTTGGTGACAAATTGTTCACTAAATTAAAGATAGATGATATATTTGAATTCAACTCAAATTTAATTCATCAAATTAATTGTATATATTGTCAAGTAGTTCAAATTGGACAAACTATACAATATTTTTGAACAGGGATGATTAAACATAGTAAGCCAACAGAAACTAAAAAAAAACGCAAGAATCTGGAAATACAATAAAAATGCGATAGAAATAGTACAATAAACTATAAAACGATCACCAAAAATTTAGTAGACTTCTTTAAAGGAAAAAAATAAATCATAAAATATATTAATTGTCGATGTCGAGTAAGTATTGTGTATTGTGTCAAGATATACTAGACGCCGGTCCTTCAAATTGCATTGAAAATTCAAGATTTTCACAAACTTCCTCGTTTGACATTAGTCAAGATAATTCGTAAAGATTTGTTCAAACATTTTTTATTTGTGAAAAGGTTTTTCTTCAATACGAGGAGGTTTTTAAATATTCATTTGAGTAAATATCGTAATAATATTCCCGATGGAACAAAATCACTTTCGTTGGATTTCCATTGTAAGCTGTGGCGCCGTCTTTGTTAAAACCACAACTCATCCACATCCAATTCGTCAATTTGTGCCAAAAATAATGGATTAGCATGGCAGAAATAATTACGAAGCGGGCGAAATGTATTTTTTCCACGACCACTATGAAAACTTTACAATTCGTAGTCATAAACTACTAGAGAAAATTTGGCATATCTAAACATCTTTAGAAAATCATTTCGTTACTAGTAACGGTATATATACCCCAATTGACTGAATGTAGTTGCAAAAGCTGATTGGTTGCTCGGTTTGATTTGAAACTGACATTTATTTATCTAATCTGAAAATCTGTCAAAACGACGTCTACACTTCAAATAAAAAGTAAACTTGATAATTGTTGTTCATTATTGAGAATAAACAAATGTTTGGTAATCATGAAAACAGCTATATTTTTTTTAATTGTCAAACTGACAGTTAAATCTTAAATTAAATTTTGATAAAACCCAGATACTACATACTGGTCGTGGAAAAAGTATAGTGTATTACTTGAGGATAAAATCATGTTTATTGCTCGTGATTATCAGCGCTCGAGCTACCACCCTCGTGCAGCTATTTTCTCCTCGTGTAATACAATATACTATTTTATATTTCTCCCATCTTCGTAATAACTTTGCACGATTTTAATGCGTTGTTTGGTCATTAAGCTGATCAATATTCATAAATGCCAAACATTCAACTGACGAAATGTCAGTCGTACATCCATTTTCGATGAGTATCTTCCTGACAACGAGTAGTTACAATAAAAACCAACTGCTGGCCCACCCATTATAAATAAATACTTTTGAAGCTTGGGAGGAGCTAGCTATTTTCTTATCGTGTTTTGAATGCTTCAAGAAAGTTATCTCAAGATAAAAATTTAACTACAAAAGTGAAAGAAAATAGTGATTCAAAGTTCCTGAAATAATCTTGGAAAATCCTCAATTCAAGGGAAAGTCTAATATCAAGGCTGAAAACAAGATATGCCAAGGTGATATTAAAGGTACACTTCGGGTATTTTTTTCATCAGAAGAGTTTGCAAAATGCACTTCAAGTGCTTTCAGTAGTCTTAACGAAAAGTACCCTTCACCTTCAAGACCACTTGAACTTCTAGAATCTCCAAATGAGAATGATCCTTGCTTAATTGTATCTGTAGAAGAAGTTGAAAGGGCAGTTTTTTTCATTTCCTATCGGTTCTGCTACTGGTCTTGATGGCATCCGGCCTCAACATCTTAAAGATTTATTAGAGCGATCTTTAGGTAAAGCTAGTCATAGATTACTTAAGGAAATTACAAGTTTATATAATTTTATGTTGTCGCGTTTTCTTTTCTTTTTTTTTATATCATAGTTCTCTCCATGCTATTTCTAAAAAGGTTAGTGGAATTCGCCCAATTGCCGTTGGTAATACCTTTAGACATTTAACTTCCAAATTAGGTTATAATTATATTTCTGATTAAGTTTCTAACTATTTTATCCCAAAGCAAATTGGTTTTGGAATAAAAGGACGGTGTCAGATCTTTTCTTCCTTTAAATCCATCTTTTGAACTCGGACGAACGCGATTCTTTGCTTTCGAGAGTTAAAGTTCTTTATTATTTGGCAATGTTACTCGGAACCTTTCAATCTTTTTTAAGGAGAATATTCAATATTGTCTTACGTTGGTTGTCAACAAGGCGAACCATTGGGTCCAGCTATTTTTAGTTTAGTTATACTACTATAGAAAATTATCTAGTCTTTTTTAACAATTGGTACCTTGTCGATTTGTGTTTTAAGTGGTTCTGCTGAACAAATTCTTTTTGACTTGAAAACAATAATTTCAGATTTTCCTTCCATTGTTTCAAAACAAAGGCAGTTTTTGTAAGTGTCAAACTTTATGTTCCGGCTTCTCCATTATTTGAAGGAGGAATACCTGAATTTTTGTTGGTCTCTTAGATAAAATATCCTCTTTATTAACAAATCTGAATGGCGTTTTATTACGTCATTCTTATTGGATGCCTAAATTAAATTATTTCTTACGTTGCTGTTCTTTTGGATGTTTGTAGATCTTTGTGAATTATTCGATAATAAAATTCATTGTACTTTAGCAAACATTATTAACATCACATTCTCCGGCAATTTGGAGGTTTAGGTATTCGTACTGTGACTTATTTCCAACGGCTTTTGTTGCTTCTGCATATTCTACTTTTAATCGCATTGGTTCTGTAGTTCTTATTTTAACAGATACCAGTGACGTTGACTTTATATCTGAAGCTTTAGATGTTTGGTTGGTTAAGTCTTCTATGGGATCCACCTATTATCAAAAAAACTTTACATCAAATTTTTAGTCATCTGTTGCTCACGATAAGACTATATTATTAGGAGTTTCTCAAAGTGAATCTGCTTTGCTTTCACCACAGTGGGGAATATGTTTAGATAATTGTTCCTTACAAATTGCAGTAGCTTTTCGTTTCAGGGCACCAATTTGCCATCCACACTTATATCTGTGGAGTTCCCAAGTTGATTCATGTCGATATTCCTTGTTTTGTCGAACCTTCAGGTATTTCCAGAGATGATGGTAAACGGCCAAATGGCATCACTCTAATTTCATAGGAACAAGGTTTGCTTCTTGTCTGGAATGTTACCTGTTCGGACATTTTAGCAACTACACATATTTCAAACTCTAGTTTAATATTTAGTTATGCCGTTCTCTCTGCTGAAAGCGTAAACAACAAATATAAACTTGTTAAAGACAATCATTTTTTTCTGGCTTTCTCTGTTGAGACTTTAGGTTCCTGGAGCCCAGATGCTAAAAATTTGGGACGTCTGTTACGTTCAAAGATCTGGTGTGTTAAGGGCCTTTATGTATTTAAAACAGAGAATAAGCCTAACAATTCAAAGAATTAATGTGCTAGTGTCCTTGGCACAGTCCGTCTGGGTTGTCGTTTGGAAGAAATTCTTTATCTTCAATTTTTTACTATTATTATTATTATTATTATTATTGTTGGTTGTTTAATTTATTACACTATTGCTGCATGCTCAAATATTGTATACTAAATAAAATTATTGTTGAATCTAAAAAAATTTGTTTATTTTAAATTAATTAAGTTATTGTTAGTTTACGTAACTCAAGTCGTTTTTAATCACATATTATTAATGCAATTAAAAATGGTTTGTTTGGCATGATGCAAGTACCATTATTAAATTGTATTATTAAATCGTTATAAATAATTAATTAGTGCAAATATTTTAATTTGATGTGCATGACAGGTACAACGATTGACTGCACCAATTATTTGCAATATTTTACGTAAATTTTTGCACACGTTTTTGATTGTATAATTTTAGAAAATATCCCCTACACCCAAAAAATTGCTTTCGGGAATTTTAATTGATTAACTATTAACTTTGTGGCTACTAATTTGGATTATTTGCCAATTTTTTGATCAAATTGACCAAATAAGTTTTGTTGACGAATATACGACTCATCAAATTATGTTTCTAAAATACAGTTTATAGTTTGAATTCCCTACTTTTGTCGGTACGCTTTGCGCCCGTGATTGTCATTTGTTGCTATTAAGCAATAAAAAATTGCCGACACTTCTAGGTCACTTATTACATGAAATTATTTATTTCCTTACTAATCAAAAATTTTCATTTACATCAGAATTACGTAAATATGATAACAATTCCTCGATCTATTATTTAATTTTATCATCTCGGGTATATGTTGCCTAATTATTGCAATTATTTGCAATTTTTTTAAAACTGGGCATGGAATGTAATTGATTTAATTATTTTTACAGTGACGCAACTAAATCACCCCTGCATTAAAACTTGATATAAATATAACCTAAAATGTTTTGTTCTAATGTAGCTTAATTCCAAGTACAGAAATATGATTCACACAAAATGGAAAGTTGTTAGATGCGTTGTGCCCCGTCTTTCCTCATAGACGAATTCATTTAAAATTGATAGGATTGATAATAGTTCCTAAATATTAGTTTGTTTGATTTCTAAATTATGATATAAAGTCCATCCCACTCCTATTTTCTGTGGATATTGGCTGTTCTCGATAACAATGCCCGGCTTGTCAGTGCCCCAACGTCGTGTATTCTGTGAATGTACATATCCATCGGAGAGAAAGTGTACTTCGTTAGTAAAAAATATTTTTGCCAGCAATCTATTTAAAAACCGTGTTAATTCAATTCATGAACAGCGGTTATCCGATATGGACACAAATCCAAGTCGCTTTTTAGTAATGTATGACCGGAGTTTGTTGTAAATTGTTCCGAATTGAAGAACTGGGTTCTTCGATCATTATATATCGAACATTTTTAAACAGTCTGACCAAATTACTCATAAAAAATACTTCCGCAGAAAATTCAGCGTACATTGTACTGCCAAACTTCATCGACTTATAGTTTTCTTGCAATTCAAGAAAAAAGGATTAAGGATTTTCAAAATAACAAAAAAAAAATTAGAAAAGACACATAAGCTAGACAGCTCGAATTCTAACCTATATTTAGTATCAGCTGGCTACGTTGTTTTTTATTTAATGTTGTGCATAAATAACGTTATGCAAAAAGTAATAAAGAAATTATAATTCTATTCGCGCGCTCAACGTACCGCTGTCTAGTTTACAATGCGTTTCATTATGGATTCATACTTTCCAATTCCAGGAGATAGCACCATATTCTACTTGGATGTGTATACGTTACTGTGTGTCCCATCGAAAATGTAACAACTATTATTTCAACAGGGAAACTTTTCTAATATAAATTTATCTTTACAGTCGAAAAACAGGATGCCAATATTTAAGTTCACCAGTTCATTGCATCGTAAACCTCCACAAACACCCATTATGACAGCAACCTAGAAATATTTAAAATAATTAAGATACCAATACAAAAGAAAAGAAAATCGGTTGTACCTTCATCATTAAGTACTTTCATCAGATCCTGTTTTCAAAAATTGTTCGATGTGTCCCCTTTCAAGCACTTTTGCCTTCTTTGCCTTGTAGTTTTTTGATTGGCTCTTGAGATAAGCAATTAAATTGCCGTATTTTGATATGTCAATATTTCTATGCTCTTAACATTGTATATTTCGTCCACATCGACGAGAAGGCAAACTTGCTTCTTACATTTAAAAAATAAGCCAACAGTACGTCCTCGTTTATGATGTTTGCACCTCTTTTCTCTCTCCATTCATTAAAGGTAGAAAATTCTTTTATGTATGCATCTTTAGATTTGGCCGGCAACAGTTGCAGGGTTACTTCTTCAGGTTCTGCTTTAATTTCTATCGGCAAAGAATCACTTTCTGACATTTTTCTAAACGACGCACACAAACGATTTCTAATTTTTTTCACAAATATTGTTTTAATAAACAAACATCCTAGCAACTAATAATGCAAATCCGCCCAAAGTTTCACTAAATTTTCTAATATTTGCTATTACATTGAAATTTTAGAACTGTCAGATTACTTATTTTCAATTAAATTGGTTTGATTGTGGATAAAATCTTGAGTTGCATTCGTGTTTTAGTGGCATATTATCCCCTTAAGAAAATGAAACGCTCGAACTTCGTTCTCGCGATTCAAATTCTTGCGTGGATAATCTGCCTACTAAAACACATATACAATAAATAGCTATATTTGTATGATACATTTTTAAAATTGTATAATGATGTAAGTATGGTGCCCCAGAAGATCAGTATAAACCTGTATAGTGTGGTGACGAAACCGTGTGCAATTGGGGATTGCTTCGTCTTGGCAAAGCATTTTCTTCAAGGTTTAGGAAAACCACTAAAACTTAAAAAACTTCTTACTCACCTTAGTATTCTTATGTAATAGGTAATATTAATTAAGTGTGTAAACATTATAGAAGGTAAATAAGAACATAAAATATAACAGCACAGCCATTGCTTGATGACATATAATAATGGACCGGTCCAACCCCCAGTCACGACAATGACGAAAAAAAATAGTAGGTTAAAGAAATTGCAAACATAATAATGGAAAAAAATGGGCAGATGATTGTGGCTAATCATTGAAATTTCACCAGATAGATTATTCTTCAGTTTGAAGTAATACCTGTTTTAGCGGTTTTATTTCCTAACTTACAGGGTCCAGATATTCCTTCTTAACGTCTTATGGTTCCAAGAGGGATGGGGCACTTCCTCATTGTGCAGACCTGTTCGAGAATTTCTGAATGAAATGTTTTTCAATAAATGGATTGAAAGAAGAGTTCTTATAGAGTAGCATCCAAGATCACCAAATTTAACCACACTAGTTTTTTTCTTATGGGGATAAATTGAAATCTAAAGTATATATAGTAGAACTAATAACATTGATGATCTTAAGCATATGATGTTGTTATTTGTTTTGTATGATTCATTGCTAAACGATATTATGTTGTTATTTCAGACCATAGATTGAAAGAAAAATTATGATTTAGAATAAGTATTAAAAATTTGGACTTACAGTAATACTTATCAATATTTCGTAAACAGTTAAAGTTAGATATACTGAAATTTTCCGAGGAATCCAAATATACGATAAATATACAGAGTGTTTCATTTATAAAACGATACCTTTATTTTGACACTTGAAAATAGTAATAGAGGTGTTTTAATCGAATTTGTTCCTTTCATCATGAACGCACTGTATAACAAGTTGGTTTTTGTTCTTTTATTAACAAATAAAACGACTCATTTATACATAATAGTAGTATGCGTTGAGAGGAAAACAAAAATTAAGTATTTAATTGGATACGGAGGCGAAACTCTAGTTCTACGACGATAATAATTTTGTATTCGAATAGTTCTAGTAGAATTAGTATTGTCGAAACATCATTTTATTTAGTTCAACAAAATTTAAAAAACCTAAATGATTGAGAAAACGAAAATGTAATGCTTTCATTATGTCTATCAAAAGAATGATTGCCTTTGGAATCGCATATTTCGACATAAATTGAAAACAATTTTCCGAAAGGCTGGGGTATCTTAGGGCAGTGTCTTAGACTTTACTTACAGTACTCATCAGATATATCACTACAATCGCAACTTTGCGGATGATACAATCATCTTCACAAGCCATGAAGATCTATTAAGAGCATCCTCATATGCACAAAGACACCTTGATCTTGTACAAGACTGAACTCAAAAATGGCACATGTTCCGGCCCTTTCTCCGTAATTTAAGTTGCCAGTCCCACAGGGGTAATAAAGATTTAAAACAAACGACCCCAAAATGCTTAAAATGACTACGCTACTGAATTCGCGCGTAACCTAATAGTTTAACTTTGAATATTTAAAATGCTCCGGACTAGTCAGACAAAATTACTAGAAACTCTCTCTCTCAGGGCAAACATTAGGTAGGAAATCCCTAAGAATTATGGATTTCTAAAGAAGGGAATTTCTTTAGACACGCGACTTGTTGGTAACGACCTTGGTCCAAGACACAGTAATGAAAGTTGTCAAATTTCGCTGGTACCTGTAACTTACCTTTTCGGTTTTTTCATCTGCAAGTAACTAAATTAAGAAAATAAATAAATAAAAAAATACATTAAATTTATACTTAATTATAATGAATACAAACAAATCTTGAAATATAAATATATACAGTCAAAACAATAACAAAACGTCTGTGATTTTCATTTGAACTTATAACGAATATTTACGTCACTACACAAAAATATTCGTGGCTTTCCTTTTCTTTTGTCGCAATTATTGTCAAAATTTATGCTCTTACGTTTATTTAAATGTTCAATCGAGCATTTACTATAGAAACAGAACTAATATATAACTACGAAGGCTGTTTGTTACCGACTTTAAAGCTTTTGATTTTCCGACCAACGCCCATACGCTTAGTATGCTAATTTCTAAATTTATCCTTCTGAATTAAGCCATATTACATCATCATCCACACCACGCTTAATAACATGGTTTTCTATGAAACCCAAGCTAAGTTCAAGTCACCCATAAAATTTGACGTCAAAAAAATACTTTTTGAACACAGTACCTTAACAAAACAGGTGTCTCCAGGTGTCGCCTTAGCCGTTATCAACATCAGGGTGTGGCCCTCGTTTGTCACAAGACCGTCCGCTTAATTTAATTCGGAGCCTCTGAGAGAGAGATTTTCCTCAGCAATTTACCATTACTTGGAGTTTCGGACTTTTCTCAAATTCTTATCGATAAACGGGTTTAATTAATTTTTAAACCACCTGTTGCACAATATTACACACGAGTTGAATACAACAACTACTTTGGTGTAAATAGTACACTCACTTTAGATTAACGTTTTACTTGTCAAAATTTGCGTTTAAAATACTCAAAACGCTTATTTTTTAATAATCAGCCACCACACAAAAAATGGCTGCTGGCCCTCTTTTCTTTTTCTCCAGAGCCCCTTCCTTCCTTCTACCTCCACTGTTCCCAACATTAACACGCAAAATATCGTTATGAATTAAATATGGCATGGGCGTACCCTACTAAACTTAATTAAGGTCTTTAATAAAATTAATATTTCTAGCTGAAAATCACGACTACTGTTACACACATAAAAATCAATGAAAGTAAATCAATCCAAGTAACATTCACTCTACAAAAGGGCCACTTCCTACCAGTCAACATCAACAACCTGCTTATACATGCATCATTTTCAGCACATTATTTAGGTATGCATCTCGACTAAAAACTAACTGGAAAGAGCACATTCTAAAAAAAACAGATAAGTTTACAACTTTGAAGACCTAAACTGGCTAATTGCAAGAAAATCCCATCTGTCGTTAAAAAACAAACTCCTGATGTATAAGACAATAATTACACCAATCTGGACCTTAGTATAGAGAGCTACGAGGATGCGCCAGTAAATCAATTATCCAACGTTCTGAAACCAAGATTCTAACTAACGCATCATGATATGTACGTTACAAGGAAAAATGCTACACAATGACCTCAACATCTTGTTCGTTTAATTTGTCATGCAAGAGCGTAGTGCAAATCATCATAATAGAATACCATGACAACCCACTCCTACAACATCTTCTACTACAACAGGTCAGCAGAAGGTTAAAAAGAACCTCGCCTATTGATCTCAAATAAGAAATAGGTGAACTCCTCGCTGGACAACTTCCCATCAAGGACTACTTGATTTTAAAGTCGTAGGTTATCCAATTAGCCCATACAATGTAAATTCTGATTGATAATAAACAATAATAAAAAAGCCATAGAAAACAGATTTATTCCTTTCAGGTCTAGATCGGTAAATTTTGGGTTTTCAACAATGTTCATTAGCTTATTATGGAAATTTGTAGTGTGGGATCTCTTGTACTGAGAATGCCATGCTATGATTGAACTCCTTTCTGCAGAATTGTGCTGACAAACAATACAAAATGAAAAATTTCAAAATTTGGAAGAAGTTTAGTTAAAAAACTTGGAAATTTAAAAAAAGTCGAAAACATTCGCGACCAATAAAATTTCATTTCAGCAGGTCACTTTATATGAGGATATTAAATCACATTTTGTGCTTTCGTAAGTTGTATAAAAGGTGTTAAGTGTTGAATTTTGAAGAATTGTACATGTTATAAAAGGGTTGTAAATTATACCGTGTCATAAATATTGTACTAAACAATTATTGTCGAACGTAAATTAAATTGACTGATGATAATGCACATATTTTTGTAATGTAACAATGCGTCTTTCTATATGATCTCGTTAGAAGTACTAATTGGATAAGAAAACAAGTAATTCGTATTCTCAGTAGATACGTATGGCTGTTTCTCCCATTGTCAGCTTTTTAATTAAATGTAACTGTTGCATTCCAGAAGATAGTAATAAAAATATCTAAGTACTTCACACACCTGCTGGATTTTACTTAGGCAAGAAGCCTAAAGTCTGAGAATAATTCTTAATTTAATTTAAAGCTGACTGTGATGTATTTTGTGTGTGAAAATGGTTTAAAATGATGTAATATTTCTTTAGGAATTTATCCTACATTCTATTTATCACAGATTGTGGTGTAAGTTTAGAAATACAAATTATTAGGTATTATCGCAGTATTAAAAAGAGGAAGTTTTTTGACTCGAACCTCTCACTATATAATTGTCTTTCGTTTAGACTAATTAAATTCTAGTGTTTCTAATTATATATCACTGCAGCTATTTATCATTTTTAGGCAATTGAGAATTGCTAAAATAAGTTAATCATATCCTTAATGAGATGAAATTTTATTGTTTGTGGTTTTATCTTGAAAAACTAACAAGTGATGCACAAGTACACATCATTCATATAATTAAACAGCAATTAATCCAAGACCTACGAAACAACTGCTTTATGCTTCCGGTGCACCTTTCATACTTCTTTTTCATTCGACTATTTGTTTTGCTCGCTAACAAGATAGATTAATCAGTAGTTTGTATTGTGGTGTATAAATTATTGCAATTTTAAGTCCACATAGATCCTGTTCTGTTATTGTATAATCTCCGTGAAACTGTTATTAAAACTGATGAAGTACTGCGATAGCTATCGGGTTGTAAATCTGTTAGTTAATACTTTAATAAAGATTTAATTAATTTACTCATTTGAATATTATAACGTTTAATTAAATACTATGTCATTATCTGATAAAGCTTTACTATGTTTTTCGTTATATTGCCTTCATTATTTCACAAAAAATTTTATGGCAAGTTTCTAATTTTTTACATTTATTTCTATTTGACACTTTTACAGCATTTGCAATTCCCAAATAGTGTTTTATAGCTAAATTTTTCTTTACTATTACTTCTGCTGATGCAATTTACACCCGTCGAACGTTTAAATAGAAAATGTGTTTGCAGATTGCTGAGGTTTTTGAATTCGTAATAACGATCAGATATTGGAAATTAAATTATAAAATTTTTAATGACTTTGGGTTCGCATAATTTATAAATTTTGTACATTATTCTTATCTGTGCCAAATTTATTGTAGAACTTTTACGAATGTATAACTACTTGACTTTCAACAAGATAATGCCAAATATATGTTGTTGATGTTCAAATGAATGGTAATAAAAATTAACGTTATGGTCTGGTTATTTTTTTATGGTTATTTTCAATTAATTTTAGTTTGGCGGCTTAACAATTTTTATGTGTATTCTTTAAAGCTTCAGATTAGACGGCGTTTTATAATTGCCTTAATTAGCGGTTTTAACTAACTTGTAAAAGCTACGTCCCATTTTGACCTATGATCACAGAAAAATTGTGTTTTTACTAATAACCTGAGAAATTCAACATTATATTTACTCTATTTAACGTCAATTTTCTCGAAAATATTATTTAAAAATTTGTCAGGTTCATTTTGTCAGTTTGACAAATTAAGGCTCTTTCGGTTTGTTCTATTTATAAATCAATGGTTCTACAGATTCGCCAACGAATGGTGCGTGTTTATAGGATTGACCACCAGATTTCGAACCAGATTTTAGTAGGTATTGCAGCGCGACAAGTAGAAGGATCATAAGGGTACTATTATTACTATGTCTCGAAATCGTCAATTATTTCCAGGACCGGTTGTGGACGATTTAAACTTTTACGTATATTTGATATTTAGTTAGTACTGGTTTTCTTGGAATAATTTTATTAGGTTTATCAAAATAAGAATATCAAATGACTAATTAAACTTTAGAACAACGTTTTAGATAATCAATGATTCTAGTTTTATATACAGTATGTCTGTAAAAGTTGCCAACATGTGGAAAACTTTTTATTATTGATTTTACCGAGAAAAATTATTCTTGATAAATAGTTCTGCATAGCCTAAAAACTAAAATGAAATTATAAGATGTCAATTTTTCAAGCCATATTCGAGGTGTTTCAAAAAATATGAGTTTGATACAAAAGTAAAGTACTTTTTGTTTTGATAGAATCGAAAATTGTCACGAAGAAAATTTGATTTGAATTGAAAATTATGTCTAAATATGTAGTCAGACCCATCTATTATGTCAGTGGCGACATACGGGAAACTTTTTGAAGATCAAGTGATACATTCAATTTAAATTAAATCCTTGGAAAGTAATGGTCGACACGTAATTAGGTTATGAAAAAATGATTAAAGATTTTTCTTTTTATACATGTAGTGTGTTGAGTTGCATTTTTAAAATAAATCAGTCTAACTACGTATTTGCCTATTTGTGATATGTCTTGGCACATAAACGTAAACTTTTAATCCCTATCAAAATCTTGAAATTACATTTAATATTTTGAGAATAAATTATAAAAATGAAAAAACTGAAGTATAAGGATGTAATTGCGTATTAAAACATAGTTTTCAATTCTGAACAGCTTTTATAACCAAAGTTTACGATATTGTCACAAGTAAAGGTACTTTACTCCTGTACCGAAATAATAGTTTTTCATACACTTCGTATATGGCTTGAAATAATTGGTATCTGATTACTTCATTTTGGGTTTCAGGCCAAGCACAACTTTTTATGAAGAATAACTTTTTCCATAAAATCAATAATAAAAATAATAACACTATTCTGGACTTCCATTGTCTATATTTTTTTAATAGAATAAACACAACGTTTCGATTGCTATTGAATCTGCAATCGTCTTCAGGTGAATACTAACAAACTTAAAGACTACTGTAACTTATATACTAATACAAAGTTAGTGAAGCGATTAAGCGTACAAAGTTAATGAAGGGAGGCGTTACCTTAGACTAAGATTAGTCAGGTGTCCAATTAGGGTTTTCACACATTGTTAATCTCTACGCTGGGTTGACTAAAGACATTCTTGTTGTTTTCGATAAACGCTGCTTCTTTAAATTTTCTCTTGTACCAGTGCTCTTTTCGGTGTATAATTCTTGCTTCCGACCATTTTAGTTTGTGATGTTTTTCCCAGGAGTGTTGGGCAATGCCGGATTTCAAAGTCTCTCCTTTCTGCGTATGGGTTTTATGTTCCTTCAACCTGATATCTAAGGGTCTTTTAGTCTACGTAAGACTGGCCGCATTCACATGGGACTTCGTAGATGCAATTCTTGGAGTGACGACTGTTGTCTGGTCTAGTTTTGGAGATCATGCTACCAATAGTTCTTGATGATCTGAATACTGTGTTAATGTCATAATTTCTTCCTATCCGTTTTATTTTCTCAGATAATTCTCTGACATATGGAATGCTGAGTAGTGTTTTGGGTTTCTCTTCGGTCATGGCTGGTTAGTTCTTAAAGAGTTGTGGAACAGTTTCTACTACTCGTTTCGGGTAACCATTTTGTTTAAGGTCTCTTCTGATGTTCTTGATTTCATCTTGTAGTCCTACCTCTGTATT
Source organism: Abscondita cerata (assembly GCA_030710515.1). NCBI lineage: Eukaryota > Metazoa > Arthropoda > Insecta > Coleoptera > Lampyridae > Abscondita > Abscondita cerata. The sequence continues at coordinate 370,058 of JALBCR010000193.1, forward strand.
ACATAGTCTGTGAGCTCTATCGACTAAAGACTTAATAATTCTTTTCTTTGTTGTTCCACTGTGATTGGAGTCGTAATTCAGATATTGGCCGGTATGAGTTGGTTTTCTGTAAACTGATGTCACAATATCCTCATTGTTTCTTTTTGCAAGGACGTCCAAGAATGGTAATGAGTATTCCCTTTCTTTCTCCATGGTCAATTTGATGGATGGCTTGATGTTGTTCAGGTGGTGTAGAAAATGGTCTAGCTGATGGTCGCTCTGGTTCTAAATTATGAACGTATCGTTTACATATCTGAGCCATAATTTTGGTTTAAATTTCGCTTTTTCCAGTGCTTGGCCTTCGAACCAGTTCATGTAGATGTTGGCGATCACTGGTGAGAGAGACGAACCCATAGGAAGACCGTTGTCTTGTGCAAAGAATTCGTCCTTTATTGGAAATATGAGTTCCTGAGGCAGCATTGTAGAAGTTCCATTATCCCCTCAACCGGTAGCATAGTTCTATTATGTAATTTCTCGTCCTCTAGTAACTTCTTCTGAATAATTTCTAAAGATTCTTCAACCGGAACATTAGTGTAGAGGCTTTCTACATCGAAGCTGACAAAACGATCTCGTTTTTGTAGTTCTATAGACCAAAGAATCTCTACAAAATGTCTGGAATTCTTGACAAACGATGGGCTGCCATCTTGAAGTGGTCGTAGAATTGGAAGTAAGAACTTGACTAGTTGGTATGTGGGTCCATAACGAGAGCTAGTTATTGGTCGAAGCGGCATGTTGTCTTTATGTATCTTTGGTAATCCATATAAATGCGGTGATTTGCTGTGGTGTGGCGTAAGAGTTGTCCTTGTTCTTGAAGGAAGGTATTCTTCGTATTTCTTCAGTACCTGGTAGACCTTCCTCGCCAGGTTGGGAGTGGGATCTTTCTTGAAGTGTCGGTAGTTCCCTTGTCGTAGAATCTCGTCTGTTTTTTGGTCGTATGTATGAGAATCCATGATTACTGTTGCTGTTCCTTTGTCAGCTGGCAGGATTTTGATGGATTTATTCTTCTGTAGTTCTTTAAGGACCGATATCTCCCGTTTTGTTATGTTGCTTTGTTCTTTTTTTTTCTTCTCCAGTACACTCCGGACTTTCCACTTGAATTCCTCTGCTTGTACCGGTTCTAACTTTGCGGTCTCTATAGCACTCACTATGTCCAGAATAGGAACTTCTTTGCAAGTTACAGCAAAATTAAGTCCTTTTTCCAAAAGTGAAGTCTCCGTGATTGATAATGGATGTGAGGAAATGTTGACGATGGTTCTCTTTGGTACTTTCCCAATATTGGTTGGTTCTTGTTGGTTTCGAGTTAGATTTGACCATTTTCTGTTGTGAGCTAGTTGTTGTGTTCCTCGAATCTTGTAACAGACGGTGTCAATCTTTCGGAGTATCGGTGCTAAATCTTCTTCTGAGATGATTACTTTTATTTCCTCAAACTTCAGTGTCGCGTCTTGGATTAGTGTGGCCTTCTTCCAACAATGATAGTTGATTTGCGATCTAATCAGAGCCAGGCTAGCTCTTTCAACAATCTTGCGTGCTATTTCACCCTGGATTGGGGACTTCAAACGGAAGCCCTTGGGTATGATGTGATTGTCTCTGACCGTCCGTAAAACATTATGTGCGTCTCTTCCTTCGTAATCTTGATACTGATTTTGTCATAGTCTCGAAATTTGTTGCTGATTCCGTGTCCATACCGGTCTTCCAACGTACGTTTGAAGAGAAAATTTAAAGAAGCAGCGTTTATCGAAAACAACAAGACTGTGTTTAGTCAACCCAGCGTAGAGATTAACAATATGTGGAAACCCTTAATTGGACTCCTGACTAATCTTAGTCTAAGATAACGCCTCCCTTCATCAACTTTGTACGCTTAATCGCTTCACTAACTTTGTATTAGTATAACATTGTCTAAACCATTCAAACGTACAATAATAAAAAAGTTCTCCATTTGTTGCCATTTTTTACAGACATACTGAGTTGAAGACGTCTCATTGTTGTGGTGTCCGTATCTTTTATATGACGGACCATCTTCTGTTTAGAAGGCCTTATGAAGTGTGCATCTTATCACACGAAACGTTGCCGAAATAAACAATTTGAATGGTTTTTGGTGCTCCCCCTTCAAGAAGTGTAATTACCAATCATTAATTATAATTAAGGACGAAATAATTACTTTGACATAGATTATTTTACTATGAGTTAAACAATAAGTGTTGAACTTAAAGTTTGCTTACGAGGCGTTTGCCGGGACAGCAAATTAAGAGAAACAATTATATTTTTTAACTCCAAGTGAAATATATTATTTTCTCTTCAAACGTTTATTGCTAGTTTTCATATCTAATTTTCAAATTTTCGAGATTCTCGAGCGATATAGTGACGTTTCATTCTGAACGAATCAAGTTGGTATTTTACTGTTACATTTATAATATAACATAACCGAGGTACCAACCCCTAAATAGTTCAATAATATGCCGTTTTAATGTCGCTTGAAGAAAAAGAAAATTATCTCAAATAATAAATATTTTTTCCACGAAATTAGAAAGGCAATAACAAGGAATAAAAAAATAACAAAAAAACGAATTAGCTTTCAAATATATAGAGATATTTTATAATTAAAATGAAAATGACATAAGGTAAGTCGGTAATATACATTTTGATTAATCTTGGTGCAACTTTTAAAAGTGAAAGTAACTTTACCACCAGAGATGAAAATGGCAAGTTCAAGATGGGCCATTTTTTAAAATGAAACAATGGATCGAGCAACACTTCAAATTCAATATATTAAAAAACAGATGTATAGTACGATATTACATTTACTAATTAATTCTGAAGAAAAACAACCATAAACATTCTAAAACTAAACATTAAAATGCAATACTATTTCAGGTGAATAATACAGAAATATTTAAAAAATGGTTGTTGTTGTACCATTTTACTCTCGACTATAAAGGGTTTCATAGTGCTACCATTATCACATATTCATGTATTTCGTCACTGGTTACATAAATACCTATTACTTAACCATCGATGAAATGCATTATTTTTCTTGGCACCTTTTTGTCATTTATCTTGTTTATAAAGATGTCATTTATGGTACCCTTGTCGAAAGCATATGTTCAAATATCTCACTTTATATTTACTATAATACACAAATAGGTTGTTAAAAAATTCAATTTGAATCTTTGATAATAACTTGACGATGCACCAAGTTAGGTCGGCGCCAATCTTCGGTTCGGATCCGTATATTATTTCAAATTTCATTAAGGGAAAAAATGTGGTTTTCGTTTTGGATTTCAATTTTCATTCATTGGATATAATAATATTCACGCCCTGTAATTAAGTGTGAAACATTGATCAACGAGATGCTTCTATTGAAGCTCCCACTTAACTTACAGCATCACTACTTGTTTTGGTAAATTTGATTTTTTTACTTGTCAATATATACATACTCGACCCCTGACAGACAGAAAATCGATTGGGAATTTACCAGGATCATCTTTTAAATGTGAACATTAATTTAATGAACTTATTACATAGGAAATTCTTGTTTACAAATTCAATAAAAACATAGTTTATTGGCCGCTTTGAGAAACATGAAATTTAAAAAACAGGTCAATGTGGAAATTGGTAGGAATGTGGTGGTGGATGGTAGGAATCTCTTTTCACTGTCTTAGCATTTAGAAACGATCTAATTTGGGAAAGGGAAGTTTCAATTTATAATGATGTGCAGATGTCAAAGTTTTGTTGTTTACAGGCAGCGATCCCAATACTTTGTGTTAAAATGTAGTACTCCCACGATAAAGAAGTTCCTGTCGATGGTCCAATCGATTTTTTTAGTTCTGCACAATTTGAATACTCTACATAAAGAACATTCATAACTCTGTACTTTGGGTAAGATTGGAAATGCAGGTTTTGCATTTTATAGCAGTATAGCAGTTTCTTAGATTTATTACGACATTTTAAAAATTACTGTCAAAAACAGACGAAAACTAAACTCTATAGCAACGCTTTTAGGTATCGTCGATAATGTTATATTTAATAGAGGTATTAATCATTGGAGCCCAAAATATCCTCGATATCTCAAAAATTGCAATGTAAGAGTTTTTGATGAAAATGTGTCAAATTCACATGAGGAACGATCTAGTGCCGATATTTCTCAGAAAATGGACATCGTAAGATTTTTAAAATTTGGAAATTTAGTAGTTTCGACTCGAGTTTCGATGAGGGCAATTTTGATTGACTCAATTTTACATTTTATAATGGACAAAAATGATGTTTGCAGATTAAAAATTACTAACATGTTTTTAATATGAAAGTCTTTATTACTTAATGGAGGTGGTTACCTGGTGGAAGGAGATATACTCTAGCGGACTCTCTTTATATTTTAATAATAAATAAATACAGGGTGATTATTACATATTTTTTTAATTTTTAAGCATGTTGTATACAAAAATTAACAATTGACGATAATATATAGACATTTTTAATTGAAAAATAATAAAAATGATTGTTAAACTTTTTAATTTAGCTAATTTTAGGCTAAATATTAGACACTATCAGTTGCTTGCTTATTATTTTGATACTTGAATTTAAAAAGTTGCATTTTTCGAACCTTTAACATAGAGAAATAGTCAAATCTGTGGTACCGTACAAGAAAAATCATATCGCCAAAACATCACATTTTTTTCATTTTTACAAATTTTTGTTCGCGATGTTGAAGTATTTGTAATGTCTACCAAGAATCCAATAATTAAGTTATTACTCTGACATTTTTCCAAAGCCTGACCACAACGTCAATTGGTCACAAAGTCAAATTCGAATTTGTGACGATAACATCAAACGCATCAGGTGGTCACAACGTCAAACATTACCAAATGGTCAAATTCGAATTTGTTCGAGACACCCTTAATTACAACCGGTGAGAAGTTAACAATAACTTTCAGCAATAAATTTGCAAACTTTAACACCGGACCGATATATGAGAGCGCTTTGTTTCAACGATCTACCCTTCGTTATATTTTAATTTTAATAATTGTCATTGAAGTAAATAAGCATTATTAAATACATTTAATAGTGGAGTCAAGTAAAATTTTAGCGAAAACATTGGTTAGAGCTTAGGGACCCGGCATAAAAAGTTCGTCTTGGTGCCAATTACAACATTCTTGAGTTTTCCCCATTCAACGTTTGGGGCAACCCTTTTTAGATACTTCGGGCTTTAAAATTATTTGACCCAGTTTACCTTGAAGTTAAGGAATCCGATTTGCACCGTTTTATTGTCCATGTTCAAGGAACATTGTGGTTGAAGAGTACACCTCCTCTGTTCATCTCTCTCCTGTTATGTATATATGTATATATTTCAACTAAAAAGATTAGATAGTGTTGCCAATATTTAACTTCTTAGTCGAATTGTGACTATTTCTTCCCAGCTTGTCCAAATTGTCGTAGGAAAAATGGGAAAACAAAACGTAGCTTTTTTATGTACTTTCCCATGATATAACTCAAATGTTATCAATTCAAACGCGACTTTAGAATTCACTATTTACGGTTATACAGTGTGTCCGCGGATTGAATTGAAAGAGAGAAGAAACATTTTATTATTAGGTGTTTCCAAGTACGTCACGACTACGTTACCAGAACAGCTGATTGGGGACAACTAAAACGTGTGAACTTATGACATCTTCGTGGTTTTACTGTTTTAGAGGTTTACGAAGATTTTGGACCAAAGTGTTTTTAAATATTCAAAGCGCACATTTATAGTTTGTGTTAAGTGAGCATATACCTAAATTTATTAATTTGACATTTTACTAAAAAATTGTAATAATCCAGCTAACTCTTTATTTGTTCTAATAAAGAGTAGGACCATTACTTCCGCTTCAATACATTTTTTGCCACCTATTTCCAAAACTTGCTAAACGTCCATTTCAAACGGTACAAAAGTTGGCCGCAATCAGCTGATTGTGGCGTTACTTGGAAATACCTTATTGATTTTACGCCAAAAAATAATTCTTTAGAAAAAGTTCTGCTTGTCGAAAAAGTGTATTTGCAATATTGGAATATAAGATCAGATTAACGTAGTGTTAATAAATTAAGAAAATGTGAAAAGGCTTCAAGAAAGAAGTGCCATTATTTATCATTTTAGGGTATAATTTTATTTTATAAAGTTGTTTAAAATCTAAAACCATGTCTAAATGAAAATTTGAAATGAAACAACAAAATTCATATCTTCTCAAGACACATTGTTCCTATTCAAACATTATTTTATAAAAATTATTAAGTTTATACGTAAGATCCTCAACCTCAACACCTTTTTCATCCTTTGAATGAAATTACCGTAGACTTTAAAATCGTTGAGGGTACATTTATTTCATTTACCGCATCTCGTATTCTTTCTTTAAGGACTTCAAGGTCATTCGCATAAACCTTTATTTTAAAAATACCCTACAGGGAAAAATTCATGGGTGTCAGATCTGGTTATCTCGCAGGAAAAGGAATTGGTCGAACTTTTCCCATCCATCGTTCACCAAAGTGATGTGTTAACCACTGCCGTACCTAAAAGTGTGCAATGGACAGGGCATCCATCCTACTGTACAATGACACCTAACAAACTTTGTCAATTGTCGTATACATGATTTTCATTTTAAATTTAAACTTAAAAAATAATACAATGGAAAACCAAAACTCTAAATTTATTAATCAAGTTTTGTATTTAGACTTCGCTTCAGACTATAATAAACTTTTTCATATAAAATTGTATCCTAACATGATAAATAATGGCACCTTTCTCCTAAAGCTTTTCACATTTTTTTAATTTATTTTAAGCTACGTTCATATGATTTTTAGATTTATATATTGCAAGTATAATTTTTCGTCAAGCAGAACTTTTTATAAAGAATGACTTTTTGTCGTAAAATTAATAATAAAAATTTTCTTTTCAACTCAATCCGCGGACACACTGTATATATTGTAAATAGCGAATTTGAGTTATATCCCAAAGTACATAAAAAAAAAGCTACGTTTTTTTTTATTTTTTATCCTACGACTATTTGGACAAACTGGGGAGCATTTTGAAAAATAGTCAAAATACGAGTGAAAGTTAAATATTGGGAAAATAATCTAATTTTTTTAGTTGAAATTTGGCATGACTACTTTTCCTGAAAATTTCAGCTCAATCTGTCAATATTTGACCTAGTTACACGCCATTGGATTTTTCCGTGTTTTTTGTATATACATTTACATAACAGGTGGGGGGGGATGAACACAGGGGGGTGTACCTTGAACCAAAATGTTCCTTGAACATTGATAATAAAAGGGTTCAAATCTGGTTCCTTAACTCTAACTTAATTTTGCCAAAAAAGGTGGTGCCCCAAACGTCGAATGGGTAAAACTCTAGGTTGTTGTTATTGGCACCAAAACGAACATTTTGTGCCGGGTCGCTATGCTCTAACCGATATTTTCTTCGTCTTTTTTTCACTTACTTACTCCACTACAAATATAAAAAAAAAAGTTTATTTAAATAAAAAAATTAATTATTGATTTTGCGAGGAGCCTCATTATGCACTAGTCTATTTACAGTTTTTCTAATTTTTCACTTTAAAGATCACTTTTTACAAAACTTTTACCATCATCGTGTTCTACAAATCACAATGTCAAATGCGACAAATTCCGAACGACATTATACAATTGAATTAGTGATGGTGGACCCAGATTTTTTCCGATTGGCAATAAGGATTTGTCTATAAAATTCTGACTTGTTCATAGTGTTTATATTAAAAATCATACTCTTAGTACCGAACAACTCTTGAAAAAGTATTTACGTGTTTACAATGTATATAATTTCTAGTATGTATTATTTTACATTTATAACTGAACACTTATCCATACATATACTGAGTATCGTAGAAATTACGTGGATAAACTGAAACGGTGCAATGTACAGGCCGAAAAATAATTCAACTTCTAAATGAAAATATTTTACATGAAAGTGGGACTATACTTTTGATAAAATCTATTTATTGTAGTTTATATTTTTACAACTTTAAAAAAGCTCAATAAAAAAAAATATCAAGCATTCCTGAAGAATTAAGTTCACAAGTAATTTTTCAGTCAAGGGTCTTACTCACTTTCTATTATTAATTATTGTGGAATAGAACGTAGGAGTTTTAAAAAATCACCATTCATGAGTTGAAATGTTTCATAATGGTAAACAATTAGATATACATTTGTATTTAAATTACAAATCCAGTTAAAAATTAATAAATATTTTTCAAAATTACGCCTGTCGTAAACTCAAAACATTAAAACTGATCTAAGGATATAATTGTTTAATGCCCGTTAAGCTACTGGACTTAATTGAACTGTTCGAGAAATAACGAGGTTGTGTTTTTTACATTGATAAGAAATATATTATTTTAAATTTTAATGTGGGATAATTATTACTATTACAATAATAATAATACTATTAATAATAACAGTATTTATGCTAAACTAACATTCTTTGTTATGAAATCTGTAGCTATATGAGATTACCAAATTTTTTTTCCAATTTGATATATAAAGTTATATTGTTCCTAATCATAGTGTTACTTGCCAGTTGGTTTGAAAATGGTAACTATGGTGAAAGTTTGATTTGAAATGTTTATTCCACCTGCCTTTACTCGTCCTGCATTTGCACATTTGTTAGAAAAAATCATGCGTTTCGTCACTGGTTACATAAATAGCTACTTGATATATGTGACAGAGATTTAGGAAATTTAATGACAAACATTATTCATTCTATCATAGTAATCTTATTGTACTGATTATTTTTTTACATTTTAAGACATACGCCTAAGAAAAAATTTGAATTTATCTATTAAGCAGGAATAAATAATTACTAACCGGCGGCAGTTGTCTGGAGCAGCTTTAAAGTTCAGCAATTGTCTGGTTTGTCAAGTTCTTTACATCGCGTAACTTTTAAACAATATAATCTTCGTGTCTGTCAATCAATCACGGTATTCTAGGTAAAAGCAGCCTATATTTATCTAATTTATATTTGAACATAAAGTCATTTTGCATGTCCGTATAAAATAAGATAACATTTATTAAACCATGTTTTAGAGTTACTTGTCTTATGCCATTCAAAAATGGAATATGTACACCCCAATAATATTTTTGTGCTACTCAAACACACATTCTTCTAATGTAAAATAGTTAATAGAATTCGTTATCTTCAAAAAGTATGGGTCGGAGAGTGTTGTCATTTTGGTTCTATACCTATAGACCATCCGGTACTTCTAGTAAATTTAGGTCTTGAGGAAAGGGCTATACTACAAGAAGCTAAAATGTCGACTAATAATAATCGTATATTATGCACCAAGGTTGTGAATGGACTTCACAACCATGGTGTATATACTATTTTTCCACTACTAGCCAAATTTAAGCGAAAAAAAAAAAAATAAACATTTTTCTTGTAAAAATCAAGTAGCACAGGAATGCAAATAAATCAAAAGCATTAAAAGCTACATACGCTGATACACCAACTGCAACTGATTCAATAAACACTTGTGTGGTATATGTCACCTTCATTTTCTGGTGATACATATATTCTTTTAATTAGGCTTAGAAAATTTTACTAATGCCCTAACATTCTAACCGCATTGTAATTGTAGCTTTTCTATGCAGCTCTAATACTATCGACTTCAATTTGTCACCTTTACATATCGTATTTGTAAAGATGTAGCACAAGGGTTGTTTAACTTTTATATATAACTCTAACCATGATCACGTAGCAGTTTGAGCTGGCAAAAATTTAAAACCTACTTTAAAATTAACATTTTGGGGCTCGTAAAATATAATTTTAGTGAAAATTGTTTGTATTCCTCTGTATATCTCCTGCTTCTTAGTGGTTTATTTTTAAGTCCACTTGGGCTGTCACAATTTGTGCTCTGCTTTCGGGAAGTAATCGTTGGGAGATGTTAACTTCAATTGAAGTGCTTTCTTTCACGTTGCAATTTAAGAATGTTCCTCCGTAATTTTCTTTACCTAAGAGTATTTGAGCTGCAAGCTTGAGTAGTTTTGGTATAGCTAGAGATGTTAACGGGCATTTATTGCTTCGCCAATATACCTTGCATCATTTGAATATTGGTTTCAGAAATTGACACTTGTAATTCATTTAGGAATGGCAAGTGTTCGCCACATACTCGTTAAGTTTTTAGAGTCGACATTTTTATGCAACAGATCGGACCTTCCAGATTCTGTTAACCATTCAAAACACCTACAACAAAATGTTTGTAATTTACTTAAAATTCTTCATGTAACTTAACTCGCCTGGTTAAATCTCCTTTGGGAAACCTGAAAAACTGATTCTACCATCATATTTAATAAATAAATAAATTCAGGTTATGTATTTGCGGTTATGGGATGGGGCGCGAATTTTAAACTAATGGCATTTTTTATTCAAATAATTTTATCGTGTTAGGTAATTTTAAGCAGCAAATACGTTAAAGATAATCACCTGGATATACAAAATTATGTTTCACTCCTTTTGTTAAACAACTATTCTTAGATTCTCAAAAATTTGAAATTGTCCATTATTAACCTAGGTCAACAATAGAAAAAATTATTAACCACTAATAGAGAAATTCAACTTCTCAGTTGGCTAGGAGACGCAATAATTGTCCACTTCACAGCTAGTAGTGGAAAAATAAAATTATGTCATATTGGCCAATACGAATTATTTAATATGAAAATTGTTAAATAAAAAACATCTTACCCTAATTCTTTTGTGATAGCCTCCGAAACTATATTGACCATAATTTGGTAGTCCAACAATTTAATGAGTTACGATAATAATAATAAGGATTACGTGATGAAGTATTGTCATCTTCGATTAATGATATGGTTACCGAAAGTCTTGTGATTTTGCGTAAAAGTACTGATAAGAATTCTGACATGACGGTACACCCTGTTTTTTTCTTAAATATTTAAAAACATTCTCAGTGTACCGGTGACCCAATAAGACTGTTCTTCGGCCATATCTCGGGAACCGTTCGTCGTATGACTTTGGTGTAAAAAATATTAGGTAAATCGGCCATGAAGAATCGCAGAAAAATATTTTCAAGTTTTAAAATGACCACCAGAGGGCGTAACTGCCATCTTAAATTTTTAAATTGCATTTTCTATAAATTTCGCATAATAAACAAAAATTTTTTTTACATTTGTAAAGAGAACCAGTTTATCTATCATTTTCGTAAAACAAAAGTTCAGTTATTTCAAAAACAAAGATGGCGGGGTGTTCAATTGTTTTTGCAATAACCTGCTTTAACCTTAACGGTTTGACCGATTTTAACAAATTTGGTATCGTTGAAAAGAGCATTCCTTAAGCAAAGAATCAACCAAAATATAGTTAACTTAGTTAAATCCTTTCTCCGCCAGGGGGCTAGTTTTGACACCATGACCCAAATTTAAAAAAAAATCAAAAAATCAAATGTAGAATGGAAGTAGCCAAATAACATCCAAATAGGCCAGTAAAACCATTTTTCAAAATCTCGTTCCTAACCTCAAATATTGGGAAAATGAGAATAATGGATGTTTGAAGATCGAGGACCGCGCGGTAAATTTTCTAAAACTATTAAAAATTTAGCACAAAATGAATAAGATGTTAAAGAGACAATTGTGAGTCTAAATAGAATTCATTTAGGTATTATTTAAAAATATATATATCATCAGAACATTCATGTTGCTCCAAAGGGACTAAACGCATTTTGAACTTATTGTCACTTTAATATTACTCTCGTAATTCTAACCTTTAATTTAAAAAAGTAAGCCAAAAACCTAAATAGGTATACTATATCCGAATTCGAATATGTTAGACCATCTATTTTGGAACCATTTACAAAGATTTTAGTAGGTATAATATAGTTACTTTACGGAATTCTTTTTATGAAATGGTCTGTGGTTCTAAAAAGAACCGTTTTTTAATAAAACCCATAAAAGGAAAAAAAGGGATCTAATGGCGACCCAGGTGTTCAAAATGGCCTCCGTTATTTTGGATGCACATCTGAAGACGCTGATGTGTTGAAAGAACAGCATTCTCAATTTCAGCTCTTGGGATGTTCAAGATGGCATTCCTGATTCTTGCAATCATATCCTCGCGGAAGTTGGCCTTGTTGCTAAGACTATATCCTTAATTCTTCCCCAGAGATAAAAATCAAGGCAGGTTAAATCGGGAGACCTTGAAATATTTAATAAGTTTTAATATGTGCGCAATTATAAACAGAATCATTCCAAATGCAACATCCAAAGATTCTTGTGTTAAATACTGAAGCAATTTTACGGCAAATAACATTACAAAAACTTGCCTTGGAGGCCAAGGGAACAGGCTTCCTCTTCCGATCCAACGGTCAGGAAGGTGGCATCTAAATACTGGCGAACAGACAACCATCATGCTGGAAAAACATATTTTGGCGGACGTCCAGCGGAATATCATCCACTAAAATTGGAAGAACATTTTCTAAGAAATGTAGGTATGTTCGACCATTTAATGCTCCGTCCAAAATAAACGGACCAACAACCCGCCCTCCAATTATCCCACACCAAACATTTTCACTATATCTCCCTTGATGCTAGACTTCTCCAAACCAGCGCGGATTATTTTGGGCCCAAAATGCGCATTATGTAAGTTCAATTGCCCATTACTACCGAAAGTGGCTTCGTCAGTCCACAACACATTTGACAGAAATTGAGGATTTTCTGCTACCATGTTTAATAGCCAGTGGCAAAAATCTATCCTTCGGTCAAAACCGGAGGAGTAAGGCCTTGGTGTAAGTTGATATGGTAGGGTGTAACCTAAAATAGCAAAAAATGTAAAAAACATGGGGTTTATAATTTATGTGTAAAATAGATTAAACTTTATAAAAAGAGGTATACCTCTTACATACCTCTGGGTTTGAATAATGCGATGAACTGTACTTTGAGGAATACCCAAGTCTCGAGAAATTTCTCTAGTACTAATTTGGGGATTAGATTTCTATAGATGCCAGGATATTAATAACATTTTGTTCGTTATTTTGCCTATTTCTCCGATTCATGACAGGTCTACGGATGCTACCCGTTGTTAACAGGCGCTGGGCTAAACGCACAAACACGCGGCGATGGTATCGCGGTCGATTCGGATAGCGCAAATAGAAGGTGCGAGCAGCGATAATTCCATTTTGAAAACATTCAAAATAGATCGCCAGCATATTAAATGCTCTTGGTTAGAAATCGGCATTTTAAAAAGATTACAAATTTAAAAAACTGCACTTTCTGAATGTAAACACAACAAAATAATTTACAAAATTACGACTGTCATTTTATAATGCATCGTGTTCCATTTGTTTAATTTTCCAAGGCCTAAAGTGTAGGGTGCTTTTACTTTACTTTAAAACCAAGCCAAGACTTACCTTGTTTTTCATTATTGCGATTGAAAAGTTATACTTTATACTTTTTAATTTTCAAATATATTATATATTTTTGGCAAAAATGAACTGAACTACCTACCTATCTTTCTATTTTTCCAAGACCACACACCATATTGCAAAAACAGCTTAAAACTTTACGCAAAGTACTAGATTTGGGGCATCAAATTTTACAAAGAATTTTGTAAATGGTTCCAAAATATATGGTCTAACATATTCGAATTCGGATATAGTATACCTATTTAGGTTTTTAGGCTTACTTTTTAAATTAAAGGTTAGAATTACGAGAGTAATATTAAAGTGACAATAAGTTCAAAATGCGTTTAGTCCCTTTGGAGCAACATGAATGTTCTGATGATATATATTTTTTAAATAATACCTAAATGAATTCTATTTAGACTCACAATTGTCTCTTTAACATCTTATTCATTTTGTGCTAACATTTTAACAGTTTTAAAAATTTACCGCGCGGTCCTCGATCTTCAAACATCCATTATTCTCATTTTCCCAATATTTGAGGTTAGGAACAAGATTTAAAATCGGTCAACCGTTGAGAAGTTAAAGCAGGTTATTGTAAAAACAATTGAATACCCCCCGCCATCTTTGTTTTTGAAATAACTGAACTTTTGTTTTACGAAAATGATAGATAAACTGGTTCTCTTTACAAATGCAAAAAAAATTTTTTGTTTATTATGCAAAATTTATAGAAAATGCAATTTAAATATTTAAGATGGCAGTTACGCCCTCTGGTGGTCATTTTTAAAACTTGAAAATATTTTCCTGCGATTTTTCATGGCCGATTTACTTAATATTTTTTTTACACCAAAGTCATACGACGAACGGTTCCCGAGATATGGCCGAGGAACAATCTTATTGGGTCACCCGGTACATAAATATCCAAAATCGATTATAAATACCGAGTAGAAATTGAACGTTAAGAAAAATGTTAAAACAGCACCGGATCCATCAAGTTACCTACTAATTAAAAAAAAAACCTTCAACAATTTCATTTGGTTTAAAATGCAGAGTCAGATTATTGTAGCTTCACAAATATTACGCCATTTTAAACCATATCAAATAAATACAATTTTTAAAAATATAAACTAAACAACGATTTTATTAAATAAACAATTTTATTGGTTTTAAAAAAAACAATTGTGTTTGTTTTGGACATTTTAGCGGTTCGGTCTGGCAGGCTAAATTTATATCGTTTCCCCCTCTACTATTTGCATAATTAGTTTGACTAGATTAAGATGCGGTGTTGTATGTTTATTATGCTGTGGTAGTGTGGTAGAATTCTCCAACAAGTAGATTTACTAGCATACCTATGAATGAGAGGTGGAAGCAAAGGATGAGGTACATTAGATGGACTTGAGTACCTACAGTGTTCTTCACAATACTTCGTAGCGTCTTATTTATTGGGGCGCCAATTAACCCTGTAAACGACACAACCTGATTTGTAGATGCTTAAGACGACTTAAAAATTTTCCGTGTGTATGAAAAGCAATTTGAGAGTAAACTAAGAATGAAAAATTGAAAAAGAAACGAGAGAATTGAAGTAAGAAGAGTATTAACCTACATACATCAAAACAATTGAGGTAGGGTTAGATTTAAGTAAAGAAAAATCTCAATAAAATAACACGCTGATTATTTTGAAGAGAATTAATAATAATAAATTTAAACTAATTAAATCTAATTTAATTCGGCAAGAGGCGGGCGAAGACCTCCGAGGAATCTGTGTCAAATTAACACGCGGGTGTATTAATAATAAACTAATAAAAAAAACCGAGTATGATAAAAATGTTAAAGAATATACCGTGTGTCACACGGAAAAGTTGACATAGGCATTTGCTATGATAAAGTAAAAATTAACGTATATCTTTTTTCTGGCACAATTTGAACACAATACAACAAATCGTGTATTATTTTGAATAAAAAAATTAAACAAATTGACTTGATAATAATGAATATTGAAAGCGTATTTTACTAAAAACTCAGTAAAATAAGTTACTTTAGTGAAATTTTATTTTTTAACCGAATTGATTTTGATTTGTCAAGCGGCCTTTGTAGATGAATTGGTTAATTTGTTGCTTAGTAATCTTTTTGTCCGTTCTAACTAGGGTTTCGATCCCGATTTCGGTATTTTTTGTTAATTTTATTATCATCTAAATACAATTTTGCAAACCGAATTTAACTGTTTTTATTATTAAAATACCTTCTAAACACTTACATTAGCACATAAATTTGTTTTCATTGTGTCTGAAAAAAGATATGCATTAGTTTTGATTTTAACATAGAAAACTTTTTCTGGGACATACGGTATACAGTAAATTAAAAACAAACCGAATAAAGTATTGAGAAAATAATAACAATAATAATTTACGGTAAAAATTATAAATTAAAAAGTATCATGCACATTAACCTCAAAACCAAAATATTGAAAAATACTTAAATTGCAAGAAAATAGAATTAAAAAATAAGAAAGAGTAATAAGAAAAAAGGAAGGTAATTATATACGGAGTGTAGGAACAAAAGGAGGAGAAGAGCATACTACTTAAAGAGGAAGTAAAAGTATTACTACGCGATATAGATATAAGATTTAGATACAAATATGGAGAAAAGAGATAACAGAGATCAGCAAAACAGAAAGAAAAATAACAATAGTGTAGAGGTAAAATATTGGAGTAAAAGAACAGAAATTTTAAAATTATCAAAAAAACAAAATATACACAAAAAAACTTTTCACAAGAAATTCAAGAACAACAAAGAGAATTAAAAAAATTTCAAGAAAAATGCAGAAAGAACGGAAATTATGTTATATTAAGATATAATTAGCTGGCAATAAACGGGAAGTAGATATGTAGTGTTGGTTCTGGACCACTTATAACGGATAATTTGAATTTGTTGCGAGGGATTTGAATTTTGAACGTGGTGAGGGTTGCGTGCGTTCGGGTGGGATCAGGTTAAGGGTCGGGAGCGTTTCAGATAAGGAGGGAGAATAACCTTTCATTAGGCCAATAATCCTTAATTAATGTGTTTGATGAATTTGTACCTTGCTTTTAAAAAAGAAAAGTAATAGGCAAAAGTATCCAAAATGGTTCACAAGGAAATTATCAGTAATATTAAACTTAAGAACGTTTTTATCATAAATACACAAACAATCATAATGATGCAAATTTATGAGAATATAGAAGTTTAAGATCTCTGGTAAAAATTCAAATAAAAGCATCCTATCGTCAATTTTTATCTAAAGTAGAAAATTCTATCAATAATGACAGCAAAAGCTTTTGGGCATTTGTCAAATCCAAAAGTGTAGTTCTAGGATCCCCGGTAAAATGTATAAACACGATATATCTTATAATGATCCAAATAAAATAGTTGATGCTTTCGCTGATTATTTCAGCAGTGTTTTCCAAAATTCTACTCCAGGTTATCATAATGCCATCAGTAACACTAGCAATCTTTCTAATGTTAATGTAAAATCTGTATCCAGAGATGACATTTCTCTTGCAATATTGAAACTAAAAAGTAAGTCAACGTCGGGAAATGACCAAGTTCCTAGCTTTCTTCTCAGAGATTGTCGTCAGATATTTGTTGAACCATTATTTATCATTTTTAATCTGGGTCTAAAAACGAGTACCTTTCCTACAACTTGGAAAACTAGTAGAATATGTCATGTGTTCAAAAAGGGAGACCCTGCTGAAATAACTAATTATAGCCTATATCCATATTGTCAAACTTTGCTAAAGTGTTCGAAAGTTGCATGTGTAACCAAATATATCATCAAATTAAATATCACCGCATCAACATGGTTTTGTGGACAAACGTTCTACACTTACTAACCTGTGTTGTTTTACTCATTTTACGGCTGAGGCACTAGATAACCACGGGCAGGTGGATGTTATCTACACCGATTTTTCCAAGGCCTTTGACTGCATTGACCATGGGATATTACTAGAAAAATTAAGACTGTATGGTTTTTGCAGCTCAATAATTTCATTTCTTTCATCATACCTCCAAGATCGCTTACAATACGTGGTATATAATGACTTCATATCTAAAAGTTTTTAGCAAAATCTGGTGTACCACAAGGCTCAAACCTGGGTCCTCTCTTATTTTTGTTGTTTATAAATGACCTTTGTGATAGAATTGATTGTGAAGCCTTAATGTATGCAGATGATGTAAAAGTTTTTACTACTGTTAAATCTGTTATTGATTGTATTAAATTACAATATGATATAAATGCTATCTCAAAATGGTGCAAGTTAAACAGACTCAACTTAAACATCGAGAAGTGCAAAATAATGACGTTCTCTAGAAAACTTAAGCCTTTATTGCATAACTATACAATTAATGATCGTATTGTTTCTCGTTGTTATGAAACCAAAGACCTTGGCATTTATTTTGACAGTGAATTTTTAATATCCATGTATCAAACACAGTTTCTTCTGCAACTAAAATGCTTGGATTTATGATTCGAATTTGCAAGCAATTTTCTAACATTGATACACTGAAAACGTTATACTTTTCTTTAGTCAGAAGTCGTCTTGAATACGGTGCAATAATTTGGATGCCTTATTATGATCACCTCAAAATTAAAATTGAGAGAGTTCAAAGGAAGTTTTTAAAATATCTCTGGTGTAAAAATATAAATTTTATCCTGAAAGAGGATTTTGTCATCACCAACTACTTAGAAAATTTGATTTGTTATCTCTTGACCTAAGAAGACGTAGTATTGGTTTGTCTGTGTTGTATAAATTATTGCATAATGCAATTGATTGTCCTTTATACTAGGTAAATTGAATTTTACGCATCCATGAAGAACACCAGAAATAATTATACTTTTTATACTCAATTTGCTAAAACCAATACATTTAAAAATCCCCAGTCATGGCAATGTGCGGTTATTATAATGATATTTGTTGCCATACTGATATTTTCCATTGTAACCTTAAAACTCTATTAGAGGCATACAATGAATATTATTTAATTACTTTTAAACAATCAACTATTACACATAATATATAATTTTAGTTTTTCGTTATTATTATCATTATCATTCTTGTTAAGTGATTTATTTATTTATTTATTTTGTAATTTTTAGTAACATAGCTTTAGTTTCTTTTACTTTTATTACTATTAATAATATTTTGCTATTTCTAATAACATATGTATATATAAAACTGAATTATTTATTGTTGTCCTGTAATTGGCTTTGTAGCTGTTGGACAATAAATCATATTATTATTATTATTATTAAAAAAGTCAATAACCTTTATTGACCTGTAATATGACACCGAAATAAAACGTTAAACGACAACGTAATTTAAAACTAGATGTTGGGACCATTGATCTTTAATAAGGTCAATGACCTTCGATTGAGTCAATGACATTTTTTTGGGTTAGTAACATTTAATGGGATCACCTACGAGAAAATTTACACTGAATGTTAATGAAATATGATTCTTAAGTAAAATTTTTTGAAGCGTTATTTGATACAGAGTGCAGATGAGCTTTAAAGTTAATGACCTTTGTCCTTAATACGAAGCTACGTCCTTGACTTTAGTAAGTGATTCTGAAGGAGTTTGTAATTTCTAGTGTGTACCACGGAAAAGTTGTTTAATTAAAAATTAACGTATATCTTTTCTCTGACACAATTCGAACGCAATATAACAACATATGTTGAATAAATAAAATAGAACAAATTGATCGGATGATAATGAGTATTCAAAACGTATTTTACAGAGTCTTTTTGGGCATAATTTAAAAATATTTTTTAATATACAGGGTTTGTCAAAAAAAAGTTAGATGCCAAAGTTGCAATTTTTGAAATGGTACACTCTGTATTTGAGGACAAATTTAGATTGTAGAGTTGAAATAAAGATAAGTTGATGTTACATGCCCTATACCTATCTCAAATAATTTTGAGATATTTAAAAATTATAAAAAGTTCAACATAAATTATAACAAAACAATCGCAATGACTTTCATTGTCAGCCACAACCACCTTCACTAAAATTAAATCTTGTTAAATGGAAAATCGTATTAACTTTTAACATAAACTCGAATAACTCAGAAACTATTTGAGTTAGGTATAGGACACCCTAATACTCTTCGATAAGTATTCGAACAGCCTATTATTTATGTAATGTCAGATATAGGGTGTTTTATTTAAAATAATAGAGTTTAACACCTTTTAATTTGACTATGATTTAATTCATTTTTTACTACCCTGTATAACTTTTTTAAAAGTTTTTGTTTTTCTTTATTACCTAAGGCATTACTACTATGATAAGGTATAACGATTCATACGTCACATAAAGCACTGTTATTTTATAATTTTTAAAATTTATGTTGAAATTTTATAATTTTTAAATATCTCAAAAATTATTTGAGATAGGTATAGTGGATGTAACATAACTTACCTTTATTTCAGCTCTACAATCTAAATTCGTTCTCAAATACAGGGTGTTCCATTAAAAAAATTGCAACTTTGGCATCTAACTTACTTTTTTTGACAAACCCTGTATATTAAACATTATTTTTAAATCATGCCCAAAAAGACTCTGCATACATGTACAAAATATCGCCGGAACATATGGATGCGTTCTCATTTGGGAGACTGTGTCGTATAGATTGGACCACTCTGTATAAAAGAGAGGATCAATTGAAATTTATTATCCATTATTGCTATCAACTAAAAACATAACAAATGTCATACTTCGCAAACTTAAACAAATCAGCACATTTGCTGCCTTATCAAGTGCAAGTAGTTTGATTGTTGATAAGAAGTACGACATAGTATCCTTAAATAAAATTAATACAATATACGGAAAAAGTTGAAGTTCAATGCAACGAATTAAAAACTGTATTACCTCAAAGGTGTAACGACATACGTTCCATTGAAGACGTAAAGAAAGTCAATGAAGTAATAAAGTGATTCATTTAGTCAGTTGAGGTCCTGCTGGCCAAACTACAAACATCGAATTCTTTCAAGAAGATGAATAATGAAATAAAACATTTGTCTAATAAAATTGTATAAATATAAAGTTAAAATGTATTTAAAATCATTAATGTCTGATACAATAGATTTATTTTTTCAAAAATTAACATTAAATATTATAAATATGCCTCTTTATCGATTGGTGTAGTTTCCAATACGCTGGCCACATTATCACGTTCAATGGCAATACGAATTTGTTGACGTAGAAAAGATACAATTGAAATATATGAAATTAAAAATCATTAATAAAATTAAAGTTATAAAGTTTTTATTATTTTATTATTTCTTTTTCCTACGGATTCATGTTACATCAAATTATTTGAAAAATTTACGATAGTAATAATAAATATTTATAAATTATATATTATTGTTCTCATTTATAGTTCCGCATTAGAACAGAACCATAACTTATAAAATTAAACCAACAGCAAAACAAAGACAGTAGAAAATTTCTAAAAAGGAAATAGAGGCAAAAGAAGAGGAGATCACAAAAAACTAAAAGAAATGGAGAAGGACTTTAAACGTGTTCATTAACATAAAAAAGCTAGAATTGTGAGTCAAAGTTCACCACAAAGTAAAAAAAGTAAAAAGTAGTCAAAATAACAAAACCAGTAGATTATCAAAAAAAAACAGTAAATAATTAATTTGTTTATAAGTAAAATGTGTGTCTTACGACATCTCGTGTATAACATAGACACGTGAATTGTATAAACTAAGAAAAATGCCAACAGTTAACTGTAACGACTTGTGTGTGGTAAAGTGCAAAGCGCTATCTAAGCGATAACTTTAATGCCTAAAACACACGTGTGTCGATAAAGCCAAGTAACTACTACTACTTTGCTTTATCGACACAGTGTGTTAAGCATTAAAGTTTGGTATTTTTTAGTTTAATTTGTTTGTTTACTGCTGTATCATAAAATTTGCAATCACTTAAATATTGATTACCTTACTAAGTTATTTCTACATCTATCTACAACATCTACACATCTTAAAATTTGGCAAAGAAACATTTAGTTCATCAACATTTAGGATTAATCAGATTAGTTAATTGCACGTCTTTCAAATTTAAGAGGGCAACATTATCACAAATTTAAAAGAATCACATCTCGTAGTCCTTTAACAATTGGCATCAGCATTGTTAACCAACACCAACAATTACATTTTTTATCAAATCGTCAAGAGCCACTTCAATTCCCATCAAAACAAAAATACGGCATTATTGTACGAGGAATGAAAAAAATAATGAAAACATTGTGTTAATGTAGTTTTGTTTGGTATGACCAATCGTGAATTTTAGCAAGTAGAATGTTTAAATTTCTACCGTCAAATTTAGAATAGTATGTTTACTACATCTAACATAGAATCTGGTAACGTTTAGATATTGACAACCTTGTTAGCGGCATTCTAAGTAGAATTAAATAAAAAGAAACTAGAACCCAGTTTAAATTTGTTGAAGAACGACTATATTGGTCTTTCGAGAAAGGGCCTGTTTGGTGTTGTGGTGTAACTTAACTATTTTGAATGTCTTCTAATATCGTTCTTTTGATAAGGGCAGACAGCAGAAGAAGTAAGGCTAATAGTTTTATCAGAGAATTTAATTTTCTAGGTTTTCTTCTGCTAGTTGAATGTTCATGGTGATGGCATCCGAATACTGGAAAACTGACTTCTTTGTCAGGTGGGTTTGATTGATTAATTGTAATGTTAACAGTTGACCATGACCTGCATATTACCCTTCTAAAGAGCTATTATGCTTTGCGTTGTCCGAATGTAGCAGCCATTTGGTTGTATAAAGGTTACACCACGTTTATCTCTGTTGCAAACAACTGATTATTTTCTGATGATGAGTAGCAACTTGTTTCCATACTATTCTGTTGACACGTTTTTATGAAGATATCATTTGGCCGCTCTCTTAAAGTGTTCATATGGAATCTGGTTTCAAGATGAATATAAAGCGTGATGTTAAATTAATGCAATTGCAATTTTTCAATGCCTGGTGATGTTAGCTTTTTGAGATAGAAGAACCAACAGCGAATGATGTGCTTTTGACTTGGTGGTGTTGATTTATTTGGGATGAAAGTGTCAACAGATTAAATATTTTAAAATGCCACAAGATAATAACAAAATATTTTAAAACAATTAAAGCGAGATTGTTATTACAAAAATAACCTATTTAAATTTAATTTAAATTTTAATCTTTCTAACACTTATTTAAATTACTCCAAGAAAGCAATAGTTTTGGTGGGAGTATGTTACATAAGTGTCTTTATAAAAAAGATACCATAAATTCAAAAATAATTTTTACTTTGTCTTTTAAGATATTAATTCAAAATGTATAAAATTTTTAAAATGTTGTGTTTGATCTGTCAATTAGCGGCAAAACGCGATCATCACTTTTTAATTTTTATACAAAATTGATTGTAAACGTATCGAATTTCGTACCTAAAAAAATGTTATCTAAATATAATAGTAACGTTTACAAAAACGTTATTTTGACACACAATCTTTTAACTGGAGGTTGCAAAATGCAATAAAATCGCAAAGTAAATTAATGTTAATTTTATATTGCAGTGATCGCAAAGTCTTTGCAATTATAGTATTAGAATAAACTTGTGCAGTATATAGTATCAGAATAAATCGCTATAAAGTGTACGTGCTAAAATGAAGTGAAGTGGGGAGAAGACGGTTTTGTCCAGTGAACGATGATGGGTGTAAAGTTAAGAAGATCAAACAATTAATGTGTTAAAATTGTTAACTTTCTTAAAAGATGGTTTTATAACTTTTATAAAATGTTTTATTAAGCCAACAATATACCTTAAGGATGCGCATCGTAGAAATAAATTTAATAGAGACAAAAGCAATAGACAATAATAAATAAAGGGCACTACAAAGTAATTAATAAATAAAGCACAAATGAAAATAAATATAAAAGTATAGAAAGTAAGCATCAAGGTTATCAATAAAAATTAAATATAGGCCATCGTTTAAAGTCGTAGAAGATTGCTGGATACGTCATCAAAAAATGTAAACAAAGTTTGTGTATTGAGAATGTAATTTTGTATACAGAAAAAAGATTTTTGCGAAAATTTTTTGAATGCCTACGCATATGGATTCATTCTTTCCAAACCTCACACAAGAGTTGATTGCATATCGCTGTTCATCCACACCGACTGCTCTGAGTAAAATGGCGACCAATTGCTTGGGTAGACCACCACATAACTCATCAGCTTCATCATTGCTGACATTTTTAGATAATCCTTACAATCATTGATTTACGGCATTAATTGTTGATGGTGATAGCAGTGCTTATAAAAAAATAATTGAAGCTGCTCCATATGATCCATCTTTTTATAATTTAAAAATTGAATGCTGATTGTTTCCAGACAAACTGATTACTTGAGTTCGAAAAATGTAGACTGCATCAGTCAATCATCGTTTAGCCTATCAAGCCATTAGCTTATTTTTTACTTATAATTCACTTGTCTCTTAATATGTTGGAGGCAAAGAGTA
The DNA here is from genome assembly GCA_030710515.1 of Abscondita cerata. Taxonomy (NCBI): domain Eukaryota; kingdom Metazoa; phylum Arthropoda; class Insecta; order Coleoptera; family Lampyridae; genus Abscondita; species Abscondita cerata. The sequence continues at coordinate 394,028 of JALBCR010000193.1, forward strand.
ACTTTTCTTTAAAATCCTTTTTTATAAAATAAGATGTAAAATGGATGGCTGAAATTTAATATAACACAAAAGATCATTCACAAAAACGGTATTAGCCGCGTTTCCACTGGGCGCGCGGGCTTGCGGGGCAGTCGCAATATGCGTCTCACGAGCTTGGCCTCGCGAAAAAGCCTTCGTAGTTTGTTCAAAAACCGAGGCAAACCTCGCAAAGCAGACTGTGTCATTAGTACAACTCAAGCAACAAAATGGCAGTTGTGTAATTTCTGTTATACAGGTTGTTTGTAAATTCAGGGCCACTTCATTTACTCTTTTATTATCCATGATAGACAAAAAGTTTATTAAGAAAAATTTTACAAGTATACAAGAAATGATATCAACTTAATTTTTTTAAATGAATTATGTAGTATACTTTAGGCTGACGTGATTCTATGATAAATTTTCTTTAAAAACTATAACACAAGTATAGAGCTAAAGTTACTAATAAATTTGTTATTTATTATTTAAAATGTAAAAGATGCTTTCGATTGGTACAATTAATCTTAGGAGGCTGTGAAAAGTAACGTGCACAACGGTCAGAATACAATGAAATAACACCCAAAACGCTGCAAGATGCACAAAGAAGTATTGTGAATAGAAGCCGTTTATGTATACAACAAAATGGGGGACACTTTATACATTTGTCAAACTAGTTATTTTTTCTTTTGTTGTTTGGTTAGAGATATTTATAAGTGGTTATTTATATTAAGTATTTTCTGTTTTCATAAATTGTGAAATATTAATTTGATGATCGACTGCTGTTAAATTTTAATTTTGTAATTCGTGACTTTAAACGCTGTACCTGTTTTATAGTTTTTTAAACACTACTAATAATCGTATTCTGACCGTTGTGTACATTAGTTTTGACAGCCTCCTAAGATTAATTGTACCAATCAAAAGCATCTCTTTAGGTTCTGAATAATAAATGACTAATTTATCAGTAACTTTAGCGCTATACTTGTGTTATACTTTTTAAAGAGAATTTATCAAAAATCACTTTAGCCTCAAAATAATACATGATTTATATAAAAAATAAATGATATCATTTCCACTTAAACCGAAAGTTAGACATTTTTGTGTTAACTTTGGAAAATACTTATCTTGTATACTTGTAAAGCTTTTCTTAATAAACTTTTTGTCTATCATGGATAATAAAAGAGTAAATCAAGTGGCCCTGAATTTACAATCAACCTGTATAGTACAGAAATCATCAAACATTCTAACAATTTTAATTGCAACCGCGGTTTTGAACTGTCTCTTTTGTGGGTACCTATCGTTAACCGTACCTTTTTTCCTATTTTGAATCAATCAGGTTAACAACTCGTGACACTTCTCTTCGATATAATACAGAAGATATTTCCCTAATTACTCAGACTTTTTTCAGTTTAGAATCTGGCTTGGTTGACAAATGAATTATCTGACTTTTAGTAGTCTACCTTTAACTTCTTTCTGTGTGTTTCAAGTTTCTCGCCCTGATGAAGCCCCTTACGATAGATGGCGAAACGTTTGCAACTACGTTTACCTTTTCAACACGGTCCAATCTCGGAAAACGTTTTTGTTTTAACAATTTTATATAGTTAATATATACAATAATTGCTTGTAAAATTTTTGTTTTACACTAGAAAATATTTTAATACAATATTAAACTTCTGGACCATGTGAAACGTCTAAATAAAATGTTTTTTTTAATTTTTGTACGTATTTCTGCTCGATAACTTTATCTGGCAGCTGCATAATGTTAGTGGTTTGATTTTGAGTTAACGAATTTTGTTGATTCAATGGGATCATTGTTGCGTCGTTTGGCGGATTTATCGTCTGGAAAATTTTTAATTTCAGTTTGCATTACGCTTTTGCAGTAAGCAATACTCACTTAAGAAAATGAAATAAGAGTTAAATAAAGAAATAAAAGTTTTGTGTTGTAAAGTTTAAAGTCTGTTTAACCGGTTTGCAGTTGAGGATTATGGTTGTACTTCAAACCGAAATATTCAATTTTGGTTGTTTTGGAGGTATTCAAGTATCTAGCCCCGTTTCGTATTTTACAGATTTGAAGAAGCTTTTTGAAATTGAAAGCAATGTTAGAATTCTACAAAAGAACTTTATCGTTCCGACGTAGAGTTTTGTGCGTTTGCTAAAAAAGAATTTACAAAATTTTTCGGAAGAGTTATTGTCAGACTACCTTCATTTCTTCATTTACTTTAACCTTTTCGAAACATCAGCGTCACAGTGGTCTTCGACCTAAAAGTTACGCCGGGAGCGAGTTAAGGTTATTTATTACGTTGGTTCATTATGTATTTTAACGTTATTTGTTTTAATTCGACTTTTAAATATTTGTGTAATGCGCCCTTTCTTTTATAAATTGGATATTTTATATACAATTCGTGTAATATTAGATACTATTACGGTTGAATTTATTTTGTTTTAATACGTAAGAATGTAATGTAGTAAGGCCCTAGTAGATTTAGCCTAATGTCATCAATCGCACGTTTACCCTATTTAGTTAGTATTTTTTTTATGTATGTTTTTTAAATGCAATAAATCTTTGTTAATGTTTCATTGTAATGAGCCTTTTTAATTTATATTTGATTTTTGTTTTTGTGCGGTGTGTGTTAACTTTTACTGATTGTGACAGTTCTTTCAAGGTAAATTCAATAAAAGTACCCACTTAGACAAACTTACGGCGAACTGGGGCTGAAAGCTGAATTACGTCGTGTCCTTGTTTGGAGCCCTCTTGACTTGACTTGACGAATTTATCAAAGTTTATAGACGGTTTTACATTCCATTACTCAAACGTTTTATTTCACGAAGGCAATTCATCTCACGAACCACCCCCTTTTTGTGCTGAACTATTGCGCAACCCCTATTTATGTTACGTTTTTGATTCAAAATCATCGTTAACTTTTTTTGCATTTAACAAGGTACATACAGAGTATCTAGACGTTAATGCAATTTAGATTTTGACGTTTTTAGAAAGAATGACCTTAAAACATTTTTCATCGTCATTTTGATTACATTTACAATAAGATTTTAAAAATTTTACTGCTATATTTTAAAATTTTCGATTATCTGTTGTATTAGTTGTATTAATATACAGGGTGTTTCAGAATAAGATGCTGATCCTTAAAGGTGTCAATCCTTACGCGATTTTAAGAAGAAAAGTTCAAATAAACATATGTCCTAAACCTCTTAACTTTTGATCTACAAGGTGTTTAAGTTTTAAGAAAAATTTTTTTCAAAGAGTACGAGACTCAATGAGGAAAAGAGCTGAAGCATGCATACTTGCAGGTGGTGGCCAATTTCAACAGCTAATCTAAATTATTTTCTTTTTTAGGTTATTTAATGTTAGTTCTTTTATTTTAATGTTAAAATTATTATGTATTAAATAATCAATAATTATTTGCCAAATCTTTTTACGCAAAAACCGCTTGCCGGACGAAAAAAACAAGAAATCAAATTTACCTTAAAATGAATGGAGATTTTAAAAATAATTTTTATTTTAAGAAAAGCAGTGGCGTACATAATATTTCTCTAAAATATCTAGTCCTCATCCTGTACGGACGCCACTGAATAAAAAATGTTAAATTTCTAAATCAAAAATAGTAGTTGTTGCTTAGAAGGCATATGCCAAATTTTATTAAAATATCTATAAAGATATTAAAATTATGATACAAATTTTTTTTCTTAAACCTTGAACACCTTGTAGATCAAAAGTTAAGAGGTTTAGGACATATGTTTATTTGAACGTTTCTTCTTAAAATCGCGTAAAGATTGACACCCTTAAGGATCAGCATCTTATTCTGAAACACCCTGTATATTCGATTTATTTGCTCCTAAACTAAAAACTGTAAAAATAAACCCATAGTGTAGACAGAGTTTTTGTATAAGACTATTTGAGCTTTTTTAACAAAATAATTATTTTTCTTCAGTTCTTACAAAAAATACGTAATTTTGATTATAGAATTATTGTATTGTTATTAGTTCTTGATACGTGCGCAAAATTTCAAATTATTTAGATATTTAAAAGCAGGTCAAAATTAGTTTGATACTATTGCTTTAATTGGTACATTTTATAGAAAAAGTCACATGTATTTTGATTGCTTCTGCATCTTTTTAAAAAATTGTTGATATTGTTTGTTTAAGTAGCAAAATAAACACCGTTCTTAAAAGAATCTAACGATAATTGTAACATACCTGAAAAGACTTTTCCATATGTTTTCTCCAAAGCATCTTCTCCTTTTACTATCAAATCTTGATCAAGCCCCTCTTCTTCAATTGTATTATTCAGAATATGAGAATACAAAAAACCCATCGTACACGCCATCTAAATACAAATTTCCTCTTGGTATTGTATTTGTCTTGCCGCTTTCGGTATTTCTAGCTTCAGTTAGTGGCGAGAATGTGTAAAAAGAGATTTGTAGGCTTTCTGAGCTCTCGCATTAACTTCTTCATTATCACTAGAGTTAAACCAAGGCTTTAAAGGATCTGGAGCTCTGAAAAACAATTTTTCGAAATCATTAAAATATATTAAAAAAAAAAACAGCGGGAACGATTACTTCGGAAATGAAAACTTTCAATTTAGAACGATGCAATAATCTTTTTAATTTACTGACCTATTATTCGACATATTGATTATTTAAACGGGCTCTCGTCGAGAGATTTTGAATAATCGAAGCTATACTTTATAAAAAAATATATTTTTATTGCATTTAAAGCTTATTTCCATACATAAAATGAATTTTAGATTAGAACTTCAAGTTTATAAATACGAATTACTGTTTAATTTTTACCGAAAATATGTTATCGAATTCCCATATTCTTAGTCTACGGATAAACATATGATGAGATATTGATTATGGATAACTGATTACAAAGTATGTTCTGCCAAGATTTTTTTTGTTTACTAATCACTTTCAAAACAAGTTAAATTTACTATTAAAGTTTTTATTTTGTGTTCTAATTAAATAAATTAATTTAAACAAGGATAGAAAGAACACTTAATAACAAAAAAAATTACTTCGATTTCAAAAAAGCTATTCTTAAGAGGGCGATTTATAAGTTGCGGATTAAAGATGGCAGCACCGTAGTTTGGCGTTTGTTATTTTCGGTTTCTCCATATAAGTTGTGATGTAAAATTTACAAGTTTTTGTGGACGCATAATAAGTACATATATTAAAGTAAATGCTGAATTTTTTGAAAACTACAATCACTTAAACATATTTGTATTACCTTGCTTTTTATTTTGCAATCGTAATGTAAATAAAATTGAATTAAAACATACGGAGCATCTAGTTCACTATTTCAAATGTATCCAGCCGAAATACCAAATATATATATATATATATATATATATATATATATATATATATATATATATATAAATATAAATTACGATATCAATTAAACTAGCGAAACCGTAAAATTGCATGATTTTCATTTATCTTTTGATAAAAACACTACAGCTGAGAAACAAACCCATAGTACATAAATATTTCAATGATTTTGTAATAGATGTCGTAGTGCAATCAATGTGTATAAGTCAACACCACTTAGTCCCTATACACGCTAGAGTACACCAAAACCGCCATTTTGGGTCGAAAATGAAGCGCTAAATTTAAATATCTAAAAAAAATCTGTTAAACTAATCAATACCAAAATTGGCACCCTAAAACGTAAAAATAAGTAACCAAAAATAGTTATGTGGGAATGGAAACGAAAACATTTATTTTCAACATAAATACAGTGACCGGCAAAGAGTTTGCATCAAATGGGAAAATTTTTGTAATTGAGATATCCGAAAATTTCTTTTGGCAAATGAATTCAGCATATCGAATGACAAAAAAAGCACTTTGACAAATGTCATGTGACCACTGTCATGGCGGCAAATTAAAAAAATATCTCTTAAATATGTAAAAAGTGAGGTTAGATGACAAGATATTGAAAAATGCCTAAGAGAAAAGTTGTTCAGAATTAGATTATACGTGTATGTGCAAATTTGAAAGAAAATAACGACTTTTCAAAAATATCAGTTTTTCGGCATTTTCCGGAAATATTGAGAAAACAAAATTTTTTACGTTTGATTTGCATAAAACACAATAAAACCAACAAATAAACTACACAATCCAGCAATTTTTATTTATTAGTCTACCAATGGACGGTAAAGAACAAAAAACATTGTTTTTTTAGGACGGACTTTGTTGCAATGGCCTACAGAAAACAAAAGGTTGAAATTACAAATTTAGAATTATTTTAAAATAGTCCTAAAATGATCAATTCTTCCATTCTAAACCCAATTTAAACAATTTTTACAATATTGCCTAGATAATAAGCTCATACAAAACGGGAAAAAATGCCGGAAAATTAAAACTTTTGAAAAAGTCATTATTTTATTTGAAAATTTGCAGATAGACGTATAATCTAATTCTAAACAACTTTTCTCTTAGGCATTTTTCAATATCTTGTTGTCTAACCTCACTTTTACGTATTTAAGGAATATTTTTAAATTTGCCGCCATGACAGTGGTCACATGACATTTGTCAAAAGTGCTTTTTGTCATTGGATATGCTGAATCCATTTGCCAAAAGAAATTTTGGATATCTCAATTACAACCCGTCACTGTATATGTCACTAATATTGTTAACAAAAGTAACATTAAACAATTAACTATTTACAAAACCTCTAAACTATCAAGAACCTCTGCGATAAATTCCGTTTTTTCTAAATAACTCATTGATCTGCTATCTTTGACAGACCAAATGTTAAAAACCACCTTGGACAATTACAATCGAACTTTAACACATCTATAGATTTAAGTGTTTCATGTTCACTACTTTAGAAGCATTCTAAAAACTTCTAAATAACTCATTGATCTGCTATATTTGGCAGACGAAATGTTAAAAAAACTTTAGAACATTCAAATCAAAATCTAGGGTATGTTTAGATTTAAGTGCTATTTAAGTGCTTTATCATTATGTTTGTCTCAAAAAGCATTCAAACATTTTTTAAATAACTCATTTATCTGCTATCTTTAGCAGAACAAATGTTAGAAACCATATTGGACAACTAAAATTAAACTTTAACACATCTACAGAACAATAAGTGTTGAGAAATCTAGTGTCGACTGGTGTTAACGTAAATAAATAAATAAATAAACGTAACACCTATACAACTAATATATAACGATTGTTCCGTCAGTTTTTATAAAATCACCTAGAAATCGAAATCGCTAGGACCAGTACGTCGGGTTGCTGCTGATTGGTTACCGACGCGTTACAAATTGGTTGCTAACTAATTACCTGGGTGCGAACGTTCATTGAAAACTTTGAAACAAATGGTTAGAAAAGTTTCTGAATATTTTCACACTGCACAATTAGTAACCTGTTTGTATCGTGTTTGTTTTTAGTTGGCTAATGTGCTAGAACATTTGGTCTGCCAAAGATAACAGATGAGTTAAAAAATTGTTTTCAGTGCCTCTTAAATAACAAACATAAACCCTTAAATAGAACTTAAAACTATACATATCCTAAATTCCGATTTTAATTTGTTCAAGTTAACATTTGGATTTGCTAAAGATTGCAGATAAATGTGTTCAAAATATTGTTTTTGCAGAACTTTTGAGATAGTGAACATGAAGCATTTAAATGGTACTCAAATCTAAACATGTCCTAGGTTTGATTTTAATTTGATAAAGTTTTTAACATTTGGTCTGCCAAAGATATTGGATCAATGAGGTTATTTAAAAAAAACCTTTTGAGTACTTCGAAATAGTGGACATAAAGCACTTAAGTCTATAGATGTGTTAAAGTTTGATTTTAATTATCCAAGGTAGTTTTAATATTTGGTCTGAAGGATAGCAGATCAATGGATTATTTAGAAAAAAGAAGTTTTTGAATGCTTCTAAGGAAGTGAACATAAAGCACTTAAATCTGTAAATGTCTTAAAGTTTGATTTTAGTTGTCCAAGGTGGTTTTAACATTTGGTCTGCCAAAGATAACAAATCAATGGTTATTTAGAAAAAAAGTTTTTAATGCTTCTAAGGTAGTAAACATAAAGCACTTAAATAGCACTTAAATCTGTAAACATGTTAAAGTTTGATTTTAGTTGTCCCAGGTGGTTTTTAACATTTGGTCTGCCAAAGATAGCAGATCAATGGGTTATTTAGAAAAAAAAGGTTTTTGAATGCTTCTAAGATAGTAAACATAAAGCACTTAAATAGCAATTAAATCTGTAAATGTGTTAAAGTTTGATTTTAGTTGTCCAAGGTGGTTTTTAACATTTGGTCTGCCAAAGATATCAGATCAATGGGTTATTTATAAAAAAAATTGTTTTTTGAATGCTGCCAAGGTAGTAAACATAAAGCACTTAAATAGCACTTAAATCTGTAAACATGTTAAAGTTTTATTTTAGTTGTCCAAGGTGGTTTTTAACATTTGGTCTGCCAAAGATAGCAGATCAATGGGTTATGTAGAAAAAAAAAAGGTTTTTGAATGCTTTTAAGGTATTAAATATAAAGCACTTAAATAGCACTTAAATCTGTAAATGTGTTAAAGTTTGATTTTAGTTGTCCAAGGTGGTTTTAACATTTGGTCTGCCAAAGATAGCAGATTAATGGGTTATGTAAAAAAAATTTTTTTTTAATGTTTCTAAGGTAGTAAACATAAAGCACTTAAATAGCACTTAAATCTGTAAATGTGTTAAAGTTTGATTTTAGTTGTCCAAGGTGGTTTTTAACATTTGGTCTGCCAAAGATAGCATTTCAATGGGTTATTTAGAAAAAAAAGTTTTTGAATGCTTCTAAAGTAGTAAACATAAAAGCACTTAAATATGTAGATTGTTAAAGTTTGATTTTAGTTGTCCAAGTTGGTTTTTAACATTTGGTCTGCCAAAGATAGCAGATCAATGGGTTATTTATAAAAAAAATGTTTTTGAATGCTTCTAAGGTAGTAAACATAAAGCACTTAAATAGCACTTAAATCTGTAAATGTATTAAAGTTTGATTTTAGTTGTCCAAGGTGGTTTCTAACATTTGGTCTGCCAGAGATAACAGATCAATGGGTTATTTAGAAAAAAAAGTTTTTGAATGCTTCTAAAGTAGTAAACATAAAGCACTTAAATATTTAGATGTATTAAAGTTTGATTTTAGTTGTCCAAAGTGGTTTCTAACATTTGGTCTGCCAGAGTTAACAGATCAATGGGTTATTATAAAAAATAGGTTTTTGAATGCTTCTAAGGTAGTAAACATAAAGCACTCAAATAACACTTAAATCTGTAGATGTGTTAAAGTTTGATTTTAGTTGTCCAAGGTGGTTTTTAACATTTGGTGTGCCAAAGATAGCAGATCAATGGGTTATGTAAAAGAAAAGGTTTTTTGAATGCTTCTAAGGTAGTAAACATAAAGCACTTAAATATTACTTAAATATGTAGATGTATTAAAGTTTGATTTTAGTTGTCCAAGGTGGTTTTTAACATTTGGTCTGCCAAAGATAGCAGGTCAATGGGTTATGTAAAAAATGGTTTTTTTGAATGCTTCTAAGGTAGTAAACATTAAGCACTCAAATAGCACTTAAATCTGTAGATGTGTTAAAGTTTGATTTTAGTTGTCCAAGGAGGTTTTTAACATTTGGTCTACCAAAGATAGCAGGTCAATGGGTTATTTAAAAAAAAGGTTTTTGAAAGCTTCTAAAGTAGTAAACATAAAGCACTTAAATAGCACTTAAATCTGTAGATGTGTTAAAGTTTGATTTTAGTTGTCCAAGGTGGTTTTTAACATTTGGTGTGCCAAAGATAGCAGATCAATGGGTTATGTAAAAAAATAGGTTTTTTGAATGCTTCTAAGGTAGTAAACATAAAGCACTCAAATAGCACTTAAATCTGTAGATGTGTTAAAGTTTGATTTTAGTTGTCCAAGGTGGTTTTAACATTTGGTCTGCCAAAGATAGCAGATCAATGGGTTATTTAAAAAAAAGGTTTTTGTAATGCTTCTAAGGTAGTAAACATAAAGCACTTAAATATTTCTTAAATATGTAGATGTATTAAAGTTTGATTTTAGTTGTCCAAGGTGGTTTTTAACATTTGGTCTGCCAAAGATAGCAGGTCAATAGGTTATATAGAAAAAAAAATTTTGAATGCTTCTAAGATAGTAAACATAAAGCACTTAAATATGTAGATGTATTAAAGTTTGATTTTAATTGTCCAAGGTGGTTTCTAACATTTGGTCTGCCAGAGATAACAGATCAATGGGTTATTTAGAAACAAAAAGGTTTTTGATTGCTTCTAAGATACTGAACATGAAGCACTTAAATAGCACTTAATTTAGGCATTTTAATCAAAATCGAAAACTATTTTTAGATACTTGGTCTGCTAACTTTTGATTGAATATCTCCAGAACTACTGTAGCAATTAAATCGTAATTGAGGAGCTTAATTAGCAATTAATGAACACTTAATTTCTAATGTACAAAATTATTGATCTGCCTCCAACTGGTCTGCTAACTTTAAGGACACGTACCTCAGCTCGGTAAGTAAGAGGTAAAAATCTCACTTGCTCAGTGAGCTGATTTCGTTCAAATGTTAGTTCACTTAAACTAAAGGAAGATTATTTGAGATTCATAACAAAAGGACAACTAATTACATAGATTTTTCTCAATTCACTTTTTGTTATTTTTCTAACATCTTATTTCTGTTTCCAAGACTTTAATTTTTGAAAAAGAATTTCAACATTCACACAACAGAGTAAACAAATACAGAGTTTTCCATTTGACCTGTCAAAATTTTACTAAAAAAATTAATATCTCAAAATCTATAACTTTTAGATACAGGAAATGTGGTGTTCCATTTAAAATAACAAAGTTGATGTCGACTTTCGGTACAACCGAAAGTGTTGTTAGTGTACTTATTTTATTACCTGAATGCTTCTTCATTTTTCTTATCTGAGCTTTCGGCAAAGACTATGAATATAATACAGATAAGGTCAACATAATTTTTTTGTTTTTTTTTTATTTTTCAGGACAACTGGGATTAGGAAACAAAGGAAACAAAATGCTAACGGAGGAAAAGAGATAGCTAATGGTATTGCCAATTCTTCTCATCTTCTAGAACCGTATGAAGTAATACAATAAAAGGCAAAAAGAGCACAGAGAAAATTAGAGAAGCCCTAGGAACAACTAATGATCTTAATGTGATCCTAAAGTCACTAAACGCATGTGCAGACTTCACAAAAGCATGATATTATTTAAAATAGAGAGTAGATTCATAGAACCCAGGGAGACAGAGAATCATCAGAATAAAGCTTCAAATGAGCGATAGACTTGAGCCACACCTTTATTAGACTAAATACAACAACGTATGGAATTGGCGATTCCAACCGCATCGTAATCGACATCGCCAATTCACATCCGCATGAAGTAACAATCGGAATGCGGAAAGTACGCACTCAAACGCGCAAACAAACACAATTAACAAACGCTAACACTCAAGAAAGATATTTCCACGGCCTTGCAGACGAGGCAAACAACCTACTTAACACATATAAAAGGCAGTAGTACGATAAGCAAAAACAGTGGTCGCTAGCACTTAATCGGTCAACGGTTTACAACGCAGTATGTAATGCGAAAGACTCCTCGTATCGCACATACAGCACATAGTACGCATACTTATCATATTTGTCTACTGTAAGTGTAAATAATAAATACATCTAAAACAGATCCAACGCTAGTTCTTTCTCTGATCCAACCGGTATCTAGCGTACACCTAGACGCCTTAAACGTAACTTAAAGTTTCCTTCAAAAAGAGAGGGATTTCTCACATAACCTTAAGTTATAACTTAATATCTGTATCACACAATCAATCTCTAAAATTGAAGTGTTATTTATGTTGACAACCTATTCCGTGGCATACTAACACTTGCATTGCTGCTGTTGGAACTGCAATAAACGCACCAGATACAGCCTAAGTTTTTATATTATCACTAAGAATCTTAGAGTAGATTTGATTTTGTTTTAACAATGTATCAAGTAGTGGAAGTTCCAATACTTACATGTGTATCTACCAACAACAGAAAGTCTATGGGTAGATTGAACAACAGATTTAATTTTAATGAGCACATTAATTGAGAAACTTCAATAAATGGCTTAACACATTAAAAAGATCCGTAGATGCAAAAGTTAAGAGTAACCCATTTTGCAATTAAAACAACGAAAAAAAATAATAGGAGTTTGTGCTTAGTCGGAATAAAAATAAATATGACCTTTAAAATATTTAAATTGATTGCCATCTTGCCCAAGGTGCTCGATGTTACTTATCTCTGTAGTTTTACTGAAATTATTAGGTAGGAGAAATATGCATATGATGAACCCCCGTCAAAAATGGACCATTGGCTGTATTTTGAAGTTTTCCGCGCATAATACACTACCGCCATATTGGTTAGGTTGATTAAAGTTCACAGTCAGTTGTTTACAAGCGCTTACGCAAATACAAGCAGTTCTTGTGAAAATAAATTAATAAGTTGAAATTGTTAAGTATTGATATAACAAACTAACTTGGCATGTTGGGTATCTTTTTTTTACTCTCAGCTAGAATCAGTTTTTGCTATTGCACTATGGGGGAACTGTTATTTGATTATTTTGGGCAAACATTAAGGTTATGGCAAAGAATAAAAAAGCTTGAGATTTTGATTTAATTTTTGTTATGTGGCCTATGATGGACTTCTTAACTACGTCCATCGTTGGCAATGAAAAAGGCAACTTTGAGACAAGCATGACATGCGACAGGCATTTAGAACAAAACTACAATATGGGATTTAAGTTGACTGCAACAACCTTCAATGTTTCCAAAACAATTTTGGAACAGTTCCAAGGATAATTTGGAAGAACCACGAGCAATTTTCTCTAAAACCATCAAACAGGAGATTGCAGGGTATATTATTCATATAGATACAAAGTTTTTTGAACCAACCTCGACAGAAATTGCGGCGGTTGGTATTCAAAGTAGCCGAAAAAATAAATTAAAGTATTATTTTAATTGTGAATCAAAATTGACTAATTGAAATGGGTGAGGAGATTCCTAAAGCGCAATCCAAGAAAATCTTTGCAAAGCCCCAAAAATTAATTATTAGCTAGAGCCTAACTTTTAAACGAGCTATTTCGATGCACTATCTAATACGCTGGTGCAATACAACTTTTCTCCGAAAATATATACAACATGGACAAGTCAGGTTTGACTACGGTCCGAAAGAAATGCCAAAAATTTTACGCTTCAAAAAGTCACAAACAAGTAGGTGCACTTCGTAGTGCAGAACAATGGGCAACACGTAACCGTACTATATGCAATGAATGTTATGGCCACTGTATGCAATGAATGTCATGGGCACTTTCTTTCCTTCTGTTCTTGTTTACCTTCGTCAAAAGATAAACAATTAGTTTATAATCGATAGTCCTGCTGGTAGCATAGGTTTCGCACAAGGAAAAGGTTTGATAACCAGTGATTTTGTAAGTGGCTAAAGTATTATACAAGGTTTACGAGAGCGTTCATTGAGAATAAAGATTCTTTTTACATCTAGATGGGCACATTAGCGATAAGAGTCTTGAATCTCTGCAGTTTCCAAAAGAAAATAATGTTGTGTTCTGCTTTCCTGCGCATTGTTCTCATCACGTTCAACCATTGGATGTTACTGCGTCAAAACCCAGCAAAGGCAGTTACGCAATTCAAAATAACAGTGTTCTCAAGAAAGCTTATTAGAAGAGTATTGTCCATCAAATGCAATAAATTCGTTTAAAAAGACCGGCATGCATCCTTTCAATCCTCACATTGTCGAGGGCTGGAAATTTGCACCAGCTTTTATATTTTATTTCAGAACTATGTACTTAATGTTTTATTGTGTTATTTGTTCTATATTTTGTCTAATAAAACCTTCAATTTCTAGCCTTAAATTATTATTGTCTATTTTAGACTTAATTATTCAGAAAACGGCGTGTCAAGTTCTCGCATGAGCCTACTACCTATAGAGTTATTAACAAGTTTTTTCTCTTATGTGTTTTGTAAATAGACACGATGTTCTCGTTCATAAGTTTTAAGAATATGGTGCCTGTTTGAAACATACTAGCTACGATTTAACTTTAATACCTGCAGCTTTTTGGCTGCATGGATTAAATATTATCTTCCAATAGTTAATTGTAGAAAACCGTTGTTCTTGAAATGTACCAAGTTCTTCTTTGACTACACACATTAAGTAACACCAGTTTAATTGTAATTAACGACTTTAAGGCACAACTAATATTTGTCGTGGAGATCCACGACAATTCCGTTGGTCATAAAAATGTGTGTGCAGGGCAGAGCTTTTGGGTTAGTCCATACGTTGTTTTCCTTCAAAGTATTCATCTCGTTTTCGAAAACTTGTAACCATTTCTTGCAATCACAATTTCTTTGTAGCACATCAGAAAGTTCCAACGTCACCGACTAAATAAAATAGATAGCGTCGTAAATTGTCACGATTTTTAAATTGTATTTGCAGTAATAGACTCTCCCTCTGCATCGTAGAGGTCTGGCAAATCCTTCACTTATCGTAATCTCTCATAGCACGTAAGTTTTATGTCCTTTAATATAAGATTCAGGATTTTTCTAAATTTTGGCCTTGTGGTTTTTCTTTCGCTTTTTAAGTTTATTTGTTTTAATTAATTAGTACTTATTGAGAACATAAACTCACTGGCAAGGTCATTTCTTCACCGATTGATTTTTGTACCATCCATTAGGTAGTTTAGTTGGTCTTTTTCTGTTCAAATTGTATGCTGCTATATATATTAAGTCATCCCTCAGTGCTTCTGCGTATAACAAAGTTCTTGCATCATTAACTTCTGTCTCGCTAACCACCTTTAATCCGGAATGTGTTTCTTGTCAAACTTATGTTTTTTTGTCACCTACACTCGATTTTGCCAAATATAATGATGGGTTCCTTTCATCTTTATAGAATGTTAATCATAATCTAAGAAAAATGCCAACAGTTAACTGTAACGACTTGTGTGTGTTAAAGTGCATGGCGCTATCTAAGCGATAACTTTAATGCGTAAAACAACACGTGTGGCTTTATTGACATTTTCTTAGTTTATACCTATTAACACGTGTCCCTGTTTTACACAAGATGTCGTAAGACACACATTTTACTTATGTTAATTATAATGTCGGCTCTGTCGTCAACAAACCAATGTAACCATTACCACGACACTATGTACCTAATTTAACTTAATGGGTTTAGGCTGAACTGTTGGGATTTAGTGATCATAATTTTTAATTATTTTTGTAGTTGTTCACTCTATGTCCCGATTAAAAAAAAATAGCTCCACTTAACTTTCTCATCCACTTTTGCAATTGTTAAATTACTTGTAGTAATTGTCTTTGTTTGTTCTTTATATCCTTCTATAATGAACTGTTAATAGTTCGATCTGTATTATTTAAGACAACCAGCTTGACATGGTCACAGTATTTTATGTCAAGACTTCCCAGTAGTTCCGTTCTCAAGCACAACAAGATATTGATCGAGTAATGAATGTCAGTTCACAGACACGAAGTAAGCAAAAATTGCTGTTGCCTGGTAGAACGTTTTTCGCACACGTTTTAATAGCTTTGACTTGTGCGTTTTATTTTCATTTACAGCGCAGATCACGTGAGAGGTTCTTTACATTTCAATCAGATTCTAACAATTCAAATTGTTTTTTAAGTGAACATCTCATAAAATCTTGACATGATTCTGAATCGTCAAATGCACTTTGTTTTAAAGTGAACAGAATTACTACTTCATCTCCTTTAACCCTTAATCATTCTTTGTATTTTGTTCATTTTGAATTAAATTATATGCAACACCAATAGCAATGGTTATTTTTCTCCGCATTACTTCTTCCGCTCATTTCGTTATCGATGAAAATTTTGACGCAAAATTAGATAATCAGATAGTATTCGATGAGATCTTCAAAATGAAGTATCGCAACACCCTTCATCCCTATATAAAATCAGAAGGTTGTGCTTCACTCGGTGGAGGGCTGAAGTTGTGCGAATGAAAAAAGCAGATGCGTTGGTCCCCTCGAATCAGAAATCGATGGGTCCAAACGTTTTCAGATTTTCATTTTAAAACTCTAAAATCGGGGTGTAAAATTTTGTTTGGATCACCTTGTATGTAAAAAAAAAAAACCTAGGAGGACAAGTAATGGGAATAAAAATTGGAAAAACAAACATAATAACACTAGCATATGCAAATGATATAGTGACCTTTGCAAGGATAGAAGAAGAGATAAGAAAAATAATAAATACGACGAAAAGATATTTAGAGAAAAAAATTGAAAGTAGATGTAGGAAAAACAAAATAATGATATTTAAGAAAAAGAAGAAAGCAAGTAAAGAACTAGTGGTGGGGAGAAGAGGAGATCAAAAGGGTGGATAGATATGAATACCTAAGATACGTCATAAGGTACGCTAACAAGGACAATGACCACATTAAGGGTTTAGGAATAAAAGAAAATAAATTCTAGGGCGATACGAGAGCGTATCTTTGGAAAAATGGAAAATAGAAAATGGTTGTTCGAAAAGGTAGTAATAATGTGCACGGGCAGAAATTTGGTGTGGAACGATTGGGAAGAGCTAGAAAGGATACAGAAAAGATATTGAAGAGAAACGCTAGGTTTGGGAAAAGACACCTAGATATTTAAGATAAAGAAATAAAACTGAGAAAATAAGTAGTAAGATTAGAAAACGGAGCAATAAGATCTGAGGAAAAAATCGAGAATATGAAAAATAGTGAAATTTTCTATTATGTTAGAAAGAGATTGAATTCTATAAAATAAATTATGAAGAAGAAAGACAAACATATTATAGATAAGGAGGTTACGCGACAGAAGAAATAAGAAGGTTAAAAAAGGAAGGAAGAAGGACGGAAGAAGAAATAACTATAATCAGTCACTAGAAAGAATAATGAAGATCAGGAAAGAAAAATACAATATGGGATACGTGGATATAATAGTGGAAGGGATTCCAAGATACTTAACAGGGAGCTGACAATTGAAGGAAACAGTATTATAGCTAGGTAATGAAGAAAAGAAAATAAATATTGGGTGAAAGACTAAGAAAGATTATGTAGAATGTGTGAAATATTGGGAAAATATTAAACATCTAAGAGAGGAGGGAATGAGAAGAAAAGTTTACTAGGAGAGAAAGAAGATGGTATAAAGTAGATGAAAAACAAGAAAATACATGGTTACTGTGAGTATTATTTATTGTGTAATAGAATTAATTTGATAATTTTAAAAAACAAATAAAATTTGATTGTTACTTTTAATATTTTAATTTATTCTCACAGAATTTAAAAACTTAATTTGAGATTTTTTTGGCTATCAATTTATTTTATTATTTTATCAGTGCATAGCTGGCTTTGAAAATAAGGAATCAATACTAACCAAACATTTAGAATACAGTTTACAAAACAAATTCAGAAGTTCTAGATTCCAAAGTTTTGAAAGTTTTCATAATTCGCGAGAATCGGGAAATGGCTGTGCGAAAACGCCACATTGTTCGTTTACCCAAACAAAGTTTAAAAAATTGTATATTCACATACTTTTTAACCTTCAATTATTTTAAATTGTTGAATTAAATAATCTAATGTTTCCATTTGATAATTGTTTATTCCCACTGACTGGTCAAACGTTTTGTCGTTTAAGTAAACGCCGCGCCGTGAGTTGAACTGAAGCAGTGTAAAGGCTTATTTTGTAAGATTCTTTTTTTTCTTATTAAAAATTTTCACATCATTATAACATATATAAAGAAAACAAATTGTTGAGAACTACACCTGTCAATGTTTACATACTACTTTAAATTTAATTTTTACAGCTGACTCTTACAGCTTCATAATTAATTTTGGTGATATTTTTTCAACAGAAATGATACTAATAAAAAACAATTTTTTTCTGAGCATGACAGTAAACTTATTTATGTTAAGAAGTGTATAATAGCTTCGACATTTAAATTCTGAGAGTTCTGAGGAAATTAAAATTTTAAAAAATTGAACAATTAAACAATACCGTTGTGTCAACTGTATTTCTCAAGCATTTATATAAATGCTCTTAGTTTGAATATTTGTTTCTGCATTAAAACATTATTTTATGTATTTATTGCCATTTTAATCAAAAAGTATTCATGAAAGTGTTTTAATTATTTTGAATAGAATGCCACACTATAAATTGTTCTTATTTAATTCACAATTAGAAATTTGTCATAAAATAAACAAGCGTTTACCGATAAACCCACATCGCACTGATACTAATAAACGTCAAACAACGTATGGAACGTATGGATATGTTGTAAAAAACATAAACCAAATGTGTAAAATAATATTACAAAATTATATCTAGGCTAACGACCCTTTTGGCTTGATAGATTATGCTTCAAATCTACACAATTACATTAAAAACTCATATGTAAAGTGTTAGAAAAACCTGAATCACGATTTTTCTGATATTTTATTTGTAAGATGTGGAGTAAAAGCAGATACGTTTATGAACAATATATTTATGAAGAAAATCTCCACCGTAAAGCAATTTGTAAAATTGAATTAAACATTTCAGTATCGGCCAACAATAGTTAAATGTATCTAAATGCTAAGCCGTTATACAATTCGCGTTTTCGAAAAAAATTCTTCAAACAAAAGATATAGACAATTAATTTCAACTACTTTTCCCTCAATTTTTGTATGATTGATACTGGTGAAGATATTGTTAAAACAATTAGTGTCAGGTGATTGTTATATCTCAGTAATTACTTATCGGATCAAAAAATAGTTTAAACGAAAGTTATATATATATATTTTATAGCTTTTCTCGCATTTTCAAAAACTTTGGGAGGATCTATATTCTTTTTCCCAAAGTCTTTCAAAATGTGAGAACAGCTGTATAAGCTCGGTTGTACTATTGTATAGAACTGACGAAAAACATTTTAAACATTTAATTTGTTATTTAATTCATGAACGCGACGCGTCAACCGTAAACAACGGCCCGTCTACAGTGATTAAATTAGGTCGTAAATAACAAGTGTTTAAGTGATAAAATTATAAAAAGTTGTATACAGACACCAAAGCTATTAGTGAAGTTATTAGAAAAGGGTAGATAATTAGACATTAGAAAACAAGGTAAAATTACCAATCAGATAAGAATTGATAAATACATTCCAACACACATATCGGTGAAAAATAAATACGACAGATACATACATGTTATATCTGAAACAAATAAAAGATTAAATAAATTAAAAGAAAACGTTTAAATTAAAATTAAATCAACAAATTGGAAGACAGGAAATTCAGAACAAGAGCTAACAGTTTAACGGTGAGTGCAGAGAAAATAAAAAGGAAAAGATCAGAAGAAACATTAGAAGAACCTGAAAACCTAGAAGCAGAAAAAGCGGCGTTTCAAAAAATAAGAAAACAATAAGATCTCCACAAAAAACAAGTAAGGAAGAAAAATTAATAGGACAAGAAAAAGAAAATCTTGAAATGGAAGAAATATTTAAGAAACTAGAAGAATGGAAACAGAAAATTAAAGAGGACGTTAAAGTAAATATGGAATATTTAAAAGAAGAATTCAAAAAGAATCAAAACGAAATTAAAAAATTAAAGAAAAACTAGAAAAGAGGGACGAAGAATGGAAAATAATAAAATCCGAAAATCAAGATTTGAAAACAAGATTAGAAAAGATAGAAGAAAAACTTGAAGAACAAGACAAAGAAAAGAAAATTAAATATAGTAGTGAAAGGAATACAAATAACAACAACAGAATATAAAGAAAAGATTGAAGAATGACCTTACAATAAAAGAAAGAGTGATACAATTGAAAATTAAAGAATTTGGCGAAGAAGAGAAACGGAAAGGGAATAAAGTCAGAATTGGATATCAAAAAATATGGAGTAATAACACGATGTATATGTAGATCAAATGCGAAAAGAGATTACAAATTCAATTACAAAACAATGAAACAAAAAACTAAATAAGAAACAGCACGACGGACTTACGGATACAAACAAAGCAAAGAATAAGGTTAAAAGAGATGGAAAACACACGACATGGATATAAAGAATAATAAAGACACATGGGATAGAATAGGAACGTGGAATATTAGAAGTATAAATGGAAAAAGAAAGAACTAATAGAAGAAGCTGAAAAGTATAAAATAGATATTATGGCAATTACAGAAAATAAAAAGAAAGGAGTAGGAGAAACAACAATGGAAGATTATGGAATATTATATAGTGGAGTTGAGATGAGTGAACGAGCCGAAGCAGGAGTTGGATGTGTGATAAGTCCGAAATACATAAAAAGTTAGTGGAATGGAAAGCGGTAAACAAAAGGATAATGAAAGTAACATTGTCAGGAAAAACATAGGAATAAGGAAAAAATAGATTTAATAATAGTGTACGGACCAGGAGAAAATGATACAAAGAATGAAAAAGAGAAATTCTGGGAGGAATTACAGATATTATATGATGAAACGAATAATACTACTATAATTACTGGAGATTTTAATGGGAGGATAGGGAATGTAACAGAAGGGAGACATGGAGTAATAGGAAGATATGGAGAGAAAATAACAAATACAAATGGAGAACGACTAATAGATTTTTGTATACAGAATGGACTAGTGATACAAAATTCATTTTATCAACACAAAGGTAAGCATAAATACACTAGAGAAGAACCAGGCAGAAATGAAGGTCTATTATAGATTACGTAATAACAGAAAAATTATACAAGATGTTAAAGTGCATAGAGGAGCAGAAATATCAACAGACCATTACCTACTAATCACAAAAATTAAAAAATGAGAAAGGAAGAAACGAAGAAATAACGAAAGGAAATTTAAACAAAACCAAAGTTAAAACCATTAAGATACATAAACTGCAAGACGAACAAACAAAAAACGGGTATGAAGAATGGATCGTGAAAGAAATACAGGAAGTGAAGGAAAAAATAGCTGTAATGAATATTGACGAGAAGTGGAAAACATTAAAAGACGTTATTTACAAAGCTGGTGCAAAAACATGTGGGATGACCACAAAAGGAGGAACAAAGGAAAGAACATGCTGGTGGAATGAAGAAATCAAAAGTACGATCAAGGTAAAAAACAAGATGGGAACAGTACTTACAGCAGAGAAGAGGAAACCTACAACAACTACAAAGAAGCGAGAAAATTAGTAAAGGAGAAAGTTAAAACTGCCAAAGCTAAGAACTGGGAAGAATTTGGGGCTAAAATGGAGAATGACAGTCAAAAAAAATCAAAAACTATTTTATAGAGTCTTGAAGAATATGAGAAATAAAGGAAGGAAGTCAGGAATGAGACAAATTATGGATAAAGAGGGAAGCATAATTATGGATGATAAGAAAATAATGGACAGGTGGAAGCAATACTTCCAGGATACGCTTGAGGGAACTGAAATAGCGGAAGAAAAAATGGAAGAAGAAAGAGGAACACAAAAAAAAGAAGAAACTAGAAGGGAAAAAGACAATGAACAAGAAGAAGACATAACTAGCAACATAAAATTAGAAGAAGTCAAGAAAGCAGTACAAAAATTAAAAATGGAAAAGCACCTGGGGTAGATGGAATAAAAGCTGAACTACTTAAATGCATGGGAGAAGGTGATTTAGTGCTACTACACAAAATTATTGAAGAAGCTTGGATAACACAAACAATACCCACAGAATGGAAAATTTCTGTCATAATACCCATTTTTAAAAAGGAAACAAAAAGACTGCACAAACTATCGGGGAGTGTCACTACTGTGTGCAGCATATAAGGTGTATGAAATGGTATTGGAAACAAGATTGAGAAAAGAAGTTGAGGAAAAAATACATGAAGCACAAAGTGGATTTAGGCCTGGACATTGCACCCAAGATCATATATTTACCATCAGAAATGTAATAGAGAAAACGTTACCATACAACAAGGAAATATATATACTCAGTCTAGACCTAGAAAAAGCGTTTGACAATGTAAAGAGAAGAAATATATGGGAGGTGCTGGAAAAAATAGAAATAAACATAAAATTGAGAGAAGCTATAAAAGCATTGTACAAGGACACATATAATATAGTTAGGAAAGATAATATGGAGACAAACAAATTTAGAACGACGCAGGGAGTGAGACAGGGAGGAAATCTTAACCCACTGATTTTCATCATTTTTATGGACAAAATAATTAAAAACGTTAACAACAAAAACAAGAAGATGACAATAGGATATTTTAAATTAAAACCAGTCAAAATAGGGAATGCGTATTCGCAGACGATATAGTAGTAATGGGAAATACAGAAAAAACATTGCAATTTAATGTTAGTATATGGGAAAAGGAACTAGAAAAAAATGGAATGAAAATAAATATCAACAAAACAAAAGTAATAGCTATATCAAACGAAAAAGAAAAAAAAGTAAACATAAAAATTTATGATCAAGAAGTGGAGCAAGTTAAAAGTATTAAATATCTAGGAATAACTATAAAAGAAAATGGAAAACAAGAGGAGGAAATCAACAACAGAATCACAAATGCGACGAAATTGTTTCACAGCATGAAGAGAGGGTTTCTCAACAAAAAAGAAATTAACGACAAAACAAAAATGACAATATATAAAACAATCTACTTACCTACGCTCATATATGGATGTGAAACATGGGTGCTACCGAGAAACAATACAAAAAGCTTCAAATCTTAAAAATGAAGTATCTGAGAAAAATAGCAAAAGTAACGATAATGGATAGAATAAGAAATGAAGAAATAAGAAAAGACTGATGATTGACAGCGTTAAGAAAATAATAGAAAAATCACAGTTGAGGTGGTGGTGGTGTCAGAAAAGTATGGGAAGCAAGAGCAACTGGCAAGAGAAGAAAAGGAAAACCAATTAAGACATGGGATGGAGAGGTTAATGAGTTACTAAAAGCAAAGAGAATAACATGGAATCAGGCTGAGACTATTGCGAAGGAAAGGGACAGATGGAGAACACTAATACAAGAGTGATGAAAGAATATTAATAATTTAATTAATTTATAAAAGAGTAGAATTTTATTTGATATTATATTATTGTATAGTATTTAGTATTATATGTGTAAAATGTATTAGTCCTCTACACCTAACGGTAGAAGAGGAATGGATATATATATTAATTCATGAAAGTTTTATTAATTCATAAAAAAAAGTTTTTCTGACAAAGTGTCAGCCAAATTTTGTAATAACTTAAATAGGGATAAAGAAACAAAGCTGCACAATCAGGGGTAACTCGACCCTTTTGTCATATAAATTTTAGAGATTGGGTCCTGTCAAGAACAGGATTGACGTTTCAATGTCAAGTTTGATATTAGAAGATGTCCCCCAAAAACAAAAGTTGTTCAGTATGGATTTTGCTCAAAATAGGGCTTGTTTTAGTTAGAATGCACTGAATTCTAAGCTAGATATTTTGTACAATTACCTATGTATACATTGGCTTTAGCTAAATCTCAATAAAAACAAAGAACCTATTTGGTGTTCGGTACAAAACAATGCAACAGGTTTTTAGAAAATAATGAAGACGGTGATAACAAACCCTAGCGGACATGAAAAATTAGTACGTATACGTATAATAGTGGTAGGTATTTAGTTTCGGTTTTATGTGCACATAACAGAGCACCATAAAGCATTTGGGTGTAGAAAAGTAAAACTCCTAGAATCTAGTGATAGATATTATTCGAATTAAAAATTATGTACAGAGTAGGCCAATAAGCAAGACAAGCGACTGTGTCTCAGAAACCATTCATCGTATTGACTTAGGGTAAAAGCACTCAAGAGAAAATAAATCTTAAATTTTAAAAGCCGTTTTTTTAAAAAAAATGCTTACATTAACAATAGTTGAGTTAGTTAAAGTTGAGACAAATTCAACTCTAAGACCCAGACACTAAGTTTACTAAAATACGTCAAGCCTTTTTGGTGTTATCAAACATTTATTTTTGAAAATGTTCGAACACTCCCACCACTTTTCTGTCATAGATAGAGTAAACAGCATATAACAAAAAAGATTTGAATTTGTCTTAGCTCTAAAACAGCAGAAAACAGGTTTTAAAATTTAAACTGGTAATCACACTCTCTGGTAGCCATTTTAAAAACTAGAAAATAATTTCCAGCATTTTTTCTCAAGTACTTTTACTTCAAGTCGATATGTTGTTTGGTTTTTGAGATACAACCGCTTATCTCACTTATTGACTCCTCTGTACATAATGGAAAATTAATTCATTTTATTTCCGGCTTATAGTTATGTATATAATTGAAGAGTTAAAAAAATAAAACATTTACTAATAGAATCTAATAGTAATTTTTTTTCTTATTTTGTTTTGTTTCGTAAATGTCGTAATATTAAAACATTTAAAAAGAAAATTAATTTGAAAAAAATCTTACAAAATTCTGTAAACATTTAAAAAACTTGCATAATAATAAGCTTGTTCGTCTAGTACGTGAACCTTGATATCGCCTTTAAAAAGCAGATTTTAAAAAAAAATGTAGGTTGTTCAGTAGCTACAATTTAAAAATCCGCTGTCAACTTAAAAAAATTTGATGGAAACTATACATTTTTGATTCTAAACCTAAGTGAAGAACTATAGTGACTTTATGTGATTAGATCAATATAGGCCTTCAGATATTTTACGTTTTTTAGGTTATTATTTCAAATAACAAATTCAAATATTATTCACACTTTGGGTGGTAACGACACTAACTGTAATTGAAAATAATGAATAACATAATAAAATCTAATAAAACACTCTGTATATTTTTGCCAGGTCGATGTAAAATTAAATTCTGTACAATTTTTGCTATACATGTTTGTGTATCAAAATCCACTGTTAGCCGTGAAACTTGTTTATATCAAAGTTATCATCGAAAAAATTAAGTAGGCGATAAAATGCAAACGTCAAAAGTTTATTGTTGTGATGGTTGTGTTAGTAATTGTCCAATCAATCTTTCAACTGTTAATAATAATGAGTGAGTTTTCGACAGGAGAATTGATTTGTATGGTTTAAGTAAAATGTGTGTCTAACGACATCTCGTGTAATATGGACACGTATAAATAGTATAAACTAAAAATGTCAACAGATAACTGTAACGACTGTAAACGATTAAAGTGCATTATAGTTATCAGAAGCGATAACTTTAAATGCCTAAACATACGTGTCAATCAGCAAGCCAAGTAGTATGGTTCATTCCACCAAAAAATCAAATAGAAATTGTTTATAAAGCAAATAATCTGGACTACAACGATATACCCAAGCTGAGATTCATACTACAAAAAATACTAAGAAACATTATGTTTGTACTGAAGAGGATATGCAATTTGACATCGCATCGTTATATTTATTAGCAGTTGAGAATCATATTTTTAGAGTGGGACAAATTGCAGATAATGTTGAAACTTTGATGAACCCTGTAAATAAGATGTTAGGAAAAAACAAATTCTATCCTTATCGCGTAAAACAACAGAAACAGATTTTAAATAATGATGCGTTCTTTTCTTCTTTTTTTCTTCTCGTATTTGACATTTTCAATTTACTCAGATATTCCTATCGGTTGTTTATCTAACGATAATGATAGATTTTGTTTTAATTTTCGTGATCTATTTTATAATTTCGAGTTGTCAATAAAAATGTTTTGATGAAAAATGTATTTTTTCTAAAAAAACAAGTTTCACGGCTAACGGTTGAGTTTTGGTAGACAGACATTGATAGCAAAGTTGTAGAGAATTTAATTCTACATCGACCTGGAAGAAATATACAGGGTGTTGTATTTAATTTTCTCCAATTACTTATCATTCTTAATAACAGCGTTTGACATTTTTTTCTCATACCTTGTATTACCGCCATAAATGTGAATAAAATTTGAGTTTGACACTTAAAACAATAACCTAAAAATCAGAAATATTTGAAACCCGATATTGACCCAAGAAATCGATATCTCAAAAAGTATCACTTTTTGAGTAAGACTCGTATACATAGTTTTTCACGTAGATTCAGAATAAAAAATAAAAAATATCAATCAATCAATCAAAATTTTTTTAATTTTTTAAATACGGATTTGTGGGATGCCATCCACGAGATTCCAATTAACGAACGATTGAATTTTCGTTTCCAGTTAGATGGGTGTTCAGTCCATTATGCCAGACTTGTGAGGCAATGGCTGGACGACCATTATCCAAATCGATGGATAGGCCGTGGTGGTTCGTTAATACATTGGCCACCAAGACCTCCAGATCTAACAATTTTAGACTTCTTTTCTGGGGACTATTCACACAAAAAGTTTACAAAACCCGCCCAAGAGACAGAAACGAACTTTTGTGCAAGAATTCGACAAGCATGCCAAGAAATTACCCCTCAAGTACTGAGAAAAGCAATTAAACATATCCGAAAGCGCTACGAAAAATGTATTGAACTGAATGGTGGATTGGTAGAAAGAACTAGGATATGAAATCAAATGTTTTCCATGGCCATCTATTGATACAGGGTGTTATTTTGTTACGAATTAGCATAATGAGTTTTCGAACTTTAAGTAGTCATAACTTTGTTATTAATAAACTTATTTTATAAAATTTTGGTCATAGCTATTTGAAGCCTCTCTGAATCCAGTGGCGTAGAAATTTTTATTTTAAAAATATAGCTAATAAATAATATTCAATTTCGTCTAAGAAAAGTATCGTAGCATGCCTTGAAAATTGAATAAACATTTAAAATTTTGTCCAGAAGTAGATCTGTTATAGCTTGACATTTAAAAAAAATTGGCCGATATCTATTAATAACTCCCAATTTTACAGGTGTGTTTCCATTCAAAATGAGTCACACTGTATAAATTTTTAGAGATTGGGTACTGTCAGGAACAGGATTGACGTTTCAATGTCGAGTTTGATATTAGAATATGTCCCCTAAAAACAAAAGTTGTTCAGTATGGATTTTGCTCAAAACAAAATTGTAGGGGCTCGTTTTAGTTAGAATGCACTGAATTCTAAGCTAGATATTTTCTACAATTACCTATGTATAAATTGGCTTAAGCTAAATCTCAATAAAACAAAGAACCTATTTGGTTTTCGGTACAAAACTTAAATGCAACAGGTTTTTAGAAAATAATGGAGACGGTGATAACAAACCCTAGCGGACATGAAAAATTAGTACGTATACGTATAATAGTGGTAGGTATTTAGTTTCGGTTTTATGTGCACATAACAGAGCACCATAAAGCATTTGGGTGTAGAAAAGTAAAACTCCCTAGAATCTAGTGATAGATATTATTCGAATTAAAATTATGTACAGAGTAGGCCAATAAGCAAGACAAGCGACTGTGTCTCAGAAACCACTCATCGTATCGACTTGGGGTAAAAGTACTCAAGAGAAAATGGTAGAAATTAGAGGGCGTAATTGCTATCTTAAATTTTAAAAGCCGTTTTCTTAAAAAATGCTTACATTAACAATAGTTGGAGTTAGTTAAAGCTGAGACAAATTCAACTTATACTTGTACTTACAGCACAATTGATAGCCCAGACACTAAATTTACTAAAATACGTCAATCCTTTTTGGTGTTATCAACATTTATTTTTGAAAATGTTCGAACACTCACCCCCACTTTTCTGTCATAGATAGAGCAAACAGCATGTAACAAAAAGATTTGAATTTGTCTTAGCTCTAAAACATCAGAAAACAGGTTTTAAAATTTAAAATGGTAATCACACCCTCTGGTAGCCATTTTGAAAACTAAAAAATAATTTCTAGCATTTTTTCTCAAGTACTTTTACTCCAAGTCGATATGTTGAGTGGTTTTTGAGATACAACCGCTTATCTCACTTATTGACTCACTCTGTACATAATGGAAAATTAATTCATTTTTATTTCCGGCTTATAGTTATGTATATAATTGAAGAGTTAAAAAATAAAACATTTACTAATAGAATCCTAATAGTAATTTTTTCTTATTTTTGTTTTGTTTCGTAAATGTCGTAATATTAAAACATTTAAAAGAAAATTAATTTGAAAAAATCTTACAAAATTCTGTAAACATTTAAAAAACTTGCATAATAATAAGCTTGTTCGTCTAGTACGTGAACCTTTGATATCGCTTTTAAAAAGCAGATTTTAAAAAAAATGTAGGTTGTTCAGTAGCTACAATTTAAAAATCCGCTGTCAACTTAAAACATTTGATGGAAACTATACATTTTGATTCTAAACCTAAGTGAAGAATTATAGTGACTTTATGTGATTAGATCAATATAGGCCTTCAGATATTTTACGTTTTTTTAGGTTATTATTTCAAATAACAAATTCAAATATTATTCACACTTTGGGTGGTAACGACACTAACTGTAACTGAAAATAATGAATAACATAATAAAATCTAATAAAACACTCTGTATATTTTTTTGCCAGGTTGATGTAAATTAAATTCTCTACAATTTTGCTGTACATGTTTGTGTATCAAAAATCCACTGTTAGCCGTGAAACTTGTTTATATCAAAAGTTATCATCGAAAAATTAAGTAGGCGATAAAATGCAAACGTCAAAAGTTTATTGTTGTGATGGTTGTGTTAGTAATTGTCCAATCAATCTTTCAACTGTTAATAATAATGAGTGAGTTTTCGACAGGAGAATTGATTTGTATGGTTTAAGTAAAATGTGTCTAACGACATCTCGTGTAATATGGACACGTATAAATAGTATAAACTAAAAAATGTCAACAGATAACTGTAACGACTGTAAACGATTAAAGTGCATTATAGTTATCAGAAGCGATAACTTTAAATGCCTAAACATACGTGTCAATAGCAAGCCAAGTAGTATGGTTCATTCCACCAAAAAATCAAATAGAAATTGTTTATAAAGCAAATAATCTGGACTACAACGATATACCCAAGCTGAGATTCATACTACAAAAAATACTAAGAAACATTATGTTTGTACTGAAGAGGATATGCAATTTGACATCGCATCGTTATATTTATTAGCAGTTGAGAATCATATTTTTAGAGTGGGACAAATTGCAGATAATGTTGAAACTTTGAAGAACCCTGTAAATAAGATGTTAGGAAAACAAATTCTATCCTTATCGCGTAAAACAACAGAAACAGATTTTAAATAATGATGCGTTCTTTTCTTCTTTTTTTCTTCTCGTATTTGACATTTTCAATTTACTCAGATATTCCTATCGGTTGTTTATCTAACGATAATGATAGATTTTGTTTTAATTTTCGTGATCTATTTTATAATTTCGAGTTGTCAATAAAATGTTTTGATGAAAATGTATTTTTTTTCTAAAAAACAAGTTTCACGGCTAACGGTTGAGTTTTGGTAGACAGACATTGATAGCAAAGTTGTAGAGAATTTAATTTACATCGACCTGGAAGAAAATATACAGGGTGTTGTATTTAATTTTCTCCAATTACTTATCATTCTTAATAACAGCGTTTGACATTTTTTCTCATACCTTGTATTACCGCCATAAATGTGAATAAAATTTGAGTTTGATACTTAAAACAATAACCTAAAAATCAGAAATATTTGAAACCCGATATTGACCCAAGAATGATATCTCAAAAGTATCACTTTTTGAGTAAGACTCGTATACATAGTTTTTCACGTAGATTCAGAATAAAAATAAAAATATCAATCAATCAATCAAAATTTTATTTGTTTTTAAAATTAACAAATAAATTCATTGATGAACTTAATTTAAATTTGAAACATCTACTGGATTGGTCAAATAAAAATGGTCTCCGTTTAAATGCGAGTAAAACTTGTTGTTAAAAGCCTCTCTGTTATTAGATAAACAGATAGTATTAAGTGTTACAGTGTTAAAAATTAGTGAGAGTACTCGTGATCTCGGTATAATAATCGATAAAAAATTTAAACTTTGAAGAACATGTTTTAAAAAACTGTAGTGAATGTTATTCCAAGCTGAAATCTTTATGGAAACTTAAAATATTCTCCCGCAACATACTAAATGGACTTTAGTTAATACTTTAATATTAAGCTATATAGTGAGATCATGAGAGACCATGTAACGCCGCATTATAATAACCTGAGTATACTTAAGATAAAATACAATTTCTGCTCTTATATGGCACGGTTTTATATAAAATGTTACAATCAAAGCAACCTTCATATTTGTATAATCTTTTGATCAAACACTCAGAGATATCATCACATGATGCTAAACTGCGAGAATGTAATTTTATGTCACCCCCATACATCGAACTGCTAAATTTGAATGTTGCTTTGAATACACGGCACCAAAAACTATAAATGCATTTAAAGATGTTTTTTTACTATCTGCTTTCAGTAAATTTAGGTCAACTCTGAAAATGTGCTTAATAAATATGCAGAACAATTATTAAATTAAGCTGTCTCTTCAAGCTATTTATAATATTTATAATTTCCTAGGGAAGTGGAAACGGCTTTGCCGACCTTTTTCTTTTGAGCATGAATATTGTTTTCTTCTTTTAGTTTTGTTTTCTTTGTAAAGATGTATTTATTTCTTTGTAGATCATGCTTAATAAACATCATCATTATTATTATTATTATTATTAATATAATAAATAAAGAAACTTAAATAAATAAACTCCAAATGATAATGTACTCTACTGTCTATTTTTTTCCTTTCTTCTAAGCATCGTCTTCTCTTGTCTATCTCTTTCATCCACTTTATACCATCTCTTTTCTCTCCTAGTAAACTTTCGCTTCTCATTCCCACCTCCCGTAATTTCCACATTCTTCTATTAAATATTTAATATTTTCCCAATCATTGCTACATATTCTACATAATATTTCTTCGTCTTCCATCAATTTTGGTTTTTTCATTACCTACTCTATACCTATCTATCATCTTTTTTCTTGCATTGCTAACACTCCCATTAAGTACCTTGGAATTCCTTCCACTATTACGTCCAGGTATCCCATATTGTATCTTCCTTTTCTGATCCTCATTCTCCTTTCTCGTATCTGATTATCTTTGTCCCACATTGATATTTCTTCTTCCATCCTTCTTCTTTCTCTTCTTAACTTTGCCACTTTTTTCTATCGCGTAACCTCTTTCTTCTGTAATATGCTTTTTTTCTTCTTTTCCGTGATATATTGTTTCTAATTCTATTTCTTCCCAACATTCATACAAAATTTCACTATCTTTCCTATTCTCCATTCCTTCCTCAAATCTTATCGCTCCTTTTTCTGCTTTTACTCTTATTGTCTCAATATCTTTACTGAATCCTTTCTAGCTCTTCCCATTCTTTCCACCCCAAATTTCTGCACCGTACATTACCATACCTTTCACTACCCTGTCAACAACTATTTTCTCCTTACCATATCTTTCCCAAAAACAGGTTCTCCAGTCCTCATATATGCCCTAAAATTTTATTTTTTTTGTTTTAAATCCCTTATCTGATCATTGTCCTTGTTATCGCACTTTAAGAGGTATTCTAGGTATTTATATCTAGCCATTGTTTCAAACTCCTCTCTTCCTCCACTACCACTTCTTTTTCTTTTTCTTCTCTTTTCCTCTCTTCTTCTTAAATATCGTGATTTTGTTTTTCTACATTCCAGTATTTTTTTGCTATATCTGTGTCACATAGACTAGTGTTATTATGTTTGTTTTTCCAATTTGTATTCTCTTCACAACAAAAGTACCATTCAATACGTTTATTTGCAAAAACTTATAAATAAATAAACGTATGACACAAAAAAATTACTCATTTCTAGAGTAATATATTTAATTTAAATTTAAAACAATAAGTTTTTTCAAAAAA
Organism: Abscondita cerata; assembly: GCA_030710515.1. NCBI lineage: Eukaryota > Metazoa > Arthropoda > Insecta > Coleoptera > Lampyridae > Abscondita > Abscondita cerata. The sequence goes on from JALBCR010000193.1 coordinate 425,860, forward strand.
TTAATGGTTTTTATTTGAGATTTAACTGAAACTTCTCAATGTAGTGTTTTTTTCGATAGGAACCTAAAATGAATAGGGGCTTACGACACAATTAGAAAAAAAGTAGGTTCTAACTGTTCAGAAGAATTTAACTACAGTAAAACCTTTATTTACGGCCAAGTCTTAAAAGCGGCCACCTCTAAAATCAACTAAGTTTTCCAAGTCAAAGACCAATTATAAGGAAATATCCATATTATTGACCCTCTTAATAGCGACCACCTCTCGATAACGGCCACGGCCACTTATTTGTAAACTTTCTTGAAAAATACATGTAATTCTACCTCCTATTCTTAAGTAAGGTCATTAGCAGGCAACAACTTAGCGTTCAAGTTGTGCATAATATATAATTGTTTCATGGTGTGAGACTTATGTAATTACAAGTATTTAAGAACGGATTTAAATAATTTGTTTGATTTACAATAGACTGTCATTACAGAGAAAGTTCAATTGAAAGATTCATTAAGCTTACCCCAAAAATCGTATTTTGCGTACATAGTTTGAGTTAGTATGTTCAACAGTGCTGTTACATATAGACATACAGAAGAACTACAATGTCGCTACAAAAAAACGTTTGCCTCTTAAAGAGAAAATTGATATAATTGTGGAAAGTGAAAAGTTCAATACCAGTGCTAGAAAGTTGGCTAAAAAATTTAGTGTTGAAAGAACACAAGTTAACGATATTTTAAAAAACAAATGTGATTTAAAAGGTATTTGAAGAAGGTTCAATACAGAGCAGAAGAAAAAAATTCTTAAAACTGAAGGTTTAGAAATTGACCGAGTAGTATACAATTGGTTTTGTAAAGCTAGGAATAAAAATATCCCTATATTTGGACCTTTAATAAAAGAGAAAACATTGGAAGTTGCGAAAATTTAAAATGACGTATTTTAAAGCTTCAAATAGGTGGCTTGAGAAGTTTTCTCAAAGACATAACATAACCTTTAAAACAATTTGCGTGGAGTCAGCTGATACTAATCTGGACATTGTTGAAGCTTGGAAACCAAAGCTGTCAGTAATATTGAAGGAGTATTCACCCAAAAATGTGTACAATGCTGACGAAACCGGACTTTTTACCTTGCGATGCCAAACAAAACTTTCTCTTTAAAAAACGATAAATGTAGTGGTAAAAAGCTGCAAAACAAAGATTGACAATTTTATTTTGTACAATATATAGAAGATGATAAGAAAAATCCGTTAATAATTGGACAAAGTAAACACCCAAGATGCTTTAATAGCTCTCCCAGGAAGTCATAATCTCTACCGTCATTTTATTATACAGTGACCGGCAAAGAGTTTGCAACAAATAAGAAAAACTTTTATAATTGAGATATCCAAATTTTTTTTTGGCAAATTAATTGAGCATATCAAATGACAAAAAAAAGCACTTTGACAAATGTTATGTGACCACTGTCATGGCGGCAAATTTAAAAAATATTCCTAAAATATGTAAAAAGTGAGGTTAGATGACAAAATATTGAAAAATGTCAAAGAAAAAAGTTGTTCAGAATTAGATTATACGTCTACGTGCGACATTTTTCAATATCTTGTCATCTAACCTCACTTTTTATAATTAAGAAATATTTTTAAATTTGCCGCCATGACATGGTCACATGACATTTGCCAAAGTGCTTTTTTTGTCATTCGATATGCTAAAATCATTTGCAAAAAAAAATGTTTGAATATCTCAATTACAAAAATTTTTCCCATTTGATGCAAACTCTTTGCCGGTCACTGTATAATAAAATGACGGTAGAGATTATGACTTCCTGGCTAAACAAATTTGATAAAAAAAATAAAAAAGAAAGTAGAAAAGTTTTATTATTTCTGGATAATGCCACGTCTTATTCCAACGTGACTCTTAAAAATGTAAACATTGTTTTTCTACCCCTAAACACCACATCCCATTGCCAGCCACTAGATCTAAAAATTATCCAAAACTTTAAGATGGCCTGCAGGAAGTTTTTAATCAATAGGCTGCTAACATTCACAAATATCGAACGTCCTTTGAAAATGCGGAGCAAATGCAGCATTCCTGGAAAAGGTCCTGCAAGTAGATTTCGATGAAGAAGGTGAAATTCCACTAGCTCAGCTTTTTTCTGTATTACTGGAAGGTAATCAACGTGTAAGCCTTAAAATTATGCATCTATTAATTGTGATATTTTGACCGAAAACCCAAATTTAAGTATTCAAGATATAATCAGTGAATTAGGCTATAGTGAAAGCTGTGATTCGAAAATGAAATTGGTGCAGAAGAATCCGAAGTTTTACGTCAAACATTAAAGATATGGGTGAAGTGTGTGAGAAACTAAGAGATGTGCAAGGTTTTCTATTTTCTAATGATAAGAGTGAGCTAGCGGTAGAAGTACTTCAAATTTTTTTATCAAAATGTGAATCTTCTGTTTTACAAACTAAACTTAAAAATGTAAAACAAACCTCAATACAAAAATATTTCACAAAAATGTAATTTAATGGTATGTATTTGTATGTAATTAATTATTGTAATAGGTATAACGAGCAATTAGAAAATAGGTACATATTATGTAAATGTATGTATTATGTATTTAATATGTATAACTCTTCCATTATTATATCGTCTAATTATTTAATATTGCATCAGCACATTTATAGTAATTTTTAATGCAGACATATAGTACTCTATAGCGAACCGTATTATGTTCCATACTTAAAAGATTTTAATAAAAAACGCATAGAAATAAATTTTTTTTCTCCCAATAACGGCCACTTCCATATACCAGTCAGTTTTGCAGGAAATTTTAGTGACCGCTATTTAGAGGTTTTACTGTATTTAGTATTACGTCCTTGTTGCTGTTCAAACGTCTTAGACCCCGCGACACTAATTGTTTTAAGAATATTAGTTATAGCAAAAGATATTGGAAAAAAGTTATTGAAAATAATCTATAACTTTATTTGATGATTTTTTTCTAAAGTGGAGATCTAACTTGCACTTAAACAAACAAGTACCTGGGCCGTCTTAAGGGTTATGCGTTACTCAAACCGTTTTGTTTTACTTTTTTCTTTCAAATAGTTGCCCCTCCATTTATATACGCTCTTAGACGTATATTTTATTTTTGAGCAAAATTATTTATGTTGTTGCACGCTTTACACATTTGATGGTATAGGTACGATGTGGAGTTCTTCGTGAAACTCTTTCCCAAAGAGTATTAGGAGACGTATGATATTAATTATATATGCAATGAAACAAAAGTCTTGTAATTACGTTTTTACAACATCTACAACAGATCGGTTGCAATGTTGAAGTTCTGTAACGTATTGCTTGTTTTAATTCTGTCCTGTTTAAGTTTTAAGTAAAGCACAATATTGAATAAGAACGCGTACGGTCTGAGTTGGTCAAAATATCAAAGTCATAAAAACTAGTAATGTAATAGAAATAAACTAGTGTTCGGTACTTAAATAAGTGAAGAAAAAATAAAAAGCACAGTTTTTAATTAGATTAAGATCTCAGATTTGAATGCGAATTGGTTACGCGTTGTGATAAGCATTTATTATCTGATGATGGGCAGATCGTAATTGCCTTGCTGCTTGCGCAAACAATGGATATGTAATTATTTTCTAAAATTGCACCTTAATTCTTAGTTGAAATATCTCAATTTAAAACGGTAAGGCTAGAAGCGTTTCCAAATTGTATACAATTGTTTTAGAATTACAACAAAAAAAAAAGTTGGCGAAATCTTTTTTAACAATCCTAGTTCTAAACCTTACTTGAATAAAATGTGAAAGGTAAATGAATTGATAAAAATAATAATAATAATAAACAAACTTACTCATTGTACATTTCGAAGTTGAAGAAGTTATTCTCCCTTTTCCATCATATTCAAGCTTTTCAGCTTCTAGCAAACTTGACGTGTGTGTTCATGATTCATACACAGCAAAACAACTGCAATAAAAATAGAAGTTCCTTAAATAAGATTTAAACAAACTAAATTTTATAGTATTTATATTATTGTGCCGTTTTCTTACATAATATGTAATTTAAGCTAATCCCGAAACTAGTTTGTCGATGGCAAAAGTTTTACAGTTTTAAAAAACATTGCCAATTTTTAGAATTTTAAAGAAAATACCCCAATTCAATTATTCCCGTTTCTACGGTCCAGATTTAGCAGCTTCTCTTCTAGAGAATAAGCAGATTAGTCCAATAAAATGGAAATAAGTTTAACTATTACTATTAATTTATAATGATTACAGCTTTAAAATTTGGAATCATGTTTGTTTTGCTCCCTTGAACTGTTTAAAGTCCTCACGCCTATATCCTCCCACAGAGAAAATGGGTGCGAAATGTCAAAAAAATCAGTAAAACAAAAACAAAAAAGAAAGTTGTAGGTAATAAAGTATGCACATTATAATTTTTATTTTAGTCTCTACGATCAATAGGAGCCCAGATAGATTTTTTTAAATTTTGACTGTTTTGCGGCTAAACGGTAACACGTGTGAGCATCGCGCGTTTTTTGCTTACTTTTCGAGAATGGCCATTTGTATCCCAAAATACTTCAAATAAAAGTTGTAGAGAATTTAATTACAAACATATTTTTAACATTTCCATACAATTCATATTAACAGATATATGATTTTTTAACGTGCACTAAGTGATTCTAAGAAGATTTAAACGGCTATGTACAAACTTTTGCCTGTGCTCATTTTACAGGTAAATTAATTATCTTATAAACTGTATGGCACTTTACTGTTTACAAGCAGTCAAACGTGAGTTATTTTCAAACAAACGCTTGAAAATGAGAATTTTTTATTATTTGTTCCTCCATCGCTTTATAAAGATTACAAAAATAATATTTTGTGTGTACACGCATAGATTCAAAATTTAGTTCTCTACAAAATTTTATTATACGCACTAAGTACGTACAATTAATAGTTTTTGTCTTATTATTCATTTTATTATGCAAATCCTGTAGTGATTGTGATTAATCGTATAGAAATTTTAAAAAACGAAATTGTTTGTAATTAAATTCTCTTGTAACTTTTATTTGAAGCATTTTGCAATACAAATGTCCATTCTTGAGATATATAGCAGAAATATGCGCGATACGCCACAAGTTACAGTTTCCTTCAAAACAATCGAAAATCCTGATTTTTATCATTATCATTTTGTAGTATTAATTAATATAGCAAGCAATAACTTGAGGAACTGCGTATATAACTTGAGTATTATAAATTTTATGTCATTATGCAATCTTTCTTCTGTGAATAATGTACTTAATTATCAAAACAAAAACTTTAGATTTAGTATTAACAAGTGTTGAAAAACTCAAACGTCAGTAAAGAATTTTTGCCTTTAACAAATGAAGATAACTATCACTCTGCTCTTAATATAATGTTAACTTTACCACATAATCCATATTCAACTACTAAGCTTGAAAATCAAGCTTCTAAATCTTTATTATTATCAATTTAATAAAGTAAATTTAGAACATTTGAGAAATATTTTAACTCAGTTAAGTATTATATGAATGTCTGGATGTTAGTACAGCAGTTGACATTTTCTATTCTATTATATATACTAAGTGACATAGAAAGAAGAACACCTAGTAATAATAAATTTATTTGAACAATTTTGGTATACTAGTTAAACTGTTAACTTCTTTAAAAAACTTAATAATGTGTTGCTCCACCACGATGTCTTGCACTCATTAACACGATGAGGGTGATCGACTTCTTCTTGAGGTATCTCATCCCATGCTATCTGTAACTGATGCTGCAAAGCCGCTAGAGTTTGTGCAGGGTGAGGTAAATTGAGTAATCTTCTTCCCATAATATCCCAGACGTGCTCGATGGGCGATAGATCGAGAGATCTTGGTGGCCAAGGCAACAAAGCAATTTGATTAGCCTCAAAATGAGCCAAAGAAACCCTAGCAACATGAGGTCGTGCGTTGTCTTGTTGGAATGTGCTGTTGGGGATGGTCTGAACATAAGGTACAATATGGGGGTCTACGACCTCCTGGATGTAGCGCGCAGCGGTCATGTTACCTCTAATGAAGACCAAAGGTGACCTACTTCCAATAGCAATAGCTCCCATACCATAACTCCAACTGTGTGGTGCACATGCCTATTCACAGAAAATTGGGGATCTTGTCTTTCACCACCCTTGCACGACCGTCATGCATACCCAAACAGAATCTGGATTCATCACTAAAGACAATTGAATTCCATTCTTGGTCCCAATTTGCCCGTTCTCTACACCACGCTAGACGATAACGTCGATGCTCTGGAGTCAGTGGTAGCACAAAAAGGGACGGTATGAAAAGAGCCCAAAGGTTCTTATCCGTCTATAAACGGTTCGCATCCCAATCGGTCTTCCATGTTCTTCAAACCACTGGTCCGCAATCGCCCGTGTAGAAGAGAAGCGGTCCCGTAAAGCCAATAGTCTAAGACGGCGATCTTCGCGTTCTGTGGTTCTTCGACGACGTCCTGTACCTCTCGCTCTTCGTGTACGGCCCTTCTTGGTTCCATGCCCGAACACAGACTGCCACAGTGTTTAAACTCCGTTGCGTTCTAGCGGCTATATCTCTCATAGACAAACCAGCTCACGCAATCCCACAATTCTACCCCCATCAAACTCGCTTAATTGCCGAAAATTATGGCGTCTTCGCACTGGAGGCATTGTGATTGAATTAAAGAAGCTCTTTGAAATGCAATTTAAATCGCTTAAATGACAACTGTACTTACAAATGCTTAATTCATTGTTTTAGGGCTACTTAATCGTAATTGTTTTGAATGAGGTTAACAAAACAACCGCTAGGGCAATATGGCTGAAAAACTGATTGTTTTTATCTTAATATAAACAAATATATTCCCAAAAAAATTTACAAAATATTCATTATTACTGGGTGATCTTTTTTCTATGTCACTTAGTGTATAAAGGTTACTTGATAAAAAGAAAAGAAATTGTCAAAAGTAAATACTCTATATATTTTAAAGATAGGTTGAAAAACTTGAGAAAAATTTTAAATATAAAAATTAATGAGGTCTGCTTAATTTTTATTAAAGGGTTGAATGTCAATAGGCAATGATGTAAACAAGTTTTGGTCTTACACAAAATAACTTTAAGGTCAAAAACAAGAATATTAAACCAAATGTTTTATAATGATATTAATTATAGTGATAGTGATATTAGTAATGCATTTGCAGCTTATTTTAATTCCGTCCATAGCAGTGCAAAACTAGAGTATATAACATTGATATAATAATGAGTGATAATGACAATCTAAATAATAATAATAGTTTTAATTTTTGCTTTGTTACTGCTGGCACTGTTTTGGTTGGTTTTAATGATTTAAAAAATAAAAAAAAAAAAGTAGTGGGCCAGATGGTATTCCAACCTATGTACTTAAGCAACTGAAAGATGTTTTGCATTTGCCTTTGCAACATATTATTAACCTAAGTTTGTGTAATGGCATTTTCCCAAGTCGCTGGAAAACTGCAAAAATTGTTCTTGTATATAAATCTGGGGATGAATCAAATATAACAAATTACCGACCTGTATCTATTCTAAATAGCCCGGCATAGGTTTTTGAAAATATAATATATAAGTTATTATTGAGTAGTGTTAAAAATGCACTAAGCTCACTTCAACATGGTTTTCTTCCAAATAGAGGTACTGAGACTAATCTCTTAGTTATTTCAAATCATGTACAGAGTGAGCCATTTTCGACACTTTAAAGGGATACTCCTTCATCCAATTGAGATAGGCAAAAAATGATGTCGGTGCCTGAAGCTTATTTTTAATGAAAAACACAATGGCAAAAACCGCATGGCGATATCCATTGTAGTGTCGGAGATACAGGGTGATTTTTTGAATATCTGCATTTTAGAAAAATGTCTGTAAATTGTTTCCTGTTAATAATTTTCAATTTCTGCAAAAACATTGCTTCAACACTTTTTACGTAGACTCCAATGCCGTTTTCAAAAAGTGTATACGGGGTCACGTCAAAAAAGTAATGGTACTAAACTTACTTTTTAAATAGAACGCCCTGTATATGTTTATCTATTTTATTTTTTCTCATAAATACCCATTTCAAAAATATAACACACTTTATGCTTTACTTAATTTTTTTATTTTTTAAGCATCTTAAATTTTTGCGTGCGATTTTTAAAGGCGCATTCTAAATATGTCGTCCTTAAACGGCGTAGGCATAGCTTTGTCATTTAGTTCAATGAGCAACGCAATGGAGATAACCACATATCGTTATCTATTATAGTTTCAAAGATACAAGGTGATTCTGTAAAATCTGGATTTTTGAAAAATGTTTGTGGTTTGTTTCCTGTTAGGAATGTGCAAAGACCTCTTTGTAGCACATCTTTACGTAGAATCCAAAGTCGTTTTTAGACTGAGTATACGGGGCACTTCAAAAATGAATTGGACTAAACTTACCTTTTTTAAATAGCAGGCTCTGTACGTTTCTATTTTTATCATTTCTTTTACAGGCCCCATTTCAGAAATACAGAGCTTTTACTTTGCTTTTGCGTGCGGGTTTAAAGTCATTTAGAAGGAGGGCTTAGACGGTTGCCACGCAACAATAGTCTTATTTGCTTGTAGTATTTTTGATTCCAAATTACTTTGCAATGCAGTTTGAAAATTTCGAAAAATGGGATATGATAGTTTGTTTTATACAAACCGACAAAAATATGGAAACAGCAAGTACCTTATGTATGTATCGAATAGTGATGGAGTTAGCAGAAACCGTTGTTCTAGGGGTATAGAAAATAATCCAAAAACGTCACGCGAAAGTTGGAAGTATTTACTGGATTACCAAGAAATAACGTGAGGAGGATTTTGAAGAAGCAAAAATGCAGGCCATTTAGGAGGTGAAAAAGTTCATCACTTGAGAGCTGGAGATTGCCAACGCCGCCTGGACTTTTGCCAATGGTTTCAGGACAATCAAAGGAAAGGAACACTAACTGCAGCGTGTATCTAACAACAAGCGCTGATGATAGCTTAGCTATTGAACACGTGTCCGAGTAAAGTTTTTGGTGCAGTTTTTGGTGTTTTTCTGTTGTTCAGGACAATTGTAACCAAGTGAGAAGCTTACATTAAACTGCATTTGGATGAGAAGCTTATGTAAACAGCGCCGGCATTTTCAATCGATATAATTCATATACGAGGTGTGTCGGTAAATAACTTTCCCACATTTTTTCTAGGTACTAAATGCTTTATTAGGTCTTTATCGTACATCACTGGAAAGCTTGAAGCCTCCTCTTATTTTTCAACAAAATCGCCGCCTCGATCGATGTATTTTTGCAGGCGTACTATCTACTTTTGGTAATCTTCCTGGAAGAAATCAACCGCCAACCCGTTAAGGAATTTTTTTCCACTTCGTCTCAAATTTCATTTTGCTCCAGAGTGATTGTTTAGTTTCGAGAACAAGTAACAATAATCACTAAGGTCTAAATCGGGACAGTAGGGTGGGTAGCGAACCAAAGTCCAACCGAATTGGCCGATGAGGTCGCTGGTTTGCCTTGAAGTGTGCGGACGTGCATTATCGTGATGCAACCTTACACCTTTGACAGTTTCCCCCTCCGGCAATTTTGAATGGGCCCTCCGGAGTTTTTTTAGGGACTCGCCATATCGATTCGAGTTAATAGTGGTTTCGGGATCAAGAAGTCGATAAGCAAGATGTCCTTTCGGTCCCAAAAACCGTCGCCATCACTTTTCCCGCATGAATTGTGTTTGCTTGAACTTCTTCGCCCTAAGAAGTGGTTTGGAGCCATTGACGAGATTTTTCTTTTGTTTCCGAGGTGAAGTGGTAGCACCACGTTTCATCGCCTGTAACAATCGAGTCCAAAATTTCCTCAGCCTTGTTGCCCACATTCATGAAGGAACTCCGGGAACAGTCAACGCGCTGCGACTTGTGATCTGGTGTAAGCATGTGAAGCACCCACCGGGCACACCTTGTTATTGCCCAATTTTTCGGTCAGAATTTTGTGGACGGAATCTGCGCATATCTCTGGTACGCGTAGAGCAAGATCCCCGACCGTGATCCTTCGATATTCGCTCAAAATTGCCTCAATTTTGCGACAACTTTATCAGAGAGCGACGGTCTCCCCGCTCCGCTGTTCATCGTGAACGTCTGTTTGGCCATCGGTGAACTCCTACACCAAAATCGCACTTGCTTGACACACATACAGTTTTTCTCCATAAATTTCACACAACTGACGATGAATTTTCACAGGTTCCACCTTTTGCGTTCAAAAACGGGTCACAGTGCGTAACTCGCACTTGGCGGTGACAAGACAACAGGAACCATCGTTAATGGCTGTCAGGCCGTCACTAAACGTCACAGCGGAGCGCACAACGTATGGTAGTGGGAGACTGGCCTCACGGCGGTGTTGCCGGATCGCGTCTAGCTACCCGCTTCCACAAGTTATTGCATGGGGAAAGTTATTTTACCGACACGCCTCTACTTGGGCTTGGAAAATCCTCATGAAATTGTGGAGCAAAGAAATCAAGGTAGATTTGGATTTAGTGTGTGGCCAGAATTTTCAGAGGCAGAATTATAGGTCCGCTCATCTACGATGTCACCCTCACCACTCAAACATATCTAGAAGTTCTGCAGCAGCAAATAGAACCACTTGTTGAAGAACTGCCATTAGTTGACATTAGTACCGTATTTTTCAGCATGATGGCGCACCTCCTCATAATGCCACAATTATTAACAATTTTTTGTCAGCCAATTTTGGCAATAATTGGATAGTTAACCAAAGTTTTAGCCGTTGGCCAGCGAGGTCCCCTGATTTAAAACCCATGGATTTTTGTCTTTGGGAAGATTAAAAGATCTCAATTTCAAGTTGCCAACGGACAACAGGCAAGAGTTAGAAGCCGCGGTGATACAAGCTTTGCAACACTCACTACTTCAGAGATAATCAACTCGGCAAAGTGTTCAGAAAAAAGTGCCGCTTGTGCATCAGCGAAGCTGGTCGACATTTCGAACATTTGTAAATACGTTTCTTCTTAAGTTTTCTGTAAGAATTAGTTTGCTGTTGTTGCTTTGTTTATTTTTCATATGCTTTGAATAAAAATGCAGATGTTACAGAATCACTGAAACTATAATAGATAACTATATGTGGTTATCTCCATTGCGTTGCTCATTGAACTGAATGACAAAGCTATGGCTACGCCGTTCAAAGACGACATATTCAGAACGCGCCTTTTAAAATCGCACGCAAAAATTTAAGATGCTTAAAATAAAAAAATTAAGTAAAGCATAAAGTGTGTTATATTTTGAAATGGGTATTTATGAGAAAAATAAAATAGATAAACGTATACAGGGCGTTCTATTTAAAAAAGTAAGTTTGGTACCATTACTTTTTGACGTGACCCCGTATACTCATTTTGAAAACGCCATTGGAGTATACGTAAAAGTGCTGAAGCAATGTTTTTGCAGAAATTGAAAATTTTCAACTGTAAACAATTTACAGACATTTTTCTAAAATGCAGATATTCGAAAATCACCCTGTATCTCCGACACTACAATGGATATCGCCATGCGGTTTCGCCATTGTATTTCTCATTAAAAATGAGCCTCAGACACCAACATCAGTTTTTGCGTATCTCAATTGGATGAAGCAGTTTCCCTTTAAAAGTGTCGAAAATGGCTCACTCTGTACACAAAACGTTGGATATGGGTGGCAGATTGGATGTTATATATACAAATTTTTCAAAAAGCCTTTGACGTGGTGGATCATGATATACTTTTAGGCAAATTATTTAAATTAAGTGCGGATAAATTAACCTTGTCTTTATTTTGTTCTTATGTTCAAAATCGCACCTTGAGTGTTCGCTTTCTAAATCATGATTCCAAATGTATAACTTTATCAGGTATTCAACAAGGTTCTAAATTGGGACCGATTATTTAGGTCATTTTTTCAAATGATTTGCCTAATATATTTGAATTGTCTTGCCTGATGTGTGCTGACGACCTTAAAATATATAGAGTGATTCAATCCAATGAAGATGTTAATGCATTACAAGATGATTTAAACAAATTAAATGAATGGTGCAATAATAATAAATTGCTTCCTAATGTGAAGAAATGTGTAGCAATGTCAATCTCTAGACAGAAATCCTCCACCTACCTAATTATCATATAAATCAAAATTACTTACATAATAGAGTACACATTCTTTTTGTTTTCAGAACACATTGATGCAATTATTAAAAATCATACAAATTAGCTGGTTTTATTAAAAAGATGTTCTAGGGACTTTTCTAATCCGAATACTCTAAAGCTATTGTATATAACCCTAATTAGACTGCTGAGCTTAGGAAAACTGCCTGCATTAGTTAACAATAAAATTGATTGCCCTGAACTTCTAAGTGAAATCAATTTTCATGTCCCCTAGAACACCAACAACTAGGTCTTTGGACCTTTTAAAATTAATAAAGCCAATATAGAAACATACAAAAACTATATCTTAATTTTTGGATTGAACATTTATAATTATATCAATAGAAATAGCCACATGGACATATTTTCTAATTCATTAAATAAATTTAAAAATTATATAAAAAAATATTTTACTTAATGAAAATGACTGAGTGAGTAGAGATCTGTATCTTTTAGTCTAGTTTTTTTGTATTTTTTTATTATGTATTTTTTGTGGGCCGTTTCAGGTTTACCCTGTAGCCCTATTTTAATTTGTGTAACCTGTTTAATTATTATTCTTTAAATAAATAAATTGTTTGTAAACAAAAATAATAATAATTAATTTAAGAAAGCAAAAAAAAGTTTTTTTAAATCTATCTCGGTTCCTATTAGTTGTAGAAACAAAAATAAAAAATTTAAATGTTTTTGATCAAATTGATACTATTTCTGTTATTTACGAAAAACTAATTTTATTTATACTTCATCCCCTCCTCCCATTTTTCGAATAAATGGTACGAATGAGCACTATTAAATAGTGTAAAGAAGCACAAAACCAGCCTGTTCCCCAATTTTTAAAACTGCGACCATTATTTAATCCAAATTTTCCCATTTTACTGGGCTAGATAGAACGATGTCTGTTTCAACGATGACCAAATATTTCAGTTTTTATAATGTTATTCCAAAAGATCGACCTAAACACATTACAAAAGAGTGTGATAGTAAAAATAAGAACCAACACCAAAAATTACCACAATTTGGCCAAAACTGTATTATTAACTTAAAACGATTTAAAAAAAAAGCTTTCACTTTTAACCTTTGCTAAAATCTTTCACTATAATTTGCAATTAAGTTACATAGTTGTTGTTTAAAACTATTTGTGTACAGGGTGGCGCAAACTTCTGACATCGGAAGATAACAGTTAATAAAAAGATGGGTACACATTTTAAAATTATTTTTAATTATACAGGGTGTTCTAAAAGTGTTCTTTGATTTTTCCCCGTTATTTTCCATATTAATACGCCTGGACTTACCTTTCGTACTTTTTTTTAGCTCAGATTTCAAAAGGTTTAGTTATTAATCAACTAAACAAAAGTGTTCTTCTTTCAATTATTTGACTGGCTAAGACGTCTTCCTTATAGAAATCCAAATTCAAATTTATTTGAATTTAATGTCTCCACACCAATTATAAAAGTCACACTAGACCGGCGACAATTAGCCTATTATTTCGGCTCCCACACTTAGTTTTTAATATTTAACGTAACGACACTCAATTTGGTACCCGTATCGATATTTTCTTCTTAAAATCTCAACTCTGACTCAATCTTTTTATTAAGTTTATGGTCACACTCGAACGCTTATCATAAAAATGCAGGTGTGCTTACAACCTCGCGATTGTATTCGTTATCGCGTTGTGTCATATTCTAAAACTTTCAATTTAAATACAATATTACAGTTAACAAAAAATTCAAACAAAATCCATTATTCTTAATTAAACTTAAAATAACCACATTACAGTACCCCCTCCTCGTTTTTAAAGCAACTAAACGGTTGAATCCAAAAACAACATATAGAGTTTGTAATAATTATACATTCCATACCAAATCAAAACTTCGTTCCAACGAAAACTTGACCCTCCTGTAAGTCAAAAACGGACGTGTGATCAAAAATTTCAAAAGACACGTTAATTTTTATTTCTAGGGAGACTAATTCTAATATGAAAATCATACCTGAAACTTCAGCCCCTTGCGGTCAGCAACTACCCCCCATCATTTTTTCAATAGAATGGAGGATCGAGTAATATATCATTTAAAAGGTCTTTTGTCCCTCTATTACCTCTGTATTTTTTTTTTCAAAATTGGTTTATTCGTTATTGAAAAATTAAATGCTGAACGATTTATTTAAGAAAAAACAGAAAATTTGCTGTCGTTTATTATTGAGGAAATCAACAAAAATAGTATTAATGGAAACAAAACCAACGGATAAATTGTTCAAAATGACCTCCACTTACTTCCATACAATAATACAATCTACTTTCGTAAGCGTTCCTTACATTATTCAAGATGTCCGCACACGCCCGTTTCAGATTTACAGGGGGGGAGGTCAAGTTTTCGTTGGAACGCCCTGTATTAATAAGAACCGTAATAATAGGTTTGGGTGAAGTTAGATAGAGGTAGCTGCCTGTTAGTTTACAGTACTTTTGTTTTGTTCTGACACAATATATCCTTTTAAATTCACTATATGATGTACGCCTCTATTTTCTTCGCGGTTTGGATATTTTAAAAAGTAAGCATTAGTCCCCATTTCACTAACTATTTTGTATGGTCCTTCGTATAACTGAAAGAACTTCTTTATTTCATGGCTCAAAGATGATGAGTTGTGATGAGTGTTAAGTAACACCAAATCCCCAGGATAATATTTCATAGACTGCTTCACTTGGTTATCATGTTTTCCTTTTCAATTTTGAGCTCGGCTTCTAAGTCTCCCGTTGGCAAATACTATTTTAGTTTCTACATCCAGTTTGGTGCGTGTTGGAAACCCTATTAAACTTTCAACTACGAGGGGTGGTCTAAAAAGTTTCCGACCTAACATAGCTACAAGAATTTTTATCTTAAAATTTATTTTTATTTTTCTACATAGTTTTCTTGTGACTTTGTACACTTCTCCCAGCGATGCTCCCATCTCTTTAATCCGTCCAAATAGTACTCGGCGTTCTTCTCTGCAAAATAATTGTTCACTAAGGTGATTGCCTCCTCATTTGACAAAAATCTTTGTTCTCCAAGCGCAGTTTTTAGTTGAAGGAACAGAAAGAAGTCGCTTGGGGCTAGATCTGGTGAATAAGGTGGATGGTCAAACAGTTCAAACCGTAATTCATGGATTTTCACTATGGCAACTGTTGAGGTGTGAGTCTTGGTGAAACAAGATTTTCTTTTTCTGCAAATGTGACCGTTTATTCGCAATTTCTGCATTCAGCTTGTCAAGTAATGATGCGTAGTATGCTCCTGTAAGGGTTTTCCCTTTTTGAAGATAATCGATTAAGATAACTCTATGACTATCCCAAAAACAGTCGCCATCACTTTCCCAGCCGAAAAACAGATTTTGCTTTTTTTGGAGCCGGTTTCCCCTTTGCAGTCAATTGTTTTGGCTGTATTTTTGTTTCAGGCGTATAGTGGTGTATCCAAGTTTCATCTAGAGTAATTAATCGGCGTCAAAACTCGGATTTATTGCGCCTAAACTGCGCCAACAGAGCATTGAAAATGTTCATTCGAACACGCTTGTGGTCTAACGTTAGCAAACGCGGCACTTTAATTCGGCTGTCGTCTAACACCATTTAGTAAACTTTAGCGATGTTATCGTTAGTAGTTACAGTTTTGGACGTCCCGAACGTTCATTACCTCCCAAGTTCTTACAGCCACGTTTAAATTCAGCTGCCCAAAATTTCACAGTGGTAAATGACGGTGAAGAGTGTCCGTACACAAAGCGTAACTCATCTTTAATTTGCGTAGGCGTATTTCCTTTCAAAAACAAATATTTCATGACAGCTCGATACTCGATTTTCTCCACTTTCTCAAACATACTCACATCGACTCACTCAAACGACTGTCAAATAAAAACTGCGCGTCCAAAATGGCTGAAACTTTGATGTGTTGCTGTCATAAGATGCACAACTACATTCCCTGACTTTTATTGAAAGATGATCTTCTGCATTCCAAAATGCCTTCCATTTCGTGGTAGATTTCTATAACTTATTTTTTATTTTAGACGGGATACATACATTCTAAATAGTAATTCTGCGTGTATTTTAAAATTTCTTCTTAATTGATCACTTTTGTTCAGGCGATCCTCTTGCAATTCAGTTCTTATCTAATTGAAATGTTTGTCGTCTCTTTGTTTATATTCCAAATCTCTCAATAATTCCTTTAATGTCTTCTCTTCTTCCCTTCTCTTCAATACACCTATTGTTAACTTATTGCTGACTCAATTTCCCTTACCATATCTTGACAAAAAATCTATAATTTATTATTAGCGCCCATTGTTGTAATCTTGAATTGAGGTGTTATACGTAAATAAGAATGATTGTAGATCGCAATCCTTCTATAGGAGACAGGGAAAATAAAACTCTTTCAACTTCTAGTTACTTCGCGACGTTTCGGAAACGTTCCATTTATTAAACATAAACGGTGGTGTTTCCTTCTTCAGGCGCTAATGGAATACAAAATACAGTGAGTTGAATTAAATCACAAGAAAATTATACTATTTTATAATAACAAATTCCTTATAGGTAATACACAAGTTCAAGGTTACTTACGTTGATAACATTTCAGTGAAAGTGGTCGAAAAAATAAAATGATGACAAATTGTCATTAATCGTCATTACTTAAAATCTATATAAATAAATAAATATGAGGACAAACGAATGTAGAATAATTACACCACAAATAAATTGAACAAAACAAATCATTAACAAAGATCTTGTATAATTGACGGCACATTTGTAAATGCTTAAATTTTACATAGAACTAAGATAATTTTTAATTGTACGTGTATGAAAATGATAATAGAAAAACCTTGTATACAATTCGCGGCAACATTATTACGTAAATAAGAATGATAATGCCTTGTGGTCGGTATATATAACTACCGGTTAACCTAATGTGAGGTTTCTAAACTTTTGCATGCGAACACGACAGATAATAATTCTAATTCCGTTATGGTGTATCACTTTTCCACATCTTTCAGACTTCTACTGATAAAGAGAATATTTAACATTTCTTCATTTTCTTCTTCTTGAAAAGACTGATCTCCTACAGCATTTATTGACGCATCCGTATATAATATGAAAGATATTGTAAAATCTGGTAATTTTAGAATTACATCTTTACTAAAAGCATTTTGTATTTCTTCAAATGTTCTTTGATTTTCGTTTTCCCATATCTATGGTGCATTTTTCAACAATGATGATGACAATGTACACACTGTTTCGGAGTAATAATCTTTAAAACAACGATAGAAATTGCATACTCCTAGAAAGGAGTTCTTTGGTGGTCGGCAATTTTTTATATTTTTAGTCTCACCAGATCCATGGTAATTCCTTCATCTTTCTTAATAATGTGTCCTAAAAACTTTATTTCTGGTTGTAGAAATTTTGATTCCTTAAAATTTACAGTTATGTTAGCTTGCATTAACTTAGAAAACATTGCCCTTAATTGTTCATTATGTTCTCGATGTTATAAGTATGTCGTCGACATATATGGTAGCAAATGATAACATTATCCTAACGCTTCTTCTAGCACTGAAAGTGAATTTCTATCTTATTCTATTATCTGATTGAGTGTTCTAGCTTCCAGGCATATTCGAACGCCACCTTCAAGTTTTACTCGCTGCTACTATGGGGTTTGAAACAGGTGAATCTGATCTTTCAATTATGTTGTGATCTAACATACGCAGTACTTTTTTCTACAGCTTCTTTTTCGAAAAGGGGATTGGATAACTCTTCTATATAAATAGAGTTCGGTTCTATCTCTTCAACTCAGCTACAAAATTGGGAATCAGTCCCGGACGACTTGAGAATACTCCTTCAAACTCTTCAAACATTTTTCTGTCTCTTCAGGGTCGTGAACTTCATTATATACTATCTTATTTCTTGATTTGTACATCTTAGAATCATTTTCATTAAACTTTACATAATATTTGGGTCCTTTGTGAATGAATTTCATTTCCTTTTCTTTCACATCAATCGTTGCATTTTTTTCATACATCCAATCTATTCCTAGAATGGTTGGCGGATTTATTTCTTTGACTATATAGAAACCATGGTCATGGTTACTTTCTACCATTTCTATTATCTTTTGGACGTGTTTGGTCACATTCAATATTTCCCCATTCACTCCTTGTATGGTTAGCCCCTTGGTGGGTAGAATAATTTTAATTTTTGGTTTAATTTTTTTATTCTTCTGATAGGATGCTTATTTGACTTCCGATATCTATTAAAAATTGTTAAATCACCCTTTCCACTTTTCCTAAAACTATTGGTTGGTACGTACTTTCTTCTTCCATTTTATCTACAACCTCTCTCATTTCTATTTCTTCATTTTCACTGGTCGTGTCTTCTTTTATGGGTAAATGTTTTTTCAGGTTTATGAGTTGCTTTGCATTTGGTGATAAAATATTTTGACAAAATTAATTAATTGTTGTTGCTCCTGGTGTTCTTGTTGAACAAGTGAAGCTCCTTGTTCAGTCGTATTTAGTTTCCCTGATTTTCTCTTCTAGGCTGAATTTCTTCCAGCTTCTTCTTCATATCTCTCCCCTTCCTCTACCTCTTCCGTAATTCACGTAATTAACATTTTGTTTATTATTTTCCTAGGAATGGTTTCTGTTTTGATTTGTTGGTCGTGATTTTGTGGTTCTTCTCTCGTCGCTTCAGTTCTCCAATTTCGATTTGTTTCCTGAATTTTCTCCAGAATTTTTGTCAAGTTTTTTATAGTTTTGCTTATGCAGCATATAGTACCATTTAGACATTCATTTCTTACATTATATATCCTTGGTGTGTTGAGTTGAGGTCTAACTTTATTTTGTTTCTCCGTTGACCAAAACTGTTCTAAAAATTCTTTCTTAAATTCTTTGAAATCTTTCCATTGCCTTTAGTGTAAGTCAGTCTTCCATTATATTCACTTTTGGTTCTTCCTGTAGATGCATATTCATCCAGTAGTTCTCAAGGAATTTCAAAAGTTCATGGGGTGTACACTTCTAAAACTACTCTCAAACTTCTTAGGCTTCTGTGCTCCTTAGCTTTCAGTTTTGTAAACAATCGCACTCACATTCTGGTTGGTACTTTTGTTTTCTTCCTTAACTTTTCTTTAATCGCTTCGATTTCTTCCATATTTCTGTCTACCCTGTTCTCCAAACTTTTTATTAATTTTAGTAATTCTACAATCTTCTTTTTCTTGCCAAAGAACTTCATCTCGCATTCTTCTTTTTGATCTCGTATTCATTTATTAATTATTCCATATTTCTTTCTTGACTTTTGATAATTTGTTTTTGTCCTGCTCTTATTTCTTTCTTAATGTCGTTTTTGTATTGTTTGCATCAATTGCGCTAACAAGGACATGTCCATTTTTGTAGTTGTGCTTCTGGAGTTTCTATCATTTCTTGACTTTCTTAACTAAAATTTACGTCTTCACCGTCTTGCCATTTTATTTGGCTTAGTTATTCTAGTAGTCTTCTTGAAACTGAATCGTAATTTCATACAATGGTACCAATAATAACTGTTCTTAATTTCTTAAAATTTTCGTTACGCAGATGGTTAGTATGAGTATGAGAACCTTCTGGTTCGGTTTAGTGTTCTTCGATTTTCCTGGTTATTTTCCATATTAATACGCCTGGACTTACCTTTCGTACTTTTTTTTAGCTCAGATTTCAAAAAGGTTTAGTTATTAATCAATTAAACAAAGGTTCTTCTTTCGATTAATTGACTGGCCAAGACGTCTTCCGTATAGAAATCCAAATTCGAATTTATTTGGATTTAATGTCTCCACATCAATTATAAAAGTCACACTAGACTGACGAATATAAGTCTATTATTTTGGCTCCGGCACTTACTTTTTAATATTTAACGTAACGACACTCGATTTGGTACCCGTATCAATCATTTCTTCTTAAAATCTTAACTCGAACCAAGCAATATCTCAAAACTTTTAAATGGATCACCCTATATGTCTTTTTAAGGTTTGTTAGTATAATTAATTAGTTTTAAACAATATAGTATATGTAGGGTATAAGTTAATGAAAAAGGTAATTATTTTATGAAAACCGAAAAAAATCTACGAGGTGTGACAATTAAGTAATGAGACTAATTCCATAAAACCATATATTTAAAAATTATTCTACAACTCTGCCATCCCTTGAAAGTAGTTCCCTTGGGCAGCTATACAACGATTCCAGCGCGTTTTTCCACGCTTTTTAAGATTTTTTTGGATGTCCGCGAGAACTCTCGTCACGGCCGTTTGGATGACAGTAATCGATCCAAAATGGGTTTCTTTTACCACCAATTTTGCACTAGGGAACAAAAAACGTCACAGGGTGACAAATTGGGCGAATAAGGCGGCTGTTACAACACGGCATCTCTTTAGAGGCCAAATACTGATACACGCTGAGGGCGGTGTGGCACGGCGAGGTTGTCGTGATGAAGGATCCAGTTGTTTGCGATGTCTGGGCGCACACAATTGACTCGTTTTGCAATATTTCGAGTACTTGGCAGAGTAAACTTGATTTACAGTTGCCCCGGTGAAACAAATTCTTTGTGGACAATTCCACGGCCATTAAAAAAAGGTCACGGCCATCAAAAGAATGATCGTCGTTGATGCCATCGATACATCTGGGCACGACTGAGAGCACTATCGCCATGCACTTTTACGATTTTAGCGTCCGTTTCCGAAGCTGTTTTGTCCAATACGGCGCAAAATTTTATCGCAACGTGTTGCTTTAGATTTCATTTTCGTGACGAGCATCACCAACACACGTCTATTAAATACGACACAGCAGGCGAACTAAACAAGTTAGAGATGGTAAACATATCAATGGAAAGGGGAAGAACGCGGGAAGGGAAATTTCAAAGTCGCAAGTTTACCACAAGCGCGGTAATAAAATCAGTCTCATTACTTAATTGTCACACCTTGTATATTACGTGCAAAAATTAAGGTACCTTAAGTTTTACATAAAATTTCTTGTACATTTTGAGTTAAAGTTATAGGGAGACGACAGACTTTTGATTTTCACTATGTAATGATGTTATCCTCCACTGTAAGAAGTTTACGCTACTCTGTATATATATATATATATATATATATATATATATATATATATATATATATATATATATACATTGTACTACATACCTGTCGGCAAAGTTGCTAATATATATATATATATATATATATATATATATATATATATATATATATATATGATATTCAGAGTATTAACTACATAGTGAGAACCAAAAGTATGTGGATTCAAAATATATCAGAAATTTAATGAAAAATTCAAGATATCTTATTTTTGCACATAAATTACAATATTTTTTAGTTTTCATAAAATATTTACAGTTTCCCTTAACTTATACTTTACGTAGGTTGGTTTATTTCCTCCTCGATTAGAAAATTTAAACCAGCTTATAGGAGGAGCAAATCAAACATTGGCGACGTTTTGTGCTACAGTAGGCACTTCCTCAAGCCAGTTTACAGGTTCGTGTATCTAATCCTACATTTCTAGTAACATACCATGTCGTTACAAAGCTTATTTACTACACATATATAACTATAAAATTTTTATTAAAAAACTATTTATTATTACCACCGTTAAAAACAATACATAAATTCATTCACCTATAAAATTGACCTGAGGAAGTGAACTGAAGAGCTTTAAAGTATGTGTCACTTTTACTGATAATTAGCTATATCTTCTAAAAATTCCCTGTACATATTTTTAAGCTCTTGATGAGATCTTTTTCGAATCTTAAAAAAATATAGTACTTATGTTCCATTTCAAAAATGTAAGTTTATGCTGCCACGACTCTTTGGAACACCCTGTCTAATCAAAAATATTTTTTAAAATGTGCACTCGGTAATTGTACTAAATGTGACAAATTTTATTAACTAAGTTATCCTCCGATGTCAAAAGTGTGCCACACTGTACAAATGCTTCTTATACAAGTATATTATAAGGCGTTTATTCGTATGAATAATTATAGGCAGAGACGTACTAAGGACCCCTGGACCCTGAATGAAAAAAGGTACCGAATGTGTGGTGAAAGACTCTGGATAATAGTTTCGGCGACGTTTCGCACCACGAAGTAGGTGCTTTTTCAAGCCGGTGACCAATAGTTAAGTTTTTTTTTTTTTAAATATTTGTTGCCGATTGTTTACATCGTAGTTTTTCGTGATTTGTACGCTGTTAATTACAATCCATTAATTTTCTACATGATGAATTTTCGTCCATAAAAAAACGAATATGTTTCCCCAACTCTAATATAAAAACTCATCTAATTCGTCACCGGCTTGAAGAATTACCTACTCCATCGTGCGAAAACGTCGCCTTAACCATTATACAGAGTTATACACATTCGGTCCCTTTCATAAGGGATCCAGGGCCCTCAATACGTTTCTGTCTATAATTATTCATTACGATTGAGTGTAGGGCAAATGTACACCACTATTCATTCGAATGTGTTCGAATTTGATAGTCTGGAGTCACAATATAAATCCGACATATAGGAATGCAGGTTTTGTAACGAGATGCATATTCGGATAGTTTTGAATAGTTCGTTGTAGTCCTGTACAACATTTTCATATTGATCGATGCAATTTTAATTAAGTGAATAACTGGATCGATAACCTGTAAATCGTAACACCGTTGAAACGAAGACCGTTGGATCAGGGGTAAAATCTTTAATATTATTGGATTCCTCAGCAAAATTTTATACAAATTATTAATAAACTAACCAATCACATTTTAAAAATTATGTACACTAATAAAAAAATTGTTTACCTACTTCCATACTTGACACCAACTTCGTTCTGCAAGTACTCTTTGTATGACAAACCCGTTAAAAGTAAATCTCCATCTCTGTGTATGCAAACTTTTCGAGTTCGATCCCTACTTCGATAACGCTCATGAATAGTAGCTGACATGATCTTAAACCACCCACTTCGTTTTGATCGAGTTTTTCATAAATCAGGGATACCTTTTGCCAACCGTTCCTATGAAAATAAAACTATTAAGAGTTGTATTTTAGCAATGTTTTGTTTAAAATTACTGTTCAAAAATTTTAACGAAGAACTCAGCAAAAGAACGGTAGTCTACCATTCGAATTTATCACCATATACATTTCGTCTGTACATTGATTTTCTAAACTTGGTAAAATCGAAAACAAATCCGCCTGTGTGTTATCAGTGGCACTCCATGTGTTCCCAACATTCTACAAGTTCTTCCCAAGCTGGCTAAAATGGTGAAAATAATTTCTAAATTATTTAACATTTTGAAAACAAAATTATCACAATGTACTACAACTCAGAATTTTTCTTTTTTAATTACAAGTACAAGTCTGACTAAACTTTGTCCGGATATTCAAAGTATAACTAAAGGCTGTTTCATTAAGCTTGGTACGCGGCCATATCTCGAAAACTATTGGGTATAGAAATTCGGAAAAAAATTTTATTACTGAAACGGCTATGAGAAAATCCTGGAAATTATTTTCAAGTTCCGAATGTCATCGCAAGTGGGCGCAATTGACAGGGCGAGGCATGAAATTCAAGATTTCTCCTAAAATTTTCATATACAGCTATAACTTTAATAAGATCATTAGAAAGCCTGAATAATTCAGCATAAGTTTTGTCTGAGGGTCATTGGCGTACTGGCCTTAATAAGACAAGAAAAAGCCCTACAATGTCTAATAATTTAAATTACTGTATTTTCTAAATTCTAAATGATTACAGCAAGCTTGTTTGTAAAAGAAGTGTCAGTGTTTTCAAATACCGTATCCATCGGCACCCGACAGTTTCAAATAAAATTGCTAGAGGGCGCAGTTCGCGATAATGACAGTTTTTCAATTTTGCCACGAAAATTCAAATGATACAGTATAATTTTGATGTCATAATTGAAAAGTAGATTAAATTTCCTAGAAACAACGAAAAACCGCAGTTCGATATTATTGCCCGTTTGTCAATGTCAAAAGATTCATTTTTCACACTTTAATTTGAAAAAATGGTTATTTTTCTAGTTTTGTGGCTTTGTAGCTAAGATTAGTAACAATTAGCTTTTATATTATGTTATATTTCATGACTTCCTTCACAGTTTATCTAGGCTTAGAAGTAGTCCAAATTATGTAAAAGACGACATTTGGAACGTGTTTAAACGCCAACAGGCTATAACAAAACAACAAAAGTTTTTAAGATATTAATGGAAAGACTTTTATAAATGTTCAAAATGACCTCCATTTTGCAAAATACAATTATCAACATTGTCCTACATTTGTCAACAGCTGTTTCAATTTCAGCTCGTGAAATCGAATTTATAGCGTTTTCACATTCCCAATCATATCACCTCGTTTGGTTGGTCGCGTTTTATAAACAAAGCCTTTTATTCGGCTCTACAAATAAAAATCTAAAATCTGGGTGGCCAAGGAAACAAACTATTCCTTCAATCCAGCGATCCGAGTAATTAACATTTAAAAAATCACGGACCCTTACTTTTTCTCGAAAAGTGTGCATGGCATCCGTCATGTTGATACCACATGGACAACCTTAAGTAATGGGAACATCTCCCAAAAGGATAGGCAAGTCATTTTCTAAAAAGCTAATATATGATTCACCAATGATCGTCAAAATAAACGGTCAATAATTCTGTTTATTAAAATACCACACCAACCGTTTACACTCCTGTTTTGGTGATTCATCGCGCATCAACGAATTAGTTTGGACCAATAATGCATGTTGTACAAATTTACCTTACCACAACTAGAAAAAAGCTTTATCAGTCCACTAAACAGAAAGACAGAAATTGAGGATTTTCGTTGCACATGTCTCTTAACCAATAGCAATAGTGGAGCCGCCTCTCATAATCAACTTCTGACAGATTCTGGTGCAAAACCATATAGTAGGGATGTAGTTGACAGTTACCTATTCTAATTTGTTAATCTTCATGAAAACCTACAGATTTTGGTACATGACTACTTATTTTAATTTACCTTTTAAAACAGCATCAGCATCTAAGTCTTATTAGGGTGTTTTTAATTTCAATGTAGTTTTGTGCCACTGAAATGAGTGACAAACCTACAACAACCACTAAAATTAAACTAAAATTTCATGAACTAGGAAAATAACCATTTTATCAAACTAAAGTGTGAAAAATGTAATTTTTTGACCATAACTCTTAAACGGACGAAGATATCGAACTGCGGTTTTCGCGTTTTCTCTACAAAATTTAATCTATTTTCCGATTATGACATCAAAATTATACTGTATGATTTGAATTGAAAAAACTGTTATTATTGCGAACTGCGCTCTCTAGCAATTTTATTTGAAACTGTCAAGCGCCGATGGATACGGTATTTGATAACACTGACATTTTTCTTACAAACAAGCCTGAGTTTGGTATAATCAGATAAGTCATTTCAAAAATATAGTCATTTAAATTATTAGACATTCAGGAGCTTCTCCTTGTCTTATTAAGGTCGGCATGACAAGAAGTCTCATACAAAACTTATAACGAAATTATTCAGGCTTTCTAATGATATTATTGAAGTCAACAGCTTAATATGAAAATTTTCGGAGAAATCTTGAATTTTATGCCTCTCCCTGTCAATTGCGCCTTCTTACGGTGAAATTCGGAACTTGAAAATAATTTCAGGATTTTCTCATAGCCATTTTAGTAATCAAAAATTTTTTTCCTAAATTTCTATAAAACAAACCAACAGAAAAACACCAAAAACTTTACTCGGACACATGTTTCAACAGCTAAGCTGTCATCATCAGCGATACCGGTGCAGTTTTTGGTGTTTTTCTGTTGGTTAAACAGACGCTACAGTTGGTGTTCCTTTTCTTTGAATTTATATACCCAAAGTTTTCGAAATATGGCCGCGTACCAAGCTTAATGAAACAGCCTGTATAAGCCGAATAAAAAAGCAAACAATCATTAGTAAATAAAAGCAAAAAGAATGAGTAAGTTTTGTTATCCTAATTTCAATGGTAATTAACTTAATTTCTTTCTGACTTATTATTAATTAATTGTTGTCGGATAAAGTCATCATAAACTGGTGTGTTGTACTATCTTAATTAAAAAAAAGTTATTTATTTTATAACTAAGAAAATATGATGTATATTAATTATTTTATATTACCAATGTCCAAATTAACAAAGACTCAACGCCAAAAGCTTATACGCTCTAATAAGTGACAATGGTACCAAAACTATATCTAGTAGTTTCTTTCATTACATAAATTAAGTAATTGACTGCATAGAAATAAATTAAACTTCCAAGTGATTATGAACTAAAGAAAGAGTAGTTTCTATTTCATGGTGCGACCTCTCGGTTGCAAATTGAACCTCTGTAAAATTAGGTAGAGTAAGATGGCCAAAATAAAGGAATCCAGAGCAAAAAAAAGATTATTCCTTAAGAGGTTGCCGCTAACTCAACGGTGTTTGGGTGGGTACGTAGTGTCAATTATTTTGTTTTACCAGGGCGCCAAATCCTTTCCCACAGACAACCTATATGCTCGTCTTGGTCTTGGATTAGAGATCCAGCATAAAACTCTACAATAATTATATAAAGGTTTTGTTACCGAATAAATGATGCACAAAAAAAAAATATAAAAGAAGGAAAAGAAAAGAGAAGAAAAAAAAATATATTTCCTTGTGTGGCACCACAGAAATGACAATAATGTGCATACACAAAAAAAATGATAACAAACAAGTATTAATTATGTACAGTGTAGATAAAGTTCTATTCTATAAACTGTCGAGTGCGCAAGTTGAATAGTAAGATAAGTAAACTGAATTTGTACTTTTTATGTGTGTATAATTTTTAAAATTTTAGCGATGTTGAGATTTATGCGGTAAAGGGCGTCGAGCAAGCTTGTCCGAGTCTTTAGTGTTGAGGTGCAAATCAAAGAAAAATCCCGGATAGTGCAATAACCTCACTTCCACGCGCAAAATATCTGACGTCGTCGTCAGATGAAATCTCGCGATACTACTTGCGTTCACGTTACAACAAACTTTATAGGTAACTATTTTTATTATTTACAATAGCAAGCAAAAATAAATTGTAATGGTGTACCACACGTATTTCTTTTCGACACGTATTTACAATTATTACCTAAGTACATTAGAAACAAAAAAATGAAAGGAGAAAAAACCGATTCAATGGTGTATGACACAATAAACTTTATGTTTTCGATGATGATGATGGACGTCAACAAAAATAATAAATCGCCAAATATAATTATTCCCATAAACTAAACAAAATACGCGTTTTGGGGTCTTTACACACGCACAATCAAATAATTTTTACACGCACAATCAAATGTTCCAGTCACTCTTGATTGTAGGTCCGACGTTTAAAATAAATAGATTTAATAACTTACAGTTGCGGACGTTGTGATACTCTATTTTTTTGTAGTGACCGGACATCTGGCCGAGATCGGAAAGTCAAGAAAATAATCGCTCCTGGACAGGTAGCGCACCAAGTTGTGGGTGTGAGAAGCAGCTAGCGAGAGAATCGGGTGAGTAGAAATGGTTTTAAAATGGAAATTAACGTTTGATTGAAAATAATAAAGATCTTACCTTCCAGGTGTTAGTGAAGCTGATAAAGAGATTATCTATCCGTGCTGGACGTAAATCCATCAAACGATGAGTTGATCGAAATAACTTTTGATTACAACACCATAATAAATTCCAATCAAATTAGTGAATACAAACAAGATCCAATATAAAATTGATATTTTAATTACATTTGTAATTCACTGCACCAGCACAATGGATATTACAATAATAGAAATCAAAACGTCAAAACCGCATTTTCGAACACAAAAATCTACATTTATCAATGCCCCTTTGAGATAAATCTGACCTTTATATACGTCGACACGGGGAATTTAAATTCATCGTGTAACCAATTAAACAACCCAAGTCATACACACATACAAACATTCACATAATATCCTAATGTAATAAGAAATAAAGTTTTGTATTGAAAACTCGAAAATAAAATTGTAACAACTCTCCCTTACAAAAAAAAGTTTTGTTCCACTATAATCATATCAGATCAGGTTGTCAACAAAAATCATCTTAAGACATATCTAAATCGGGTGGTTCTTCTTTTTAAATCTCGTATATGCCACAATCCTTTACTAACACGATTGTCATCCATCAATTCGTAAGATACTGAAGAAAGCTTCTTTCTAATGATAAATGGTCCTATATAACGTGGTGCGAATTTTGATGTAAAGTTCTTTGCAGCATCTGAAAGAGCAAAATTTCTTCGGTACACCCTATCTCCTACCACAAACTCGGTTTGTCTACGACGTAAATCATAACGCGATTTGGCTCTATTGTGCGCGATTTCTAAACGTTTCTTGATATCTACAAACAACTTTTTTAAATTCTTCTTCACGCTGAGTTTGGTACTCTAGCTTCTTCAATTGGTGAGATTTTGGTATGATGGCGGTCCCCAAAAGAACATGCTCTCTTCCGAAATTCGCAAAGTATGGCGTAACTCCTATGGTTTCATGAACTGAAGTCCTTAATGCACAAGCAACTCTAGGTAAATACTGATCCCATTTTTTGTGGTTTTCGGACACATACGCGGTTAACATAGCCTTAACGTCTCTGTTAACCCTTTCTACAGGGTTAGCTTGGGCATGGTATAACGGCGTAAACTGTATGTGGACTTTAAACTCTTTACAAATTTCTCGGAACTCTTTTGACCGGAACTGTGTTCCATTATCGCAAATTACTCTATGGGGAGTGCCATAAACTAAAAATATCTGATCCCGAATAACGTCTACTATCGCAGAAGCAGTACCCGTTCGTAAAGGAACAAGTACAACATATTTAGTGAAATAATCAGAGATTGCCAAAATCAATGTGTAACCTTTTGCTGAACGAGGCAAAGGTCCACACAAATCAATACTAATCATTTCCCACGGTCTCGATATCGTAAGATGCTTTCCTAAAAGTCCTGCTGGAGCTCTTTGATCCGATTTAGTTTGAGCACAAAGTTTGCACGATCGTACATATTTAGTCGTATCGGTTTTCATCTTAGGCCAATAGTATTGGGCTTGCAATCTCTTAAATGTTTTGAACATACCGGCGTGACAACCTTCAGTGGAGTTATGTGATTGTACTATTATGGTCTTTCGCCGTTCTTTCGGTACTACAATTTTCCAAGAATCACTTTCATCACGAAGACCCGGATAAGAAACTTTAACATACTTGAACAACTTGCCGTTCTCAATACGCCAATGGGGGTGATGTAATGGATTCTGCTTTACTTTAGTTATCATTTTCTTATACCAGGCATCCTGTATGTTGGTATTTGTTGTGTCTTCAACGACCGATATTTCAGTGACAGTACGTGATAATAGATCAGGAACACACGTGATCTTTTCCTTTACGATGACACACTTCAAAATCGTATTGCTGTAGGCGCAAAACCCAACGAGCTAATCTGCCAGTAGGTTCTTTAAGATTATGCAACCAAAGTAATGAATAGTGGTCAGTAATAACCTTGAAATGATAACCTTCTAAATAGGGTCGAAGTTTCTCTACCGCAAAAATAACCGCCAAACATTCACGCTCGGTAGTCGAATATTTCTTTTCAGCAGCACTCAACGAACGATTTGAGATAACAGATCACATGTTCTCCGTCCTCATCTTCCTGTAGATAGAACAGCACCTAATCCGAAAGCTGAAGCATCTGTTTGTACTGTAAATGGTAGATTGAAATTGGGACAACTCAATACAGGAGCCGAAACAAGATAATTTTTACCTTCTGAAAAGCTTCCTCACAAAAAACTTGACCAATTCCAAGCTTTTGTTTTGTGCAACAATGACGTTAACGGAGCAGTGTGAATGATGCGAACCCAGGTATAAAACGGCGATACCAAGATGCTGTTCCTATCAATCGCCTAACTTCTGTAGTATTCCGAGGTGTTGGAATTTCAATTATGGCCTTAACTTTTTCGGGGTCTACATGTAACCCCAGTTGAAGCCCACCACAAACCCTAAATACCGTAACTCGGGACGACACAGTTGACATTTTTTCTTTAGATAACGTTAGTACCTGCTTTCAAGAGCCGATCTAAACACTTCTCCAACACGACAAGATGAGTTTCAAAAGTCTCAGTCACCAATAATAACGTCATCCAAATAAATGAGAGACATGCGGTTCTAGTTCTGGCCCTAACACCGATCTATGAGCAATCTCTGCCATGTTGCAGGGCTGTTCCGCTAAACCAAACGGCATTCTCTTAAATTAGAAATAGTCCTCTTCCAGGAATTCCGAAAGCGGTGTAAGGTCTCGAACTTTCTTCAACTTTGACTTGCCAATATGCCGATTTTACATCTAAGGAGGGTAAGATATTTTTGCATTCCCTGAGTTGATCTAAGATTGTGGAGACGAATGGAATGGGGTAAGCATCTTTGTGACAGACCTTATTCAATTGCCGGTAGTCGACACACAAACGATTATGTTCCATCTTTTCTTGGGTATCATCAAAACAGGACTAGACCAACCTGATGACGAGGGTTCGATAATGTCGTTTATTTAACATGATGTTTATTTCTTCATCAATCTTCGATTGCATAGCTGGTGAAACTCTGTATGCTCGTTGTTTAATTGGGGCAGCAGTGGTGATAATGCGATGTTCAACTAGATTCGTACAACCAATGTTGTTTCCCATTGGACTAAAATATTTTATCGGCCAAGCATTCCAATTGAGTTTGTTGTTCGGGTGACAATGTCGCTTTGGCCACTACAGCACTAATTTCAGGCAACGCTGCATCTTTGGAAAATGTCCAACAATTTCTTCTTAAGTCTGGAATTATTCCCATGGTTCTCCCAAAATCAATGCCCAATATTAGCGGGTGATTTAACTCTGGTACAATCAACATAGTGAGCATTCGAACTTTACCTTAAAGCTGTAATGGTAACGTGACTGATCCTACTACGGTACAAGTTTGACTGTTGGCTACTACACACGAAGATATTGATGATTTGGTTATTTTTATACCTAAGTTTATCGAGAAGTTTCCATCCAATAAAGAACCTAATATTGTACGAGTGGCTCCAGTGTCTAACAAACCTCTAATTTCAATGCCTAAAATATTAACTGCTCAAATATGGCCTCAAGTCGTCTTCACAATGTGTAAAAATGTAATTTAGAATAGGAGTCATATATTCATAGTGATCTTGAGTTATTTTCCGAAAAGATTTTGACCGATGAAAGAGATTTTGGTGGAGTACAATTCTCGGTCACTTATTGCACTCTGCGACCGTTTCCCGTACATTTGAAACAGCTACGTATAGTAACTCCAGGGTGACCGCATCCATAACAGTGGGTGGTTTTGGGAGATGTGCAGACATTCGCTCGGTGACCGGTTTTTCGACAATTCCAACAAGTAATAGCTTGTGGCAGGTTGGACGGGTGATACCACCATTAGTATTAGCCGCAGTATTCCCTGGACGATGCGGACAGGTTAAAATCAAAATCTATCAATGATGGAGACGATTCATGGAACTCATTGACTTCAAAACGCACCTTTACGTTTTTGCCAAGCTAAATCTGGTTCCAGCATTTGCGACCAATTTGTTGGAGGGGTTTAAATTTCTCCGCATTAATTTTTGCATCTTCTAAGGATCGACATAGTCGTACTAAATCGCTCACAGACGTAATAGGATGGATGCTAACTTTGTTGACTATAATAAGGTTGAAGATTTTTCTTAATAATTGCCAAACGGGTAATTTCTGATGGCAATTTTCGGCAAACGTGCAAACAAATTCTCCATGATCGATATAAAAATTATTACTCTTTCCTGTGGATGTTGAGTTCTACTCCTAATTTCATCCCACAAAGATGTTTCATAATCTGTAGGCAAAAAATTGCTTTTAAATTATCAACTAAATCCGTCCCAACTTTTAATAAAACGATGATGGGCTCGGTACCATTGTAAAGCACTACCAGTAAAATTTCAGCTGCATTTTAGTAACTGATTCTTCGAAATTCCTCGCGATTCTCGTAACTCTTCTAAACGAATTAAAAAACGAAGACAAACTGGTAGTTTCGCCATCGCCAAGTTAAATTCCATTGTATATGGGAACAAATTTTTGGACGGGACTGTACGTATCAAGTTCAGGAGGATGATTAATGGCGTATTGTTTCTTTTCTGGTTGATTTGGAAATAAGTTAATGGCACTAAGGTGACCAGACAAATCAATATTTGGATTCAACACAACTTTCTCAGTAACTAAATTAGGATGTTTAATAGGACTTAAATTAACTTGCGCTACTACAGCTCTTGTGGCACACCTCATGATCAATAAGCTGCGCTACAGGCGGTTCACGTGAACGTCCTGGAGATGATGCACGAGTTTGAACTCTGGAAGAACTTGGGATATTGAGGGAGTCCAACAATGACTGACCGGTATGCACAACTTCCTTCTTAGATTCAACTTTATTCGTGAGTTCTAGAGCTTGGAATAAATTTTTCAATACGTCACAGAAATGCTCAATTTTCTTCAGTTCCTCAGGATCTTGAGCAACTATCCTTTGCAAACGCTGTTCGACATGAAGCAGTCTCGTCTTTATTCGCTTGGTTTCATTTGCTTATGTTTTCCATATCGAAATCTTGAATTGCACCACTAAGCTCTTCTAATTTTAAGCTACAAATTACCAGTTCTTTCTCGGTTTCAAAATCTTACTCCGACCGGTGTCGATCGATCTCCTTGAGCTTCCTCATACAATGCATCACGTAGAAGTGCTCTTTTCTCAGCAACAGTCCTACCAGTTGCACGACCTCTAACTAATAGTTCATACGATAACTCATCACTCAATAAACGATTTACATCCATGGCGAAAGTTCAAACACGCAACAAAAATTAAACAAACAAAAAATTGACTTCCAAAAAAGAAGAGAGAAAAAAAAAAAAAAAGAGAGAGGAGGGTATATGCCCTTCAAGACCCTTCAGTGCCGCTCCGGTCGGGCCCCACGTTGGGCGCCAAAGGGTGCGACCTCTCGGTTGCAAATTGAACCTCTGTAAAATTAGGTAGAGTAAGATGGCCAAAATAAA
Source organism: Abscondita cerata (assembly GCA_030710515.1). Taxonomy (NCBI): domain Eukaryota; kingdom Metazoa; phylum Arthropoda; class Insecta; order Coleoptera; family Lampyridae; genus Abscondita; species Abscondita cerata. The sequence continues at coordinate 459,146 of JALBCR010000193.1, forward strand.
AGGAATCCAGAGAAAAAAAAGATTATTCCTTAAGAGGTTGCCGCTAACTCAACGGTGTTTGGGTGGGTACGTAGTGTCAATTATTTTGTTTTTACCAGGGCGCCAAAATCCTTTCCCACAGACAACCTATATGCTCTAAGTCTTGGTCTTGGATTAGAGATCCAGCATAAAACTCTACAATAATTATATAAAGGGTTTTGTTACCGAATAAATGATGCACAACAAAAAAAAAATAAAAGAAGGAAAAGAAAAAAAAGAGAAGAAAAAATATATTTCCTTGTGTGGCACCACAGAAATGACAATAATGTGCATACACAAAAAAAAATGATTAACAAACAAGTATTAATTATGTACAGTGTAGATAAAGTTCTATTCTATAAACTGTCGAGTGCAAGTTGAATAGTAAGATAAGTAAACTGAATTTGTACTTTTTATGTGTGTATAATTTTTAAAATTTTAGCTTGATGTTGAAGGATTTATGCGGTAAAAGGGCGTCGAGCAAGCTTGTCCGAGTCTTTAGTGTTGAGGTGCAAATCAAAGAAAAATCCCGGATAGTGCAATAACCTCACTTCCACGCGCAAAATATCTGACGTCGTCGTCAGATGAAATCTCGCGATACTACTTGCGTTCACGTTACAACAAACTTTATAGGTAACTATTTTTATTATTTACAATAGCAAGCAAAAATAAATTGTAATGGTGTACCACACGTATTTCTTTTCGACACGTATTTACAATTATTACCTAAGTACATTAGAAACAAAAAAAATGAAAGGAAAAAAAAAACCGATTCAATGGTGTATGACACAATAAACTTTATGTTTTCGATGATGATGATGGACGTCAACAAAAATAATAAATCGCCAAATATAATTATTCCCATAAACTAAACAAAATACGCGTTTTGGGGTTTTACACACGCACAATCAAATAATTTTTACACGCACAATCAAATGTTCCAGTCACTCTTGATTGTAGGTCCGACGTTTAAAATAAATAGATTTAATAACTTACAGTTGCGGACGTTGTGATACTCTATTTTTTGTAGTGACCCCGGACATCTGGCCGAGATCGGAGGGGAATGCCAAGAAAATAATCGCTCCTGGACAGGTAGCGCACCAAGTTGTGGGTGTGTGTGAGAAGCAGCTAGCGAGAAGAATCGGGTGAGTAGAAATGGTTTAAAAATGGAAATTAACGTTTGATTGAAAATAATAAAAGATCTTACCTTCCAGGTGTTAGTGAAGCTGATAAAGAGATTATCTATCCGTGCTGGACGTAAATCCATCAAACGATGAGGTTGATCGAAATAACTTTTTTGATTACAACACCATAATAAATTCCAATCAAATTAGTGAATACAAACAAGATCCAATATAAAATTGATATTTTAATTACATTTGTAATTCACTGCACCAGCACAATGGATATTACAATAATAGAAATCAAAACGTCAAAAACCGCATTTTCGAACACAAAATATACATTTTATCAATGCCCCTTTGAGATAAATCGACCTTTATATACGTCGACACGGGAATTTAAATTCATCGTGTAACCAATTAGGCAACCCAAGTCATACACATATACAAACATTCACATAATATCCTAATGGCAATAAGAAATAAAGTTTTGTATTGAAAACTCGAAAATAAAATTGTAACAATGGTAAATGCTTTTTATTTTTATATTTTTGATTTTCATTTTTATTCATTGTATACTTACTTGACATTGTTGTAACAATGCGTTACAGAATCCATAATATATACGGGAATATTTTTTAGTCAAAATATTCTTATGACTTGACAAATTTAACAACCATCATGTGGTACTGCGTGCCTAGATATTCTAGTTTCCTTTAGTAGTCTGTTGCAGTTTTCTGTAGATAGGGTAAATCCGGGATAGATGACCATACTAGGAGAGACGGCCATGCTTCATATTTCATACATTTGATGATATATGTCAACACTTATATCATAATACAGTCAGTTTATACAGTTAGATTGTGCTGTGATACCATTCATTGAGTTATATTGTTTTTCTTACTGTAATAACCGTGATAAAAAGAAAATCAAGGTAAGTGAAGTAGTGTTGAGATGTTGTACACTGCCAGTAAATCTTCTTCATGCCGTTAAAGCCATTGAAAATGGTTCTTCTATAAGAAATGCATCTATGACTTACGACATTCCAAGAAAAACCTTAGAAAGACGAGTAAAGACTGGCAACACACTGTTAAAGGCAACATGGGTCCTGTTAGCAGGCTTGGTAAAGACAACGAACCTAGACTTTTTCGTCATATAAAAGACATGCAAAACCATGGTTTTCCATTAACACCCGATGACGTTCGCTGTATAGCATACCACTTTGGCAATCAAATGGAATCAAACACTCTTTAATAAAACCAAAGAAAAGGCTGGGTACGGATTGGCTAAAAATTATTTTATCCAGAAATGCTGATTTATCACAGAGAAAATCAGAAGGAGTTTCGCTTAATCGTGTTTACGCAATGAATCGCGTTGAGGTAAAAAAGTACTTTGAACTATTAAAAAAATGTCTGGTGCAGAATACGAACTGTATAACAAGCCCGGACACATTTTTAACATGAACGAGTTTCAGGATTACAGCTCAGCACCCGTCCAAGGGTTGTGTTAGCTGCAAAAGGTTCAACAAAGGTATCCAACATTACATCAACGGAAAAATGTAAAACAATTACACTTATAGCTTGTTGTAATAGAGAAGAGAATTTTTGCCACATGCCTGTGTGATGTAGGGTAAAATAAAAAGGATGTGTATACCGATGGCATGCCTCCTGGGTCTGTTCTATACATGTCTATAAAATCAGCATACGTGAATAACATTATTTTTCTTGAGTCGCTAAGAAATCATTTTCTTCCAAGAAAACGTGATGGTAAAGTACATGCATCTCATTCAAGTTCTGTTGAAATGCTTGAATTTGCGGATCAACATGACATAGTTCTGCTGTGCCTTCCGAATCACACGACGCACTACCTCCAACCACTTGACAGAGCTGTATTTAAGTCTGTCAAAACTCACTTTTATGCTGCTTGCCAATATTGGATGAAAGCCCATCCTGGACGACGTATTACTCGCTACCAGTTCGGTGAACTTCTACAAGCATGCTAGGAAAAATCTGCTACCCCTGAAAACGCAATCTCTGGATTCAGAGCTACAGGAATTTATTCTTTCAATCCCAATGCAATCCCTGATTACGCCTTCTCTGTAGCAGATAATGTAACTCCCCTGGAAGACGAGGCAAGACAAACAGGACAACTTCAAACAAGTTCGAATAAAGAAAACCAACGAATCATCGAATATATAGAACCACAACTAAGTACGTCAAAGGAATCTGTTGAAAACGTGTCGCTGTTTACAAAAGTCATTTCAAAAATTTGACCTGTCCTAAAACTGATTGAAATGGTGCGAAAACGTGCAAAGCAAGTGGCCATTGTTTTAACGTCAACAAAAAAAGATAAAAAACTACTAAAAGGTAAAACTCCTATTAAATCAAGTAAAAAGAGGAAAAATGAATCGCCGTCAAGTAGTGACAGTAAAAAAGAAGTACCAACACTTCCCAGTAGTGAATATGAAAACGAAGATTTTGGTGAGAACCAGTGTGTTGGCTATGCTGAAGATTATCAATCTACAACAAAAAAAGATGACTGGATTCGTTGTGTACGATGAGTTTTGGCTACACGAGTCCTGTACAAAATACGTAGATCTGTGTCACAGATGCGGAAACAGATGCTTGAAAAATGTAAAATAAGGTTTGAAAAAATCTTAATTCACATAAAAAAAAATTTGTTTGTTTTTTGACATAACATTTGCCGTCTAGATTTACTTGCTGATAAAATTTTTATATGCATTAACTAGTAAAGTATACTACATATTTTTAAATCTTTGTACTTAATAAAAATGTTCGTTTCTTCAAGACATTGTTTTATATATGTTGTTTGTTTTATCAAAAACCACATTTCTTACTGTGGCCAACTATTCAATAGTAATGTGGTCATCTCTCCCATAGCATGAAGGAGAGATGGCCAACTGTTATTATTCTACATTTTACAAAATTTTCTTAACATGATTACTTGTACACTTTTTATATTTGGTTTACTTTATAAGCACGATATGACCTGACAATGTACATAAACAATTTTCTTGTTATGAAATTTTAACCTGTACTACCATCAAAAATCTATTTTCATGGCCATCTATCCCGGACTTACCCTACTTCCTCATTTCGTACTCGATGAATACAAGCAATCTGGAATTTTTTGGTTTCCTGATCGAGTGTCCATTAGGCTGTAGGGCTTACATTTATTTTTTTTTCAAGTTCGCCGGGCATAAATCACTTCTACATACCTGAAAACTAATGCGCGTTCAGGTGGAACCCTCTAAAATTAATATAACACTTGCTCAAAGCCCCTGAAGTTTCCCATAAGAAGTACACGTGAAAAACAGACTAAAATGATTACCATGAAAATGAACACGGAAAGTTATTTCAAATGTACGATTTCTTTTGTTTTTTTGACGTTGGCGTCATCAGTTTCATCCGTGAAACTCATAAGGCGGCGTCGAAGAAACCAAACAACTGCAACGATCCTTAAAAATCCGCATATTTTCCGTGAATTTTCACGTTCAGCGTTTCCTACGTGGATTTAATCATAAAACTAATTACATTATCGTATTCTACGTAAAAAATACATGGAAAAACATGTATCATACTTTAGAAAATGTTGTTACGTTGTCCTAGAATTTGAATCAAATGAACGTGATTTTATGATTAAATCCACGTAGGAAGCGCTGAAGGTGAAAGATTCACGGAATATATAAGGATTTTAAGGATTGTTTGCGAGTTGTTCGCTTTGACGCCTCTTGCATGAGTTTCACGAAAAACCTGATGACGCCAACGTATTCTACTTGCCAAAAATACAAAAGAAATCATGTATTTGAAAATAACATTCCGAGTGTTTTCACCTTTTTGATGATAATTATTTTAGCCTGTTTTTCGCGTATATTTCTTTCTGGGAAACTTCAGGGCTTTAGCACGTCCTGTATTAATTTAGAGGTCCCGTACTAAATCGCGCATTAGTTTTTAGGCATGTAGAATTGATTTTCGCCCGGCGAACTTAAAAAATAAAAATTAATTAAGCTCCGGCATAGTAATGCCCATGCCTCTACCATATTCCTTTTTGCATTTAAGTCCCGTATATTTTAAAGTGTTGTTTAAAACCATCATATTATTCAAGTTCTTATTCTCAATCATCAGTCTATATTCTTTTCTACTCCCCTGTCACTTGACTTACTAAAACTTCATATCATCTTCGAAGATAAGATGGGAAATACCTTTTATACCTCCTTTTTGAGTGTCTACGATTTTTTCTCCATATTGTTTAATTTTTTTTTTGAGACGGCAATCCACTCGATCTATGTTAAAGCAGTGCCTGCCGGTGGCGTGTTTTACGTACCGCTTAGTTTGGCGCCTATGCGTGAATGATTCCGTCAGATTATGAAAATCTTCAGAGTCCAATCAGTTGACCAATGATGTAGCCGGTCTTTTGAACACTTAAGAATAGTTTTTGTACCCAGTTATTAAAATTAAGTGTCGGTCGTTAGCCAATAGTCGTTTGATAACATAAGGTCCCTCAAATTCGCATGAAAATTGCTCTGAACTTTGTCCTCGACTTAACAAAATAGCATCACAAGTTTTGAATACTTTGCTTACTCCCACGCTTCTTGTTGAAACACGTGAGTTGTCTATAGGTGTTATGTTTCATTTTATTTAAAATGATAGTAGGATTTATTGATTGTTTAGTAGCTTCAGAAATGGGTAGGTCTGTCAAGACTGTAACGGATCTAAGGAGTATGTCCCTCTTGACCAAGGGGAACGGCGTTGTAAAATAGTTTTGCTCGGGTTCCAGATATATCTACTAATAAAGTTGGCAAAACTTTGCTTACTAATAATAGTAGATTGGGAGTGAAAAAGGCTAAATTTCGAGAAGGTGTTCACGAGAACAAGGAAATACACTCATGAAATTTAAAACTTGGACACCACAATTTCTGTAAACAAAAGTTTGCACATTGTGAAGCGGGCTTAAGGGTATCATTTACAATTCTAACAGCAGGTAGTCTCAGCAGGGGTTATCTTATAGAAGGACTGTAGAATGAATCATTACACTAAGCACGTTTTAGAAAATAGGTAATTTACGTTGCTTACTTAATTTTTTTCTTTAAAGAATATATTTGAAGGTATCGTTAATTAAACACCATAGCTCGATTAATTATCGAATCAAAATTTTGTTTAGGAAATGTTTACAAAATAAAATTAGAAATAATTTTGATTTAAAAAACGTCTACAAGCAATAACTTTTAAATTAAATCAAAAACTAAACATGGTTATTTGGGTTGACTGATTATTACTTATTTTTAAATAAATCTAACCTACTAATTATTGTAAGTTATTAAAAAATCATTAAACTCTCTATTCATAATATTTAGTCCTTACAAAATGTATATTTTATGACGTTTCATTTTTTCTGTAGTTAATATAAAAGTGAAAATAAAAACTAAGGCAATTCTTATTGTCAACGTATATATTTAGTTTTTGACAAGAATTTATTACATAATTATAATTAAGATACCAAGTTATAGTTTAAAATTAAATGAAAACTTTTTTTTAAATAAAGGTATTACTATATAAATAAATATAAGAAATCAATAATGGGTGTGACCTCCATTATTATTGATACATTCTTGGAGGCGTCTGCTCATTGACGCTATCAAGGTATCAATATAATTAATATTAATCGTTTCCCATGCGGTATCAATGGCTGCAATTAGTGCATTACGGTTTACTGGTATAAAATTTGGCCCTTGTTGTCTTCGGATAACAGCAAGTATTCGAGCCCAAACATTTTCGATAATGTTAAAATCTGGGCTTTTGCTGGCCAGGGTAACAGCTCCAAGTTATTTTTCGTATCCAATTGCGCACAACCCGCGAAGTATGAATAGGGGCGTTGTCCTTTAACAACAAAAAATACATTAAGAAAAATGTTAATTCAACAGATCCCGAACTATTTTTTTGGAGAAAGTATAGTGTAATAAGAATACTTACTTGTTGGAAAATATAATCTTCGTCTGGATAAAAACACTTCGACAGAAGGTTTCATAATAGTTTCCAAAATATCTAAATACGCAGCAGAATCAAGACGTCCATCGATAGCCCAACAAACTCCTGGACCCCGCGCGCTAACCCAACCCCACACATTCACAGAAAAATAACCACTTCGATTTTTTAGGACATATGTGATTATTTTCGTAACGAGTTCCTTCCATTCTAAAAACTTTTAGTGGTCCATCGTTGCGGCTATTGAACGTTTTTTCGTCGCTAAAAATCACTCGATTCCAAAATTCCAAAGGTTCGTTCACATATCGCCTTGCAAATTCCAGACGACGTCTCATATTTCGTCACTGAGAACTTCTTTCGCAGCAGCATTATACTTCTTTATTCCCATCTCCTTTAATCTTTTTTGTGCAGTTATACGGCATCCGGGAAAATGTGTATCTGCTATAGCCCTGGAGTATGTAGCAAATGGTTGTTCTGTTACGTAATGAAACAACTTGAGATCTTGAGCACGTGTAGATACTTTAGGTCTACCACTTCCGATGGCTCTTTCCAAAGTGTGTTCAAGATTCCATTTTACTCGGTAATGCCCTACGGTGCTTTTTGGTATATCTAACATACGTGAAATTTCACGCACGCTACGGCCCGCCGCTAATTCCGAAACAATCCGCGCTTTCAAATCAGCACCGAGATGAGGTGGCATTTTCACAACACTTGAAATTTTAAACTAAAATGGAATTTACATTTCTTACTTTATTTATTGGTTCACACTACCCTTCTCAAACAGTAGGTAATTGTTTATTTATTACATACTTCTAATGACCAATGTAACAACCCTTAGAGCAATATGACTCAAAGGAAGTAAATTAAACAAGCAAGGATATTCTATTGTTATTGAAACTTATTCATAAAGTAAAAGCCATTTCCTTATAATGCTAATGGACAGGATTTTCTTTTAAGTATTAAGATTACAATAGAGGACTTATAAACTTTGAAAATATCTAATTATAAATATTTACACTGCAATTGCGCTTTTTCCTTAATAATTTCTTAGCAATAACATACACGTTCTTGGTTTTAAGTTGTCATAAATTTGATATGATATAAATTTGTGTTTCTAATATTACATCACAAACTAATCTTTATTCGCCAAAAATTGTTGCTTAAGTTGTAAAGCTTGGTACACACCTGAACAACAAACCGAGCAACAAACATAACAACGAACCGAAAGTCAAACAGAACGACAAACGATCTTTTATGATTTCCACAATCCGAACAACAAACGGAACGTTTGTGCTGTTCCCATAATTATTTTCAGTAGTTTTCAGTTCATATATATTTATTATTGAGAAGAGAAAATTGCGGAAAACAAGAAGATAGTGCCAACCAAATTTTTACGTTTTTTTCGTCCAACCTGCAAACGCATTCGCGCGCATTTTCTTTGATGTCGGAGAAAAAACCGACAAGTTGCAGGAACGCCGCAAACCGTTCGTGGAACAATCAGGACTTGCGAATCTGTTCTAAAATTCGTACGTAGCACCGTCCAAATTAATGTTCGGATTGCCGTTCGGTTCGTTGTTCTGTTTGTTCCTCGGTTTGTTGTTCAGGTGTGTACGAAGCTTTACAATAAGCATATTAATATGAACTATATCTTATGAAAGGAGAGTTATGTAACTATAATTAACGACTTAACGTTACGTTAGTAGATTCCATTTACTATTTACACATATTTTCTTGGAACATTCGATAATTAACTATCGGGATATGATGACCCTATACTTCGCAGGTTGTGCGCAACTGGATACAAGCAAATAACTTGGAGCTGTTACCCTGGCCAGCAAAAGCCCAGATTTTAACATTATCGAAAATGTTTGGGCTCGAATACTTGCTGTTATCCGAAGACAACAAAGGCCAAATTTTATACCAGTAAACCGTAATGCACTAATTGCAGCCATTGATACCGCATGGGAAACGATTAATATTAATTATATTGATACCTTGATAGCGTCAATGAGCAGACGCCTCCAAGAATGTATCAATAATAATGGAGGTCACACCCATTATTGATTTCTTATATTTATTTATATAGTAATACCTTTATTTAAAAAAAAGTTTTCATTTAATTTTAAACTATAACTTGGTATCTTAATTATAATTATGTAATAAATTCTTGTCAAAAACTAAATATATACGTTGACAATAAGAATTGCCTTAGTTTTTATTTTCACTTTTTATATTAACTACAGAAAAAATGAAACGTCATAAAATATACATTTTGTAAGGACTAAATATTATGAATAGAGAGTTTAATGATTTTTTTAATAACTTACAATAATTAGTAGGTTAGATTTATTTAAAAATAAGTAATAATCAGTCAACCCAAATAACCATGTTTAGTTTTTGATTTAATTTAAAAGTTATTGCTTGTAGACGTTTTTAAATCAAAATTATTTCTAATTTTATTTTGTAAACATTTCCTAAACAAAATTTTGATTCGATAATTAATCGAGCTATGGTGTTTAATTAGCGATACCTTCAAATATATTCTTTAAAAAAAATTAAGTAAGCAACGTAAATTACCTATTTTCTAAAACGTGCTTAGTGTAATGATTCATTCTACAGTCCTTCTATAAGATAACCCCTGCTGAGACTACCTGCTGTTAGAATTGTAAATGATACCCTTAAGCCCGCTTCACAATGTGCAAACTTTTGTTTACAGAAATTGTGGTGTCCAAGTTTTAAATTTCATGAGTGTACATATGTTTTGAAGTATCGAGTTTTATTAACTTAAGTGTTTTTCTATCCTACGTGGCACTGATCATCATGGAGTATTTTTAAAAGATTATTTATATCATTAAAAAGGTACTAATTTCATTGGTTTACTAGTATCGGTTGAGTTAATTTATATTTGTATTTTCGGAATTCATCATTTTCCTTGTTATATGGGCATTCTGCGCAACAAAAGCCAATTTTATAATTATTAGGGAGTTAGATCAACTTTAACTACAGTTTGGATTGGATGTCTGCGAAAGAAAAGCGTCATATGCGATATTCAGAAACCTTAACGGTAAATTATTTGAAAGTCAAAGTCTTGCATGTATGTCTACCAGCGAGCAATGCGTAGTTCTAATTAGTTTTTCTTAGCCGACAGTTTGCAATCGGTAACTAAGGTGAACTTTAAGCTAAGCAAATATACTTGGAAATTTTTTAGAGCTCTAACAACTGCTATCGTCTCACGCTCCAAAGAATAGTAAACAGCTTCCTCAAAAGATATTTTCTGACTGAAATATTCTATTGGGTGATAGGTTTCATCTTGTTTCTGCAATAGGATACTACCAAAATCGACGCTACTAGCGTCTGTATGCAATTGGTCTAAGGAACACTCAAATATAGACAGTAGAGGTTTTCGGTTAAAACGTCAATAATACACCGTCTGGTTTTTTCGTACTTAGACGACCAACAAAAGCTACTTTGGAAAAAAAACCAGAGATGAATTTTCGGAAATAGCTGACCAATCCAATGCACTGGGGAACCTGCTGTACATTAGTGGGAAATGGACTTTCAGTAACTGCTTTAGTCTTGTTAGGAATACCATCAGCTGAAATTACACGCCCTAGGTAGTTAATGTTTTTAGAAAGAACGATATTTGTAGAAGTATATGAAAAAGCTTGCTTTCAACAGTGCATTAAAAACTAATTTTAGTCTAAACATTCATTCAGCCACTGTAATAGACCGTATCACGGTATCATCCATGTAAACGATACCAAAATCATATTTGAGTAGATTCAGTTTCATAGCCTTCTATTTTTTAAAACCATACATTGCTATCATTACTGTCAGGGTCGGAACTTGGCAAATCTAAATAAAAAATAGGAGTTGTTTGAATAACAAGAGTTGCAACTTAGAGTTCATTCTTAACCACACGCTTCTGTAGGTTTTCCAAAATGTACGCAATGGCCCCTGATGACTTTGCCATGTCGTCTGCCATAATGTATTTTTTATCACTACGAAATTTTACGGCACCAAGAACATTCACGAAAATACCCGTGTACCCTACATCTGTATAGTATGTAAGACGTTAAATTTAGTATATTTGAATTACAATCTAACAATATGATACAATAGGAAATATACAGCAAAAACTGTTGCATTTTAATAAATGTTTTTTTGCTTGTTTATTTCTACTGAACTAATTTCCGTCACTCAATTTACTGACATCTGTGTATCTTCCGTTTTAGGTAATATTCAAGTTCCGTCAGAATACCTCCAGTCACGACTTCATGGAGAGCTTCATTGAATATGTGTTTCAAGTAGAGATTAGACAAAATAGAAGATATCATTATGGGCATATAAGTCAATTGCAGTTGATTTTAAAGAAAAGGAAAGCCCACTTGGTGATGTATATTTTTTTTATTCTATGCATTTACTGCAACATGTATTATGAACAAAACACTGACACAAAGTTGGAACTGTGCTTAGGTCTCATTGTGTTAAAATTTACTACAGCTTATGTATTGCCACGTAATACAACATTGATGGTTGTTAAATTGATATACTGGCTCAATTTCTAATTTTATTGACCTGGTATGCGTTACCATGTTGTATACTGTAAACAACGGTATACGACGTTTAGCGCAGCTCTTTGAGCGATCAGTAAAGCGCCACTCTTTTGACACAAAGGCGTTTCGACGCGAAGACGTTTTCGGCGCAGACCGTTTGAGCTTGAGTACTAGTTGGCGCTAATGATTCAAAATTATTTCCCCACAGACATCTACAATCTTCAATAATGTTAGAGAGCATCGTTGACTAGCATCACAAAAACAAGTTAACTATACAAAACGATGACGACAAAATGTTTAGGAGTCGATTCATATCTAACCATGACACAATTGCGCTGTTACGAGAACCGACACCCGCAACAATTAACTTTTAAGAATTTAAAAGATGTTATTCGAACTTGTAAAAATTGAGTTTTCCACGAACGGAGTAGTCATTGAATCAAAGATGTTGCTGCCGCAGCTGCACATTATACTTTACATTTTTCTGTATTTTCTAATAAAACCTTTGTAGTTTTTATTAAATGTCTTTCCATTTTATATTTAAAAATACTAAAATGAAAAAACATCACTTCGATGATAGTTTGACTTATTGAGTTAATACTCACGTGTCCCACATTGTACGATCTGTGTAATCAACATATGTATACTATATATACTATGTGGAGTAACCAACCATCAAGAGTTCATCAACCCTGTTTAGCCAACTGAACCCAGAAACAAACCCAAGAATCAATGGGACTACTGTTTCGCGTGAATTGAAGTTAAAGTCAGATCAGGGTCAGTTAAATCAACTTACCAGTACTTTTGTGTGTGAATAGATTTATAATATTATATATTAATGGAGCTAGGATCTTCCAACAAACGCTACCTTTTTTTGCCTCTCCATTCCTTTTCTTGTATAGCTCGGTTTCTCATTGTTTTTGTAACTCGTTCGGTTATAGTTGACCTTCCCCTGCTTCGTCTCATTATTGGGACATAGCTTTTTTGGTTACAGATTTTTTTCCATTCTCCTTACATGTCTATATCAGAGCAATTCGTCTCAACGGCATTTATTATTTCTTTATTTCCTCATATTTCTCATATGTCAATATCGGCTCCATAATCGCTCTATAGATATTCATTTTTATTTCTTGTGACACACACATTTTTAATCTTGTATATACATATCTCTATGTCTTTATTTGGTGATCTATCTCTATCTATCTCGATCTCTAAATCTATCTATTTTTCTTCTTTGCATCTTTTTAAACGTATCAGTTTATGTTGGATCTTCTCCTGTCCTTAGCTATTCTGTCTTTTTTTATATTCATGTTCTTACCCCACTCTTGACATTCCTACTTCATCTTTTTCAACACATAAATCCTTGGACACTGTCCGTAGGTACATCATGGCAATGTACCAAAGGAGAGTGTAGACAAGAATATCAAAAGCTGGATTTTATAAAATTTGCTCTATTTTATGTACGTAAGAACCTGTAAAATGACACAAGAAATTTCAATAGTTTTGTTTGTCTTTCAATTCCACCACAAACATTTGGAGAAAGAAGCTTGACCTTGACGTCTTTGGCATTCACTTAAAAGTATTTTTTTATCTATCTTAATTTTAAACTTATCTGAACCAAAACACTTTCTACCGTAGAAACATATTTGCCTGTAACCCAATAATTTTAGTGCAACGTAGTTCTTTAGATTTTTTTTCCCTTAAAATTCTACTAAAACATAGTCATTAGTTTTGAATTTATTCAAACCCAATTCAAGATCTTCAGGATGCTCTATAAGATCATCATCACTGTTATCTTCACACAACAAGTCACTGTCGTACTCTAAGGAATTATCTTGATTTGGTGCTTGTTTGTCAGTTTTTTAACTGTTTGTCAAAATTCAGTTTCTTAATTTGTTTTGTTTAGCCATGGGTTTTTTTCTAGCTTTATATGGTCGTATTTGTTTAGAACTTACTCTGATAGGTCAACAGAAATGAGTTGTAATTGATGTTTTTGGATGTTGACGTGTTAAAAGCTGATTGGATGTTAATGGTTGATTGCATGTTGGCGAGTAACTACAGTGTGGTAATAAAGAAGTTTCAGTGAAATGTAATGGCGCAGTTGATTCTGCTTCCATGACTCCGGTTGGTTGATAGGCTTGTTGGCGAAACAGTAGTTAACTGGCCTTCTTGAGTTATAGCAGGGTCCAAACGATCAGTAGCATTGAAGGGTAAGTTACTTCAAATCCTTTAACAAAGTTTGCTGGGGTGAACGCTAGCAAATCAACTTTTCTTGACTACCCGGGTAGCAATCCGTTCCGCCACAACTTTGTAGTAGAAAGGTGCAAAACCTGTAAGGTTTAATGGCTACATTTATGCGAGGTGTGTGGATGAAATGTCATTATTATTATTCCACCCTAGATCTGATGCGGAAGTATTACAAGTCCAGCCGTAAAAGTGGTGTAGCTAGGATGCAGAATTATAATAGTGTATGTGAGACTATGGCATATACGATTGCCGGCAGAAGTATTCTATGTACACAGATATAGATTTGTTTGTTCTATATAAATAATAATTTATTACATAATATATCCGAGACCGGATATCTTCATCTTTAAAAAAATACTATTTTATTTTTAGAAAGGGTCTACTCTCTAATTATTTCGCACAAAAGCGAATTTAATTTTTAATATCACCACATTTCATGAGTATTTCATCAATGTTTATTAATTAATGTAAATGTCGGTTGACAAGAATAATTAATCTGTATGTCTCTCGATAAAATGAGCCAGGAAAAAGTTAAGTTTATTAGAACTAATCATAGAAGATACATACATTAACTTGACAAGCCAACATATTATCCATGAATGCCTATCCTGCTCCTCTATATCCTCAATTTCTAAATCCACTTTTTCTTCAGTATCCTACCCTTTAAACTTCCTATTGAACTTGTCACACTTATACTTCTCTAATTATCACTACTGTTTTTCGCTGACAGTTTTGTTACATTAATATTTTTATCTGTCTTATACAATTATTTGACGTGGTTTCATAGTTATTAGAATAAAACAGTGTAAACAAAATGCCTCGCGTAAGAAGCCATAGACAATTTCAACAATTAAGTGATTTTGAAATGGGGCGAATTATTAGACTTCGCGAAGCTAATTTTTCATATCGAAAAATTGCTTTTCGTTTAAATCACAATGCTACCACTGCTATGCGAGTTTGGCAAACATGGTTTGAAAATGGAAGAAAAAGCAGTGTACGACCCACTGGACAACAAAACGCACCACTGCTCGACAAGATCGCCGCTTAACACTATTGACTTTCGGAGACCGATTTTCTACTAGCCGACAGAAACCAGTAGTTGGGTGGTCGTCCACAGGTAGTGCTTCCTTTGGCAACCGAAAATCGGCGTCAAAGACTAGAGTGGTGAAGAGAACGCCAGGAATGGGGCAAAGAATGGAAAAACATAGTGTTCAGCGATGAATGCGAGTTTTGTCTCGGGATGCACAATGGCCATAGAAAGATAAGAATACGACGTGGAAAGAGAGGTCACTGCTGTAGAACGGCATGTACACCGCTCTGTAAGTTCGTTACATCGACGACATCCTTCAAACCTTTTTACTGCCATATATACAAGGTATTGCAGGAGCTAGTTTTCAGCAGGATAACGCTCGCCCAAACGTACCACAAAGACGAATGAACTTCTTTGAAGATGCTGGGATCAAGTCCTGCGGTGGCTACAGATCCCCGATTTAAACTCGATTGAACACGTGTGGATTATGATAGGCAGAAGGCTAACCAACTTGCAGCATCCTCCCCAGACTTTGATGATAGTGAAATCATTTCAAAAATACAATATTTTCTGCGTGTTGCATTTCTAATGTCATTCAGATAAATATACGAGGATATATTGAAAAATTCTTAGCCTACTATAGAACCAAACAAAATTTTGATGTCAAAATATTTTATTACTCAACATATTCCCCTCTTAATTGGATACATTTATTACAGCGAACCTGCAACGTCTCTAGACCTTTCAAAAAAATGTTTCTTCCTGCTCTGCAAACAGACCTCCACAGCTTCTATTACTTCCTTGTTGGAAGAAAATGTACGACCTTTTAAACTTTTTTCAGTTGAGGAAAGAGGTGATAGTCGGACGGAGCCAAATCGTGTGAATAAGGGGTGTTCTAGTAATTCAAACCCTAAATCACGAATTTTTGCATGGCAACATGAGATTTGTGTGCCAGGGGCGTTGTCCTGCAAAAACAAAACACCTTTGGATAGCTTTCCTCGTTTTTCTCTTTAATATTTTCTCGTAGAGTGGTCAGTAATGTCGAATAGTAATCTCCAGTTATTCTTCTACCCTTATCCAAAAATCAATCATGATTACTCCATGGCAATCCCAAAAACTGAAGCAAGAACTTTTCCAGCAGATTTTTGGACACGAAACTTCTTAGGTCTTGGAGAACCAGAGTGTCGCCATCGATTGTTGCTTTGTTTCTGGATCGTAGAAATGTACCCAAGTCTCATCCATAGTAACAATTTGGTTTAAGAAGTCTACATCGTTTTCAAATCGAGCACAGATCGAACGCGATGCTTCTACCCTTGCACGCTTTTGGTCAACATTCAAACATTTGGGGATCCATTTTGCAGCAATTTTCTCATGTCCAAATTGACGTGAACTATATGATGAACGCGTTCGTATGAAATATTCAGTGCTTTAGATATCCGTTTTAGCCCAATTCGACGGTCTGATAAAATCATGTCATGAACTGCATCGATATTTTCGGGGACTGACACAGAAACTGGCCTTCCCGATCGGTCATCATCTTCAATGGAAAATTTACCTCTTTTGAAGCTTGCATTCCAATTTTGACGGTCGCATACGAAGGACATTGATCACCAAGGGTATTAAGCATATCTTCGTAAATCTGCTTACCTCTTAACCCTTTTAAATACAGGTACTTGATGATGGCTCGATACTCCAATTTTTCGATTTTCACAATTTCGGTGGACATCTTTTTCATTTAATTTATTGCGTGACTCTGGTTTACTTTTTGACGTCAAACTTTACACTGACACTTCTAATAAGTTATTGTTCTTTGCTATGGTAACGCAATATTTTGTTTATGCAAGGAACTGGTCTAGGCTAACTTGATATCAATATATCCTCGTAAATACCAGATTCGTTCTATGGAATGGTTTTCAGGGTCCAGGAGCTTTGTTGTTTTAAATCATTATAATGATTTTTAATTTTCTTTTCAGTTATATCTTGTATGTCATTATCTCCATCCATTTCTATTTTGTCTGATTGTTTTGTAAATTATTCTTTATTTTTAGTTAACAATGATTAGTAATGTTACTTCCACTATTTTTACTGATTGGATTAAATCGCTTGTGTCTTCTCTAATTTTGTATTGATTTCTGCCTCCGATATCTTTTGTTCCTTCTAAACTTATATTAATCTCTTCACACCTTCTAGCCCACATTTCATTCTTTGTTTTTGTTACTAACTTTTTACTTTTCTGTTGAACCGTGTATATATTTTTCAACCTTTAAGATTCCTAGTTCTTAACCACATTTATTAGGCTTTTTCTAAATTCCACCAAGGTTTTATATATCTTTGTATACCACTCCATATAACCCTTTACGAAGGCTTCCGTTGCTTTATGGTAGTTTCATCGCTTTATTTTCGCAGTCTGTACAGGGCGATCATAAAGTTTATAGATATGAAGTTGCTTCGACTTTGATATTAGCAAATTTTTCATGTCTCTGATAACAATATGCGTATTTTTGGTTGCATATACTGTACAATTTTTCCCGAAACTAAGCCAAACAAGCAACTGTGCTGTATGCCCACTCGTTGTTATTGAAAACACCGTTACGGAAGTAGAATTCAACAATAAAACTTTTTGTTCTGATTAAAACAAGATTTTTTCATATTTGATGAACACTGACAATCAATTGGCGTTTATTAGATGAAGTTATCAACGACTTAAAAAATTGTTAATGTCAAAGTCCATACCTACACCTTATCTAAAAACTTTATCATCGCTCGGTATAAAATTGTATGGATTATTTCATCAGATTTCCTAGAATATATTTTTCTGTTTTAATTTATCATATTTATCCTTTTCACTTCCTAGTGTGCCTTTGTTTTCTCGTACCATTAACAACGACTTCTGCCATTACTTCTGCCAATAGTAGTAAGTACACACTCCTATCCACGATACTCTCACGTTAACAGTTTTTGAACTTAAGTTTTGTCGTTGAATTACATAATCAATTATTAATTGAAGCTACCTCGTAGCTTGGACCCATGTAAATTTGTGGATTTCTTTATGAGGGAAGAATTCTTTTATTACTTTCTGAGACATAGGTCTATAAGACGTTCTCTGTTATCATTTATTTTTTCTTTGCCATATGTTTCCGAAACTCATATTTTTGAACTGGCACACTTATGGTACATCCACCACTATAAAAATGCAAATAATTACCTACAAGCAAAAATGGACCACAATAAAAACATAGCCTTGGAAAATGGACGGACCCACACAATGACGACTATTCCTTCATCACTTCAGTTTGGTTTGTTTTAACCCTTGAATATTGCATGTAACCAATCTTACATTCTCTTTTCGTATCATTCGTCTTGATTTATGCCGATTCTGGTTTTGAGGTCGATACTTGAAATTTTTAGGACTCTAGGTTTTTACGAAAAATATGTGGCTGGGTGATCGTTTCAAATCTAGTCTTTTAGCCGGACTTGAAACCGACTACCATGTCACTAAGCTTCTGAATTCACACAATATAGTGGACAAAGTGAATAGATCTTTAGAGCGTAAATATTTTGAAAAATTCAAATCTGCTTGGGCATTCTTGGTAAATCTTCGTTTTTGCTGACCAAAATTAAGTACACAGCGAATCGTTCGAAAACGTGTAAAACAAGAACTTTGACAAGTGTTTAAAAGTGGCGTTTACGATATTAACAAACTTCATTTGCTCTTATGTCGACATCGGCTTCCTGTGTCAACACAACACACACCATTACGATAAGAAGATAAAGATTGCAAGTTTGTTGTTTTCCAACAAAAACTAAATAAAATATTTTTGGTGGGGTTGATAAACCTAATATACCTGTGGTTTATTATAATTGGGTTTCTATTATTTAAATACCGTGACAATAGCATAGTATAAGGTGCTTGCTTATCCAAAAATAATATTTATATTTAGAATGTAAATAAAATGATAAGCTGACTAGTTTTTACGTTTGTATAACCAATATAGGTACTCAGATTTTTCGTTTGTTATCTTCAATATCATTCAGTATAGTGATATTTCTAATAATAGAACATAACTGATAAATTCATCAAATAAATGAACAAGTTCTATTTTTGCATGCATCTGTAAAGTATTTTTTTTGATACTTTACGCAAGCTTCCAATGAAAATGTCGGCACGTGCATCACGTAACGTTGAAGAATCTTACCACTTCAAAAATGATCATTGTATTTTGAATTTTTAATTTAGATTTTTTGCTAATTCCAATTCGGTTTAAACTGTATTGAATAATAAATAAAATACGTAAGTAAAATAAGGAAAAGTAATAAAATCTATAAAATATATTTATCAGTAAACAATGAATTTCAAAATTAGATTCGAAGGTTGTTGAAACGTATCAGAATATAATGTGTTCGACACAAAAATAGAAGCATGCGAGTGATCTCTGTAATACTAAACAATTAAGTAAGTGATTAATTAGTGTTTGCTTTCAAGGATATAAATCTAGTTTACGTCAAAAAATGACGCATTAATGGTGTAAAGCATTTCCTACAATTATATTGTAATTTTTCCAAACCGAAAATTTTAACATCCATTTTCTCAGTTTCTCAGTCCAAAATTCAAACCAGACTGGAATACCACAATAAAACCCCCTAATATACGCGGGCGAATCGTATTAATCAGTCCTACAAGGAAATATCAAATATGAAAAACTGTCTACAAGAGAAAGGGATGAAATAAACAAAATCCTACACGACACAAAAGAAAAAAATGAAGAAAACATAAACGTACGAATAGATGGACAATCATTAAAACTAGTAGAAAAATACGAATACTTGAGTGTAATGATCAACAAATATGGAAAAATAGACCAAGAAACACAAAACAGAACAGCAAAAGCAGAAAAGGTCTACTACCAGATAAATAATAATAAAAAAAGTGAGAACTAAAACAAATCTACATTTATACAAAAGCATCTATACACCAACACTCAACTATGGGTCAGAAACATGGAGAATGTTAGACAAACACAATGAAGTACCTTCATAAAATAGTAGAAAAAAACAAAGAGATATATAGTACAAAATATAAACATTAGGGAAAAATTAAGCCTAAAGCTCCTTCTAGAGGAAATAGAGGAAAAAGCAACTGAGCTAGAAATTACCACTTAATTCGCATGAAGGAAGAAAGAATATCAAAAAATGTTCAATTTAAGATCCGAAGGAAAGATACATTGAGGAAGACCAAGAGTCCAATGGGAAGAAACCGTAGAATAAATGTCTAAGAAACGAGGAAAAACTATCATAGAGATACGAAATATGGCAAGGGAAAAGAACACCTACGAGAGATGGATTAAACACCCAACACCGTGAGGTACAAATGGAGACAAAGAGAAAGAAGAAGAACTTTTGTTTAAACTATTTTTTGATCCGATAAAAAAATTCTGAGACAACAATCACGTGACATTAATTGTTGTATCAATTATACAAACAAAGTTGAGGGAGAAATCTTGTTATTGCCTACAGTTTTGTGAGAACCATTTTTTTCTAAACTCAATTTCATTTTCAAATTTCAATTCTTGAAATGTTAGAATATTTACATAAATATTTATTTAACACATTGTTTGTTTTTTGCAACATAGCGATGTTTCTATTTTTGTTAAAAAACACATTTACCTTTATCTAGATTTCTTAACTATTTTCTCACATAATACAAATTATCTATTTTAGCTCAAAAAAAGCATGAATGATTCTCATTGACTAATTTACGTTTGTTATTAGGAATAACAACAGTTTTTAATCACTAGTTGCAGAATGAGACTTGGAATCTATCGTACAGATGGCTTTTATAAAATGAAATTGAAAATAAATTTCTTTGATCAAAAATTTGCACAAGGAATATTTTTGAAGATATCTTAAAAAAGAGTCCTTTTTCAAAATTTGCTCTAGAATATTTATATGTATAAGAAATGTAAGAGGACTAGACGGTTATAGGTCACATTTTTTTCATAAAAATAATCTACTAATTATAATTCTTTAAAGAAAGTCAAGAGTATAACGAGTGTTCAAATAACAACTGGGCTAAGCAGGGCGTGGGATTGAATTGATTTAATTATTTTACAGTATACACAGAGTACAGTAAAATAACGAATAGTGGCGTGAAACTCTGCATTAAAATGTGACACAAGTATAACCTAAAATCGACAGATATGAATGTTTTTCTAGATATCTTGAATTCTAATCTAAACAATATATCAGGTGACTACCAAATGTCAAAGATATTCCATGTCCAGTTTTATATTTAAATTTCGTTATCATAGACACTCGTAGTCATTCTATTGACCAAATTATGTGTACTAAGGTGGTTTAAAAACAATTTG
This sequence comes from Abscondita cerata, assembly GCA_030710515.1. Lineage (NCBI taxonomy): Eukaryota > Metazoa > Arthropoda > Insecta > Coleoptera > Lampyridae > Abscondita > Abscondita cerata. The sequence goes on from JALBCR010000193.1 coordinate 480,488, forward strand.
CACATTAATCCCCCAAAAGGGATTTAGATAATTAGATAATGTAGTCGGTGTACGACAGTTATGCTAGCACTTTTAGACGCCAATGTTATGGTGCTGCCCCTTTCCGCCTAAAGTCTTATCAGCGCTAGAATATTTTAGTACTAGCATTTTTGGCGATGAGACTGTTAGTTGCCACAATATCGGTGTGTCTTATTTCGACGCGGCCACTTCGACGCCGCCATCTTGACACCATTGCTTTGACGAAAGATTATCTTGACACGAGCTCATTTTGGAACTTATCTCGCGCTAGCTCATCTAAACAAAAGCGGACTTATTTACTATTATTTCGTGTAATAAAAACAATACCGTTTAAGACTTATTATTCATATAAGCTTTTTCCCTCTTAAAGTTTGACTACGTACTTAATTAACATCCTGTATGTACAAAGCAGCAAGTCGCTACAAATTCACTACTGGCCTCGCGCTTACCACATTTTGAACATTTTGCCAATTGAACATTCGGTATTGTATTGAATTTCTAGGTAAAGTTTGGAATCAATGGTAAATCATACAAAGCCTGCCCGTTTAGGCATTCTATGGAATTTCTAGTTATTCTATAAAATATTGTTTATACAGATTGCCGGTAACACATACAAACAGTGACATATTAAATGACCCTCTATGGAACAACTAACCATAATCCATTAATTCTAAAGTTGCAAATGTTGAGTTCAAATCAGAATTGTTATCAGAAAAATTTCTCTTCAGGCGATTAGTAGAATGTTATAGAATGGTATCATTAGGGTAATTAGAGGAAATGTAAATAATGTTGAAATAAACATTATGTTAAAATCGACAAAACAAATAATCGGGAAAAGCATTAATTTGTTGAAACATTTATTTCTAAAAGTGGACAAGTTATTATCACAGCGTAGTCTCAGCGCCGAACGTTTTGGCGCCTAAATATTCCCGCCTTGTTCAATAATAAACAAAATTTCTTAATAAAATTTTTAACATTTTATATATTCTGCAATTTAAAATTATTTCCAGTGACAGGTCGTTCCAACAAAGAGTAGAACAAAAAACGGTACTATTTTTTAAATGAAACTTCATATGTTTGAATTCAGATAATGATGCCCCTGTGGGTTCTGTATTCATTATATTATCATATTATGTTATATACTATATTATGATGTAGATCGAATGCAGTTTTGCCAATTCTAACAAATTCTTGATCAAAAATATACTTCTTTAAATTTCTTGCCTGTCCGGCACTGATGATAACTTTGGTTTTTGAATCCTAAACTGCGTTTATTATTTGATTTATTTATACAGGTTATCCCAAAGACTTGTTAAAACATCCCCATTTTTAATTCAATTTTTCGAATTTTTTATATGCAACACCCTGTATATTATTTCTGCGTTAAAAGCTTATCGTTTCTTGTCAGGGAAGTTGGCATTCAGTGAAGTTGGCGTACAGCGTACAAACTTCAGAAAGCACATAAAAATCATAATCTTGCATTACCCCAGCTGTACGCCAACTTCCCCGCCAGCGTACAGCAAAATTATTTCATTTCTCTTCTGTACGCCAACTTCCATGCCAGCGTACAAATGGAATATTCTTCAATTTCTTCTGTACGCCAGCTTCCTCGCTAGCGTACAAATGAAATATTCTTCAATTTCTTCTGTACGCCAACTCCCCCGCCAACGTACAAATGGAATATTCTTCAATTTCTTCTGTACGCCAACTTCCCCATCAGCACACAAACTGAATATTCTTCAATTTCTTCTGTACGCCAAATTCCCCATTAGCGTACAAACGGCATATTCTTCATTTTGTTTTGTACGCCAACTTCCCTACCAACGTACAAACCTAATTTCTACAATTTCCTGTCTGTACGTTAAACTCTTATTGAAGGTTTTCCTCTGCAAAGAATGTTTCCTTCTTGTTACAACGTTCCCACACCAATGCTTAAAAATCATTGAAATGGAAAATAATTTTAATTAAGTCTGATGCATAAAAGGATGGTTTTGGCAAATCTACCGCTGAATGTAAGATAAGTTTAAGTTGTGCCATTTAAATTAAAAAGTTAGAAAGCTGCGTATAAGTGAAGAGGATTTCTGCTTTAAGACTTCCTTTGCAGATTTTTTTGAGACAAAATAAGGCTCTTTATCAATTTCTGCTAATCGTTTTGTTTTAACTTTTGGCATTGATCCGGTAAATTTCCTTAAGCCTAAAATAAAATGGATAGTTTTTTAATTAGACAGTTTACATAAAAATGGAATCGTTATTTAAATTTAAGAAAACCAATACGGATGCAGCTTACTTTTACTTTTAACCTCTTTTCTCAAACTATGTGTGGTGATTTTAACTTCAACTTTAGATTTACCAGTAGATTTGGCCAAGGAGCTGAATGATTTTTTCTCACCGTGTACCATGCTTTTGTGCATTAGACTTAATAGAAAATTAATTTTGATTTCGATGATTTTTAAGCATTGCATTGGTGTAGGTTCAGGAAGGAAACATTCTTTGCAAAGGAAAACCTTTAAATATGAGCTTGGCGTACAGAAAAAAAATCGACTAATTCTGTTTGTACCCTGCTAGAGAAGTTGCCGTATCAAAAAAATTGAATGAATTTTGTTTGTACGTTAGTATGGAAGTTGGCGTACAAAATATAATAAAGGCATACAAGAGAAATGAAATAATTTTACTGTACGCTGGCAGGGAAGTTGGCGTACAGAAGAAGATGAAGAGATTTCGCTATACGCTGGTGGGGAAGTTGGCGTACAGAAGAAATTGAAGAATATTTTGTCTGTACGCTGATGGGAAAGTTGCCGTACTGAAGAAAATAAAAGAATATTCCGTTTGTACACTAATGGGGAAGTTGGCGTACAGAAGAAAATGAAAAATATTCCGTTTGTACGCTGATGGAGAAGTTGGCGTACAGAAGAAGATGACGAAATTTCGCTATACGCTGGCGGGGAAGTTGGCGTACAGAAGAAATTAAAGAATATTTTGTCTGTACGCTGATGGGAAAATTGGCGTACAGAAGAAATTAAAGAATATTTTGTCTGTACGCTGATGGGAAAATTGGCGTACTGAAGAAAATAAAGAATATTCCGTTTGTACGCTAATGGGGAAGTTGGCGTACAGAAGAAGATGACGAAATTTCGCTATAGGCTGGCGGGAAGTTGGCGTACAGAACAAATTAAAGAATATTTTGTCTGTACGCTGATGGGAAAATTGGCGTACAGAAGAAATTAAAGAATATTCTGTTTGTACGCTAATGGGGAAGTTGGCGTACTGAAGAAAATGAAGAATATTTCGTTTGTACGCTGATGGGATAGTTGTCGTACAGAAAAAGATAAAAGAAATTTTGCTGTACGCTGGCGGGGAAGTTGGCGTACAGAAGAAATTGAAGAATATTCCGTTTGTACGCTGTTGGGGAAGTTGGCGTACAAAGAAATGAAGAATATTCCCTTTGTACGCTGGCAGGGAAGTTGGAGTACAGAAGAGAAATGAAATAATTTTGCTGTACGGTAGCGGAGAAGTTGGCGTACAGCTGGGGTAATGCAAGATTATGATTTTTATGTGTTTTCTGAAGTTTGTACGCTGTATGCTAACTTCACTGTACGCTGTACGCGAATTTCACTGCGCGGTAAATTTTTGTACGCTGTACGCCAACTTCACTAAACGCTGTACGCCAACTTCCCCGACATTATCGTTTCCTATTTCATAAAATGTTTCGTTTATAATGTCTACCTGACACATCTTTTGAGATATTAAGGTTTATTCTCAACTTTGTCCAGATAATTAAATTATTTGAGTAGTCTTTTAAAATTTGATGACATTTTCTCTGTCTTTAAAGAAGTTTTCGAATTTAAAGTGAAATATTCGACTCAAGATTCAATCGATATGATTTATATCCTTGAAGAATGCTTGTTTTCTGACATCTCAAGTGTACGATAAGAGGTTTTCGGATATATGACATACAAATGCAAGATCATTTCAGAGATTAATGAGTAGATTTGATACAATAGGTTAATTACGAAAAGCAAAGCAAATAAGACTTAGAGTAAATCAAAACAATGAGTTTGACGTTATCGCAGCTGTTTTCAAAGACCCACAGAATCAGAGTAGAGGCATCAAATTTCAGTGAAAAGAATTTCAACGTACCTTTTACAACAACCAAACCCTTGCAGAACAAGATTTTGAAAACAGAATGAATTTCTGAAATTGGTTGCTACAAGAAGATATACTGTTCTTTAACACTGTATTGTTACTTATAAAGCCACATTCATGTAGACATGAATAATTTACACTTCTACACGGATGTGAGGACTGTTGACAAGCACCATAGGTGTAGTGTCAATGTGGTAAAGGTTCCAGGTAGAAGATTTACGTTTTCTAAATGTTCCAAATGCGTTCTTCTGGAAACGTGAACCATTGTGTGTAATATTCCAAAATTGTCCCAAAGACGTCATTCAAAATGTAAAATGTCCGCTTTTAAACAACGTTTTAATTTGGAACGTTCCATTTCAATGTAGATGTTACTTTATTTAAACATTTTAGAAACATATGCAGAAACAAATTTGGAACGTTTTGTTTAAATCTAATAATGATAAATAAATAAAATAATTATTCTCAAAAAAATCATAATTCAATTACACCTAGCTAATTTTTGTATTTTTGCAACATTTACAACAACTATAGTATTGAAATTGACAATTTAAACACGATTCCAGTGTGCGATTTGACCCGAAGTACCTGTGTATGTAATACGACTTACAACGGTATTAACCGCTAATCTTATACAAATGTACATTAACTAATATCGATCAATTTTAAAAAAAATCCAAAAACGCAAAAATTTTTTTATTTTTTGTCGTTCTTATAATTTTAACAAACTTTTTTGATTTTGATAACACCTATTACTATTCCCGTTTTGACTTAAACAACTACGTATGAATTGGTCAGTGTCGTACTTAAATTAAAAAAAAATGAAATAGATTAAACAGTTGATGTTGATTTGTTCTTAATTTATTATTTACAAGTACATCAACTTTTCAATTAGAATAAGGATAATCAAAAAGTTAATTCCGGGGCTACTATCTTTTTGTTTGCATTGTGCATGACTTAGTGAATGACCATCTCTATATATAATAGGTTTTGCCCTGTTTTTTAAGTTAGAAGGAATTGCGTTTAAAGCATGCCACACTACCATACCGATAAAAGTCATTTTTCCATATAGCACCCAAACGGTTTATTAAAGGTAGTGTTTTATTGTAATAAATGATGAACACTGTATGACAACAATAAATAGGACATTATTTATGCAAACTGCATGTATTATTTGTATCTTTTGTTTAAAAAGTGCTATTTTTGAAATAAACACGGTATAAATGATTACTATCTTATTTCTGCCTCATCCTAAAAATCTATCTTTTCCACCCTCTTAAGCAATTTAATTGTTTATCTATTTGTCATATAAAAGCAGTAACTACGGTATCACTGAATCAGGTTGCATACATAGAACATTTCAAATTGTACAACAAAAAGCATTTCTTTACAGCGTTTTACATTTTACATTTCGATCAAACGTTCCATAATCAGTTTTTGAAACTCAAAAGAAAACGTTCCAAAAACGCCAAATATAAACCTTCAATAAAACGTCACTAATGTTTCATCATAGCAGTGTTTGTAACTTATTTCAGACGGTTCAAAAAAACTTCAAAATGAATTACTATGAAACGTTCTCAATCTTACACTTTATGCAGACGTTCTATAAGCAAAGAAACATCAAAAAAAAACGTTCCACGCGGGTCCAATATATTCCTTAACTGAAACGTCCATTATGTTTCAAAAACGTTTAATGCTCCTGCTCATTTTATCATAGAAGTCCAAATTCTCTGAATAAAAATTTTCAGGTCGTTACAAAGGTCACCATACTTTTTCAAGTAAAGTAATTGTTCGGTACTAAGTGTAAGATTTTATGAAATCTAAATTTGATGTTTCAGGAAAAATGTTTTTGTCGACGGATTTATACGTATTTTGCGCTTGTTTGAGTTTTTTACTTATAACTGACTAACGATCCATTTTTTGATAATGACTACTTTATACAAAATTAAATAAGATTAAATTTCTATACATTGACTACACTGACTTAATTCCAACGTTGTTAGAGCGTCCTCAAAAATGGGAATTTTTAACAGGCGACTCAGTTACTATCGAGACCTTGGTGACTACAGTTAATCCGGGAGAAGTTTCTTTTTAATTTCATAAACAAACATTGATGGTTATGCTAAAGTTTAAACTCACTACATCTCAAATTAAAAAGAACAGACTACAGAAGATGGCAGACCTTATAATTTGTAAAACTGGTCAAAAGCCTTTCTTCAGAACATAAAGTAGTGATAGTAGTCGGTCATATTAATTAAGACCAATAATATATTTTCTGAAACAAGGAAAAGGCAAATTTGTTTCACTTATTTTCCATCCACAAACCACGATCAAAATTAGCCTGTCGAAACATGTACTGTTTATCTATGCTATTAGCGGTTTGTTACTCGCACTTTTTAACAATGTAAAATTAAGTCACTAAGAACTGTTAGAAGACATTTGAACCTCTCACCCTACATTGGCTGGTTTTGCAAACTCAGTTCAACACCAGAAGAAATTTTGGTGACTTTGTTTGGCGGAAATCACGGTACTATCACTCTAAACAACCCGAGGTTTAAAAGCTATATTACATCAGTGTATGAGATGATTACTAATATAGCATCAGTTCCATGAACTTAAAGTTCCATCGGTTCAACACTATCTGAGGGTATTTTACCAAGTACAACAGTGGTTGGAAACGAAGTTGTCTTCCAAGACTGGGGTAAAGCGAAAGGCAGCAACCTCTTTAGTTTCTATTGCCACACTCAAAATTCCTGCCCCAGATGTTGACACTAGTAGCATGTTCTTGCAAAAAAAAATTTGCACTGGTAATTGCTATTGCCGGCGAGTTGGTCTCTTTGTTCCAAACTGTGTAAAAACTGTGAAAAGCACGGCTTCAACGCCGATTCGTAGATGATGAAGTCAATGACGTTGAGGAAACAAAACTTGTACTTGTACCGTCAATTAACGGACAACAAATATTGGATTGTCCCAAGATCATCTTATATGTATGTATGTTTGTCTATTTTTAGAAAAAAAAACGGGCGGTTGCAGCCACGAATATCCATCAGAAACAGAGCCCACTACATCGGCGACCCACAGACCAGTGGGTAGAAGGTAGAAAAACTGAGAAGATTTAATGAAAGAGAAAGAGTAAAAGGAAATGTAGAGAAAAGCTAATTTTGTTTTATATTTACATTTAATTCTATACATATTCCTATTACATAATTCTAATACTACAATGCTTGCTAACTACACCTCAGAGTGATTTCTTCTTCTTCTTCTTGAGGTGCCGTCTCCTTATTAAAGGCTGGCAACAATAATGGCAAATTCCTCTCTATTTTAAGCCGTTCTCAACAGTGCGTGCGAGTTAAGTCCTGTCCAATCTCATTGTCTTTTACCCGGTCCCCGTCTGCCCTCTATCTTTTCTTCCATTATCAACCTGAGCAGAGAATATCTTTCATTGCGCATTATGTGTTCTAGGTATGCGGCTTTTCTCTTCTTTATAGTGATCAGTAACTCTCTTTCTCTTCCCATTCTTCTCAATACCTCGTCGTTCGTCACATGTTCCGTCCACGATATCCTCAACATCCTACGGAAGACCTACATCTCAAACGCTTCCAATTAATTTAGTGAGCTAATCTTTAGCGTCCACGCCTCCATTCCATACAGCAGAACCGAGTGTACGTAACACATTGCAAAGTTATATCGTACTTCTATTGCCAGATCCGTATTGCACAGTAGATTTTTCATTTTTATGAAAGTTGATCTTGCTTGCTCGATCCTTGAACGTATTTCTGTATCTGGGTCCATTTTGTTCGTTAACCAGCATCTTAGATATCTGTACATATTCACTTGTTCTATTTTTTGTTATATACTTCTAGATTTCTACTACTAAACACTATTACCTTTATTTTGTTTATATTTATTTTTAATCCTAATGTATCGCCTTCTCTTACTATGTTATCCATCAAACGTTGGAGTCCCTCCGGGTTGTCCGCAATTATGTCTGTATCGTCTGCATATCTAAGATTGTTTGGTATTCTACCATTAGTTTTTATGTTCTCTTGTGCATTTTCTGTTGATTTTGGAATATATATTCCGAATAAATATTGTATAGAATCGGCGATATATGCAGCCCTGTCTAACCCTTCCCTGATTGGAATCTTTCTTGTAGGGACTCCTTGAAGTTTTACTGATGGCACTTGTTGTTTGTAGAGGTTTAGGGTAATTTTTTGTCGTGATTGTCTAATCCCTTTGCTGTTAAGATCTTTATGAGGTCTGGGTGCTTAGCACTATCAAAGGCTTTGGCGTAGTATATGAAGCATATATATATACGCCTTTTCTTTGATCAAGCATTTTGCAGGAGAACCGAGAGCCCAAACAATGCTTCTCTCGTGCTAAGTCCTTTTCGAAATCCAAACTGTTGATTGCTGAGATCCATTTGCTAAAGCTCCTAAAGTTTGTTTCGGGCATATAAAGTTTAGATCACGGCTCGATAGTACTTTCAAAATGTCATTTTCTGCACTTGTCACTAAGTGGAAAAAGTAATCTATTTTGAGTCTGCTTTGGGGACTGTTTAAAACAAGGTTGAAAACAAATCATAACATGGAAATTGTAGGAAATTTTATCTTCTTTAATTTTGTACAGAATAGTCAACATTAAAAATGCACTGTTCCTTAGTTTTAAGCGAAAAACTAATATAAGTGCTTAAAATTAGATCATCTCTATGGTGGTGGCAAAGTTAAAATCGGATTCAGTGACCATAAAACTGCTGAGAAAAACACTTTTATTTTGAAAAAAACCCATATGCTTGGAGAAAATATAAATATTATGAATACGTCGTATTTTTGCCAATGATTAGGTACGATCACCATTTCAAATCTATACTGTGGTTCGGAATTTGTCATTAAACTCGTATTTAACGTTTTGGTCAAATTGAAAATATGACGATCTGACCACGCCTTTCAGAAAACTCTCTTCCTTCATGGGAAGTGGTTGACGTTATAGGCACGTTTGACGTTGTGGTCGTCTTTAAAGTTTGACGTTATGGTCAATGCTGTTAGTCGACGCAATCGACTTGCTTATTTATGAAATGAACCTCTTTTGAAGCTGTGGTCAAGTTTGACATTATGCTCAAAATCAGAATTTGACTTTATGGTCACATTTGACGTTGTGGACAAAATTAGAAGTTTAACATGGTGGTTAGGTTAGACAATGTGGTCAACGATGCGTTTGACATTGTGGTCAAAATTTTCACATTGTGGCTTAGACCCATCTGTTTGATATAATATTTTTGCTGGTGTTGCGTTTTGCTTTCGACATCGTTGATTAATAGCGTAACCAAATAGTGGTTGTAACGGAATCGAATTGTTGTTCCTGGATGTGTCAGAGCGCATCAACGTAAGCTTAGTATTGCTTATACAGGCCAGTTTCGTATGCAACAGGGTACGTGTTTAAGAGGTTGACAGACAACAGACATCGAAGACTTAACCAGCGGATTTTCATAACGGGAAAGTAATTGTGATAGTAATTCGCTGTTTTCGCAGTTGACGAAGGCGAAATTAAGTGACGTACATGCAGCAGAATTATTTCAAACTGGTGCTGTTGGCTACACCCATATGAACCTTCAACGGGTAGAAGAAAAGATGCGAGCAAGGCAGACGAATAAGTGTCGACTTGTTTCAGAACATTATTACGAGAAAAAGCGTTTTCCGATTTTCGCATCCGTTTTGGGAGAGAATTACGTCGAGGTCACCAAGTATATTATAAATCAGCAATTAATGGTGAGCGACAGACGTTTAAAAATGTCATTACTTTGTTTCAAATTAATTTAAAATGTACACTCATGAAATTTAAAACTTGGACACCACAATTTCTGTAAACAAAAGTTTGCACATTGTGAAGCGGGCTTAAGGGTATCATTTACAATTCTAACAGCAGGTAGTCTCAGCAGGGGTTATCTTATAGAAGGACTGTAGAATGAATCATTACACTAAGCACGTTTTAGAAAATAGGTAATTTACGTTGCTTACTTAATTTTTTCTTTAAAGAATATATTTGAAGGTATCGCTAATTAAACACCATAGCTCGATTAATTATCGAATCAAAATTTTGTTTAGGAAATGTTTACAAAATAAAATTAGAAATAATTTTGATTTAAAAACGTCTACAAGCAATAACTTTTAAATTAAATCAAAAACTAAACATGGTTATTTGGGTTGACTGATTATTACTTATTTTTAAATAAATCTAACCTACTAATTATTGTAAGTTATTAAAAAATCATTAAACTCTCTATTCATAATATTTAGTCCTTACAAAATGTATATTTTATGACGTTTCATTTTTTCTGTAGTTAATATAAAAAGTGAAAATAAAAACTAAGGCAATTCTTATTGTCAACGTATATATTTAGTTTTTGACAAGAATTTATTACATAATTATAATTAAGATACCAAGTTATAGTTTAAAATTAAATGAAAACTTTTTTTTAAATAAAGGTATTACTATATAAATAAATATAAGAAATCAATAATGGGTGTGACCTCCATTATTATTGATACATTCTTGGAGGCGTCTGCTCATTGACGCTATCAAGGTATCAATATAATTAATATTAATCGTTTCCCATGCGGTATCAATGGCTGCAATTAGTGCATTACGGTTTACTGGTATAAAATTTCTAATTATAAATATTTACACTGCAATTGCGCTTTTTCTTAATAATTTCTTAGCAATAACATACACGTTTTTGGTTTTAAGTTGTCATAAATTTGATATGATATAAATTTGTGTTTCTAATATTACATCACAAACTAATCTTTATTCGCCAAAAATTGTTGCTTAAGTTGTAAAGCTTCGTACACACCTGAACAACAAACCGAGCAACAAACATAACAACGAACCGAAAGTCAAACAGAACGACAAACGATCTTTTATGATTTCCACAATCCGAACAACAAACGGAACGTTTGTGCTGTTCCCATAATTATTTTCAGTAGTTTTCAGTTCATATATATTTATTATTGAGAAGAGAAAATTGCGGAAAACAAGAAGATAGTGCCAACCAAATTTTACGCACAAAGAAGAGTAAAAATTATAATTTATTTTGCTTTTTTTTATTTTGAAAATTTCCCGCCCAAATGATTTAATAGGGACATCATTTTTTCTTGCATTCTTAAACACTGATTAATTTAAAACATTTTTCTTCTGTCAACTCCATAATATTACCTAAAACACAACAAACCCACAAAAGGGAGGACAAAAATAAATAATTTAATTCTCCCGCATAAGTTTGTTCGCCGTTTTGTTTAGATTCGTCCAAACCTGCAAACGCATTCGCGCGCATTTTCTTTGATGTCGGAGAAAAACCCAACAAGTTGCGGGAACGCCGCAAACCGTTCGTGGAACAATCAGGACTTGCGAATCTGTTCTAAAATTCGTACGTAGCACCGTCCAAATTAATGTTCCGATTGCCGTTCGGTTCGTTGTTCTGTTTGTTCCTCGGTTTGTTGTTCAGGTGTGTACGAAGCTTTACAATAAGCATATTAATATGAACTATATCTTATGAAAGGAGAGTTATGTAACTATAATTAACGACTTAACGTTACGTTAGTAGATTCCATTTACTATTTACACATATTTTCTTGGAACATTCGATAATTAACTATCGGGATATGATGACCCTATACTTCGCAGGTTGTGCGCAACTGGATACAAGCAAATAACTTGGAGCTGTTACCCTGGCCAGCAAAAGCCCAGATTTTAACATTATCGAAAATGTTTGGGCTCGAATACTTGCTGTTATCCGAAGACAACAAGGGCCAAATTTTATACCAGTAAACCGTAATGCACTAATTGCAGCCATTGATACCGCATGGGAAACGATTAATATTAATTATATTGATACCTTGATAGCGTCAATGAGCAGACGCCTCCAAGAATGTATCAATAATAATGGAGGTCACACCCATTATTGATTTCTTATATTTATTTATATAGTAATACCTTTTATTTAAAAAAAAACGTTTTCATTTAATTTTAAACTATAACTTGGTATCTTAATTATAATTATGTAATAAATTCTTGTCAAAAACTAAATATATACGTTGACAATAAGAATTGCCTTAGTTTTTATTTTCACTTTTATATTAACTACAGAAAAAAATGAAACGTCATAAAATATACATTTTGTAAGGACTAAATATTATGAATAGAGAGTTTAATGATTTTTTTAATAACTTACAATAATTAGTAGGTTAGATTTATTTAAAATAAGTAATAATCAGTCAACCCAAATAACCATGTTTAGTTTTTGATTTAATTTAAAAGTTATTGCTTGTAGACGTTTTTAAATCACTAAACAAAATTTTGATTCGATAATTAATCGAGCTATGGTGTTTAATTAGCGATACCTTCAAATATATTCTTTAAAAGAAAAACGTGCTTAGTGTAATTATTCATTCTACAGTCCTTCTATAAGATAACCCCTGCTGAGACTACCTGCTTTTAGAATTGTAAATGATACCCTTAAGCCCGCTTCACAATGTGCAAACTTTTGTTTACAGAAATGATGGTGTCCAAGTTTTAAATTTCATGAATGTACTTATTTTCGAATTCTTTTGACCTCCAAACTAAGAGCAGTGAAACATGAAACCTAAACAGTTACTATTAAAATACAAAATGTAAAACGAGCTTACTTCTTTAAATAACTAAAACAAAAAAAAACAAAATACGTTTATAGTTTTTTTTTCATTCTTTTGGTGGTAAATTCCTAGTATGCTTAATGTGCAGCACGTGCAAGAATGCCACCCGATTGTACACTAACAAAGAATTTACCAAAAGTTATTGAGAACGAAAAAATGTATTTTAATGAAATATTTTTGTAAGATATCCGCTTTTATAGCAAAAAAATTATCGATTTGGTTTATTCTTATGATAAAAGTACGATTGAAACAAAGTTTGTTGCGAATTTAGGAAAGAAAATAGAGTTACTATTGATTTAAAAATCAATCTCTCGAACACCGCTACTAGATTATCAGCCTAAATACGTATTCGCTAACTATATCCCCAAATATAAACAAACTCGCCGTAGCAAAATCAATAGAAAAGTATTCATGAAGCATAAAATCAACGACGACAACGAATTTTGAATATGATAATAATCGCAGCAAGTTTGCAATTACTATGTTAAAAAATTTCAATGTGAATATTTCTTCATCAACATGGCGCTTATTATATTCAGTCTTACGATTAACTTTAAACATTTAATTTCCTCATTGGGTTTCTCTAACCAACTAACATAAACTAATTTAAAATGCATCACGTTCGCTTAGAATTATCGATTCTTTTCACTCTTACTTTTGAAACTGAGTTTACGAACGATTTGAAAAAAGATTTTCTATTTAAATTTAAACTACATATTTAAGCGTACCGAGAGTCACGAAAAAAATGTTGAAAGCGGATTTATTTTCTATTTTCAGTAATCTTACCTGTGCAGTAATCGCATATTGAACCAATCATCAAATGTACACAATAATCAACAGTAGCATTTAATCCCATTATAGTTGCAGTAGCTTGGTTGCACTTATCGTCAAATTCCACAAAATTGATGATAGCATCTTTATAGATAAGCCCTTGATCTTTAGCAGCAGCCTCAGCTTCTCGCAATGTATTAATGGCCTGTGGAATACAATTATTACTGTTAACATTCGTAAATATACATATTAATTGAAAACTTTTTGTTAAAAACCCGCTTCCTATAATTTGATTTTATAAGCTGAGCAGTGGTTATAGAAACATGTGTTTTTGAATCGTGCAATACCTACATCTATAATAGTGACTCATATGTTGTGCAAAAATATTTTAAGTATTAAAGATAAGAGTAAGTCTAGAACACTTTTTATAACAGTGGACATCTTAGCTGCAAAAGCTGGGTTTCTTTGGAAAAGAATTATGGCGCTTACCTTGTCCATGTTTACAACATAATATGGGTCATCAGGTAAAATTACTCCAACGTTTAAAATGCAAGTTCCATTGGAAAAACATATAGACTCACAAGGTCTAGGATCTTTTGACCTCCTCTGCAACTTTCTGGCTTGCTACAATTTGTAACTCCCCATGCAACGTCTTTTGATGCTTGAATCGTGTCAAACGACAAGAGAAAAAGAACAAATAACATTCCTACAAGTATCTGTCGTGCAATTTTACATCAAACACACATATGTCCAGATGTGCATTCAGATTCGTGCGTGTGTACACTACGAATAAGATTTACTACTCTGCGTCAGTAGTTACGCCAAAAACATCAAGAAGCACATCGCGACATATTTCACAGCGATGACAAAACTATCCATGATAGATTCCGATAGTAAGCATTGATAGCCCCCGCCTACGTAGATAACAAGATAAATAATACTAAAAGTAATGCAGGATCGGACTATATTTATATCTTACCCGATAGGCATTGTATATACTATTTTCTTCCTGTTTTTTAGACATCATTAGTTTAACAATTTTATTACATTAATTTGTATCTTCTAGTGTTTTGAGAAGCTCACTTTCACAGTCCTCGATAGGTTGCACGTAATATTAGTTTCGGTTGCAATGTAAAAATAAAGCTATATCAATATTTTACGCAATTTTGTTTTTATTAAAGGATTTAATACTGTAGATATTTAAAAATGGCTTATTATTTTTATACTTATATAAACAGACGTCGAATATAATAAAATTGCAAATAAAATATTTATATCTTCTCATGATAAAATAAGTTAAAAATAAATTTGTTTGAATAATACAATAAATAAACCAAAATTTTATTAGAGTAGGAAATCATAAGAACATTAACTTATTCTGTGCTAGGAATGAATTAACCATTTGTTATTAATAAACATTAATGTTTACTACCACTTTATACTAACGTTCTGTATCAATCACGCCATAATCGTAAAGTTGCGGTTGTTGAAATAATCTCTTCTTCAATCTTATTATCACCTATTGTGAGAGAAACAAATAGTACCTATAACCTATTTCTATCTATACCTCACTACAAAATAACGGTGCAGGGGTACATGAAAGTTTAACAGAAAGCGCAATTGGAACGAGTCGTGAAAATCGCCGAAACTGGACATAATGCCGAAATCACCTACTGGACACAATGCCGAAAATCGACACGACGCCGAAGACATATCGTCGAATGTCGACACAACGTCGAAAATTAAAAATTAAAAAAAAAAGAAATTGTAATAACTGTAACCTACCAACCAACAGCGTTTACCCCCGATCACATAAAAACAACTTAAATTGATTTAAAAAAAATTACGTAAAAAAAAAGTACCCTACTTAAACTATCCCTCTTAATTCAAAAAAACACGTTCGTTTTTGGTTTTCGACGTTGGGTCTAAATTCGACGATATGTTCAATTACTGATTTCGGCGTTGTGTCCAGCAGGTGATTTCGGCGTTATGTCCAGTTTCGGCAATATGTCCAATAATTTGTTTTGACGTTGTATCCAAGTTTCGGTGTTGTGTCTACTCGACGTTATGCCTATTCGGCGAAGTGTCCGGGTCCCTTTAGAACTCACATAAATAAAAATGAAACTATAATCTCTTTATGTTGGTACACTCTATGAAGGAGTACTAGTTCTGCTTTGAAATTTTAAATTGACACCCAATGTGTGTCAATTATAATTATAATTATAATTATATTTTTTTGGTCAGTGGTTGTTTGTCGAATTAAAATCGCTGCCTGTGAATATAAAGTTGAGGACCCAAATATCGCCCATTAACACAGATTCGCTATTATACAGGGTGCCCCACAAGGGAACGCCATCGATAGATTATAGGAAAACTGTGGATGGGAAAAATTTGAAAATTTGGTAGTATACTAACATCGACAGGGGTAGTTTCGTTAAAATATTTTCAAAATGGACTTTGTACAAGGTTATCTATTCAAAAAATTCATGGTTTTCGAAATATTGGCAATTTAACATTTTTTTGTTGCACAAATGCTATTGTATTTCTTTTAGTATGAATGGTTATTTCTAGTTGGCCATGATGGCGTTAGAAAACAATCATCTGTCAAGGATATGTTAAACTGTTAATAATTTTCAACAATCATGGCGGGACGCTTAAATTATAGAAACGAAGATTACTTAAATTTATTTATTATTTATAGACAATGTGATAAAGTTATATCAAGAACATGTGTTACATTTGCAGCAAGATACCCGCAAAAACAGAAACCACCACCAAAAGCTCTTAAACCAATAATAGAAAACTTCAAAAACATTGGATCCGTTAAACTAAATGTACAAAGAAATAAACCTGTAGTTAATGATGAAAATGTTGAAATCGCTGTTTTGGGATATTTTCCTGCACATCCAACAATGTCTGTAAGACAAGCTGCATTGGAATCTGGAATCTGGGTTAAGTAAATCGTCAGTTCAAAGAATATTACGCAAACATAAATTTCATCCGTATGCATTTTCCATGGTTCACCATCTGAAAGGGACTGATTTTTTAAGGAGATTGAATATCAGCGAATTTATTTTAACCTGGTCCCAAAGAAAACGAATTTTTTCTTGATAACATCATTTGGACAGACGAAGCCAAATTTACAAAAAAAGTTTTTTTTATCGGCGAAATTCCCATTATTGGAGTGAATCAAATGTCCACGTTATTAGAGAGCGAAATTTTCAAGAATCTTGGCAATTTAATGTTTATGCTGCAGTAAGAAACGATGGCATCGTGGCATTACATTTTTATCAAGAAAATTAAAAGGTAAGTTAAGCTTTTTTTAAATCATTTAAAATATTTGATTTATTAACTTATTAAATAGGAAGGCTATCTGAACATCCTGCACAATTTTCAAAACAATTATTTAGATAATTTATCTTTGGCTGATCGTAGACATCTATTCTATCAACATGACGGCGCACCTCCACATAGTAGCCAATTAATCAACAATTTTTACAAGGCGCCTTTTATGATCAATGGATAGCAAACAATGGACCCTTCCTTTGGCCACCACGGTCCCCAGATATCTCAGTGCTCGATTTTTTATTTGGGGTACAATTAAAAATCGAGTTTATAACACCGTTAACCACCAAAAAGACTGCATGCAGCAAGTTAGGACTGAGTTTCAAAATTTAACACGTGAAGCAATAAGGAAGGCGACCCATGAAAATTTGCTACTCAGATGCGAAAAATGTCTAGAAGTTCAAGGACATCAATTTGAACATTTAATAAAATAATTTTTTTTAAACTTTGGTCTCTAATTAATCGTTCTTTCTTGTAAATGAAACAATTAGGTTATTTGTCTGTACATTTGAATTAACGGGTCCAAAAGATTTTAAAGTTTTCTATTATTCGTTTAAGGGCTTTTGGTGATGGTTTTGTTTTTGCGGGTATCTTGCTGCAAATGTAACACATGTTCTTGATATAACTTTATTACATTGTCCATAAATAATCTTCGTTTGTATAATTTAAGCGTCCCGGCATGATTATTGAAAATTTTTAACAGTTTGACATATCCTTGACAGATGATTGTTTTTCTAACGCCATCATGGCCAACTAGGAATAACCATTCATACTAAAAGAATACATTGTGCAACAAAAAAAAGTTAACCTTGTACAAAGTCAACCTTATTTTTGATGCTAAATAAGATAAAATTATAAAAACATGGTGCTTGCATTTAAAAAAAATTACTTCTGACGTGTTCTTGAATTTAATTTTAATCCTTTTTTTATCACCCTGTATTATTTTATTATCAAAATATCGACATAGCCCACTAAAATAGGTCCCCTGCTACAAGAAAACCCATTCCAATTAAATAATAAAGGGATTAGTATAGGAAAATTTTATAATTCTGTTTAGGCCTGAAAACGTCATTTTGGTTTAAAATTTAAAATAAGTTCAAAACAGTTAGACTAAGGTATAGGACATTATACACAAAATGTGTCTAGAATTTTGTGCAAAATCCAAAAATAGAATAATATATAGAGTGTTCCATTTAAAATAAGCAAGTTAACACCTACTTCCGGTATAACCGGGAACGCCACAATCTTGAAAATATTTTAACGGAACTGCCCCTTCGTTGTTAGTATACTATCAAATTTTCAAATTTTTTCCATGCACAGTTTTCCTATAATCTATCGATGGCGTTTCCGGTGGGACACCCTGTATAAATGGAATGCATATTATTGTTTAAAAACTATATTGTGTCGTAGAACTGTTAATAAACTTATCTTTTCTAGAGTCATAGCAGTTAAATTTACAATTTTAATTGAATTATGTGTCATCTTGCAGATACCGACATATTATTGAAAACAAAAAAGTGTTCCTAATATCGCCCGCGTCGAAAAACCCATGTTCCAAACGTCGCCCATATCAAAGTGTAAGACTAACAAGAATTGCATACACTAAAATTATTTTGAAATTTAATTTATTAAAACAACAGTACATTCATAAAGACATTTTTAAACTTTATGCCTGTTAACAAATATTTATGAAGAAAAATACAAATGTAAGATTTTTGCTTTTTTAATTTTTCTGTTGTCACATTTTTCGTGAGACCACTTGACATACACTTTAACCAGGATTCACCATGGTTTTCTTTAGAGTAAAAGCCCATTACACAATGGACACTCAGCGTCATCACTATCATAACAACTACTATCATTGTCATCAGTCGAGACGTAAGGTGGCTATTCATCACAGTCACTACTAGAAGAATTATTTGTCATGGCTTTCTTTGACTTATTGGACTTACCTTGCTTAGAAGGTTTCTTTCCACTTTTCTTAGAAGTTGTTTTATCAAAGTTCAAAGGTTTAACCTTTTTTTTTTTGATAGTGAATCGACCAGAGCATCTTTGTATGGCTATTGACTAATAAGGACAGCTGATTCACGCTTTCGGTTGTTAATGAAGACGGTAGTTTTAAAATAGGCACAGGAGGAATATCTCTGAGTGATAAGGTGGTTTGTGGAACCGTTATTGTAAGACGTGTTGCAGGTGACCGAGGTAGTGAAAACTGTTGAACCTCGGGAGTTTCTGTTGATGTTGAAGCTGTGTCTTTAAAACCGCTTGTTCATGTTCCAAGAAATCGGTTTCTGTGAAGATTGCAGTGTCAAAAGGCAATATTCCGGTGACTTCAAAGCCTTTTATAGCCACTTGCATTGTTGCAGTTTTAGTGTAGGCTTTTCCAACTAGCTCCCCAATTGGGTAGACAGTGATTGCCCGAAACGGGTGAGATGCTAGCCAGTTTTCAATTTCTTGGGCGTAGTAAGTTTTGAAGGTTTTCATAAATGTCTTGTCCAAAGGTTGCATTTGATCAGAGGAATGCGGTGGAAGACACACTATAGAAACAACATTGTCTCGGGCAATGACTTTAATGTTGCGAGTATGCGTAGACTGGCCATCTAGTATCAACACTACAGGTTCCTCTTGTGATGGTTTTACATGAGAAATGAAATGAGCCATCCATCTAGCAAATAGATCCGACTGAATCCAGCCGGAATTGTGACATCCTGTTATACTTCCTAGTGGAGCTCCCTCTAACAATTCGGACTTTATTCTCTTTCTCGGGAAAACTAGCATCGGTGGAATAAAAGTCTCAGAGGCGGACATACAAGCGACAATTGTTACAAGACGACCTCTCTCAGCAGATAATAATTTATGAATTTTTCTCGTTTAAGGGAAACTATCTTCAAACACTTGTGCTGGACTGTTGTTACGCCACTTTCGTCTACATTGAACAACCGCGCAGCAGAATAATTAATACGTTCTAGCTCAGATTTCAAGATAGTGGAGAAATTGT
Source organism: Abscondita cerata (assembly GCA_030710515.1). NCBI lineage: Eukaryota > Metazoa > Arthropoda > Insecta > Coleoptera > Lampyridae > Abscondita > Abscondita cerata. The sequence continues at coordinate 500,447 of JALBCR010000193.1, forward strand.
CAACATTTTCACGAGAGAACCATTTAATTCTGGCTAAGGACAAAGATTGTGGTCTCCTCATTGACAAAATAGGGTGTCTTTTGAAAAACAATCGGAGCCACTTATTTCCCGCTGCTTTCTTGTCAACAGAAAATGGATGGCGGATATTGTTTCAAAAATCAAGCTGAAAGCCATTTGTTTTATATCTTTTGCTGTAAGACCATAATAAGATTTTTCCATTGTTAAACAATATTCTACTAATTCAACCTCAATTTCAGGGAAAGAACAGTTTACGGCCTAAAGACATATTCAACGGTTTTTTAAGTTCTTCAACTGGTTTTTTAATAGGATAATAGGAACAGCAGTGGGCGATATTAGGAACACCACAATAACTAAACATGGCTCCATACTGAGCTGGTCTCGGCTGCATAAATTCCATACAAAACATGTCAAACTATAGCTAGTTATATGTCCTATTTGAAACATATTGATCAACAAGTAAAAGTTATAATACTCTAGAGCAATGTTATAGTCATTATGAGACGTTTCATTACTCACCACGCAAGAATATATTAAAAATTTGCAAAACAAAACCACAATGCACAAAACCCGCTAATGTTTCACAAATGACTGTTGGGGAAACGGGCTCTTCACTTAGATTAGTCACAGCGTGATGGCAGCACTGTTTAAAGAACTACTGGGCTATGCGATATTAGGAACGTATGTGATATTTGGGCCCTCTACCTTAATAGCAAATTTGGTAGAATCATCAAAATTTGATTTCGAAGGTAAAGTGTTTGAAAACACACTAATCGTCATTTAAGAAATTGACCATTACCAATAGTGTTCATTTAGTTTTTACTCCACATCTTATAAATAAGATGGGGAGTTATTGACTGATTTCAAAAATTTTAACACCCCTTTTTCTCTTTTTTGACGAATTAGAGTTAGTACGTTATAATGAAGCAAAAAGAGATTTTTGTCCGACGGCCGGCCGTCCGTCCGTATGTAAAACAAGACATCAACAAAACCAATCTTCCAACTTTTATGAAACTTTGCACATGGGCTTTATTTATAATTCCGCAGATTTAATTAGATTTTGGGCATTTAATTAACCCAGATTTTCAAATGTTTAAAATATTAAGTTAAATATTCATTTTACACATTTTTGTTTCAAATAAAAATTGTTTTGTTTAAACTATTTTTGATCTGATAACAATTACTGACACTAATTGTTGTAACAATATCTCTACCAATATCAATTATACGCAAAAAGTTGAAGAAAAAAGAGTTGTTGGAAATTCTATTGTTTATAGCTTTTGTTTGAACCATTTTTATCTGAAAAGCGCAATTTTATTTTCACACATGTGACAGTGAGAATTTTCAACTCGTTTTAAACTTGGGGTCCGATACCTCGTTTTGTCCGACCTACTGGCGTAGTGTAGTAGTCAGTATAACGGCTTGGAGTTATATACTGTTGTTGGTCGATACTGAAACGTTTAGTTCGATTTTACCAATTTCTTTACCGTGAACATTTTCTTCCTAAATGTAGATTTTTTTCTACAATGTATCTGATTTTTACTCCATCTTATAAATAAATTGTCAAAAGAAAACCTAGTTCAGATTTTTTATAAAACTTTGCAAATAGAATAGTGCAGATGTCCACCCTGAATATACAGTGTGTCCAAAATTCGATGCTCACCATTGGTATTTTGGAAACGGTAAGAGTTACAGGGTCGGTTAAATGGAACAATATGGAGGTATTTATCTTACCTCTTCAGACCTTCTCTTGTTTTTCCAAAGAAATGCGTTGCCTACTAGATATTGCAAAAAGTGAAAATCGGCATTTTCTTTAAACTTGCGTAGAATCCACACTATTTATCCTATCAAAAATATGTAAATATAAAAGTTGTAGACATTTAGATATTGAATAATATGCGTCATTAAAATATTTTTTGCTTGCATCAGTAGCGAAATATGACCCAAAGTTGCATTTTTAAATGGAAATGATAATTTATTTTTATACAGTTGAATTACTTGATTTTTTTCCTTTTCAACGATATAAGGTTCGAGCTATTTATCTTGTGTACTTTAGAAGATATAAAGAAAAATCATTTTTGAGGCAGATTTATAATGTTACCAAGTTGTAAGCAATAATAACAAAAACATAACGGGTGGATAACATCGTAAAACGAATGAGTTTTCCTATAAAAGATTCTCAATAGTGCGGCCATTGACTTCTAAACATTTTGTATAGCGTTTTTCAATATTTATTCGGCAATTCATTAATTGACGGACGCTAACTGAATTAAAGGCCTGCATGACGCTCTGCTGCAAATCATTAACGTTCTCATAATTGACAACGTATACTAAATTTTTATGTGTCCCCACAGGAAAAATCTAGTATGGACAAATCTGGTGATCGCGCAGGCCAACGTATGGGACCGTTTGTTCCAATCCAACGGTTTCCAAATCTTGCTGATAAATATTCAGTGACGATCCTGGAATTATGGGCCGGGGCGCCGTCTTGCTGAAACAAAATACTTCTTTCTTCTTGAATAGGTAGCTCGTCCAATGCATCTTCGACTTCGGCTTGCAGCAGTTGAAGATATCTAGTCGAATTAAGCGTTTGATTATAAATAAATGGACCTATCAAACGATTTCCCAAAATACCGCACCACACGTTAAATCCGAATCGTTCTTGGAAACGCGATTCTCGAACTATTTTCGGATTTTCATTATTCCAATAATGATAATTATGCCGATTGTAAATGCCGTTGTTTGTGAATCTACTTTCATCGCTCCAAAGAATTTTTTAGAAAAAGAATTATCGTTTGTAACTTCATCCAGGTACCATCTACAAAATGTAACTCTTCGAGCATAATCATTCTCTTTGATATGATGGCATATCATTGGCTTATAAGGATGAAATTTCTTCTTTTTAAAACATAATGTACTGAACTTCTTGCCATACCACTGTCATTCGAAATTTTTCTTACTGAAACGGAAGGCTCAACATTAACAGCGGCTAGAACAGCTATTTCAGCATCCTCATTGTCTTTTGATAGGTTGTAGGACGAATGGCGGTGAAGGATCCACCTTGTCGAAGATTTTGCTCGAGTCGGGAAAACAAAGTTCTGTGAGGTTGCCTTCTTTCGGGGTATAAGTTGTGATATTCATTTGCTGCCGCAGTTGAATTACGATGGCATCTTATGTAGACAACAAACATGTCCGTTTTTCATGGTTTGAAAACTGCATCATCAATTTTGAATATGAATAGCTTACTACAACAACTACAAGTTCTGACACGATACTACTGTAACAATATTATTGACAGATTTGATGTGCAGTTGTTTGTTTCTTAAAAATTTGCAATCATGGATAGTGTGATGTGCTTTAAAATACATCTACAGATCTCAAAAACGATTTTTCTTTATATCTTCTAAAGTACACAAGATAAATAGCTCGAACCTTATATCGTTGAAAAGGAAAAAATCAAGTAATTCAACTGTATAAAAATAAATTATCATTTCCATTTAAAAAAATGCAACTTTGGGTCATATTTCGCTACTGATGCAAGCAAAAAATATTTTAATGACGCATATTATTCAATATCTAAATGTCTACAACTTTTATATTTACATATTTTTGATAGGATAAATAGTGTGGATTCTACGCAAGTTTAAAGAAAATGCCGATTTTCACTTTTTTTTTGCAATATCTAGTAGGCAACGCATTTCTTTGGAAAAACAAGAGAAGGTCTGAAGAGGTAAGATAAATACCTCCATATTGTTCCATTTAACCGACCCTGTAACTCTTACCGTTTCCAAAATACCAATGGTGAGCATCGAATTTTGGACACACTGTATACATACCATCGGCTACTTTGATTTCAATTTTGGTGCAGGTTGATATTCCATCGTTGCAGTCAATTACGGAATTATGTAAATCGCTGATTTTAATTGGGTCTGCGCATGATTTCGACACAGTTTTAATTTCTTTTAGCATATTTGGTATGGTGGGCACATCAACTGGGGCCCCGGCGCACGAGTAACACTGGTAACACGAACCTGCAGAAAATTTCAAAAATTAGAAATCAGGCACAACTTTTCTTAATGTTTATGATAATAGAAGATACTTTTGATCGAAATCTTTTTAATTAAATTCCTCTAAGTTGGAAACATCGATTATCCGAACATTAGATAAAACTATATTTTTATAAAAAACTAGCACACAAAAAAATTGTGAATTTTCCAACGCAATCAAGGGTTCAGGTTAATCCGACGCTTTATTATAAATTAAAAATTCATAACATAATCTGGGTGACATAACAACATTCTTTTTTCTATAAAATTAATCAGAAAATTATTATAACATTTCTGTTTAACGTCATACGTCAAAAGACTTGGACTTCGTAGCGTCTTTAATTAAATTGCCATTGAAATATACTACGTAAATTGTGACGCAATTCACACTAATAGAGAAATATAAAAGTAGTTGTAGTATAAAAAAACAATCTCAGAATTGATCATTATTTTACGACGATGCTTTATAATGGCGTCGGCCTAGTTAGAGAACAAATTATTGATTTGGGCATAATCTATCAAGCCAAAGGTCCGTTAGCCTAAATTGATATTTGAAATCTTATAATATTTACAAAAATATTTATTTTATAAATTTATTTTTGTTTTTTCAACATATATCCATACTTTTCATGCGTTCTTTGAAGTTTTGGAGCAATGTGGAGTTCTGCGGTAAACGATTGTTTAAATATTTTGAAAGTTTGTTATACCAATACTTTGAGTTCAAATCAAACTAAGAAGCTAAGCCGTTTTTCTTAAAAAGTTGTTGCTAATTTTCTATTGGTGGAAATTAAATTAGACTGAAAATTTTCTAGACGGACCAGCGGACATTTTCCTTTCTTGTTTGATGCACGCTAGTGTCTTTAGCATTTTTCTCTGAAGTGAAATTCTCACCAAAAACTATTTAACGTGGAGTATTTGGGTTTTTCTTTCCTATTTCTTTAATTCTGATTGCTGCATATGATTGTATCACGTTGCGTCCGGCAATATGTGCTCGTTATTAGTACGATACTGGGATAACTCTCGAGGGTGCTGGTAAGAACCTTCTCTATAAATAAAAAGACAATACCACGGTTTCTCATTAATCAAACCGCAGACCAACGATGAATACCACGCCTACAGAGGTTAACTATGCTGCATACTTCCAGCGAGAAGTCACTTGTTTGCAGTTCTTCTCCGCACACCACCCCTAAGAAGAATTGCTGGGTCTATCTAACTTCCCGAACTGTCGATACCGTCGCTAGCAGAGTATCTTTATTCTCGGAACTACACTCGACGATTACAGCTAAGTTTTAGTATTTAAACCAAAACCAAAAGGCCTTTTCGAATTTGCGGAAGGTACTTACCATTTTTTTTTGTTTAGATTTAGTGTAACTCGTCGTGTGTAAATGATATGTATACGCAGAACCTTAATAACAGCCAATTCTTAATTTGAATTATAATTCTAACTCAAGCGTTAACTAAAGCTTACCTGAAATTCGACACCTTAAATAAAAGCCTATTTATTGTAAGCAAGTAGCTGCTGCTAACGATTTGTTTGCTATACTGTATTGTTTGTCTCTCTCTCTCTCTATGGTTCCTGTTCGATTTAGCATATTAGATTTTAAGTAAAACCTGTTGATCTCCTGTTGGTCGGTTTTTATTTTTCTTTATCCAGCAGGTGGCGTCTTGTTAAACCAGCAATCAAATTTCTTATAATTATTCAGGAATCCTCGCAACTCCCCGACGAAACCGGACGCTACTGCACTAACTACTATAAATATTCTTATCCTCCACGTATTTAGTGCGCTACATCGAGCCCTAATTCCCTCTAGTTTTTTTTTTCTAGGTTGTTCAGCTAGAGCCGTCGTGTCTTTTTTTTATTTTGTAAACTACAACCGTTACAAGACTAGAGGTGGAAAAAACGAGATAACGGGTAAAAATCAAATTTAATTTAAAAACAGTGAATAAACACCAGTAGCAGCCATGTTTGCACTAGTGGTGGCCACATGAGGAGTGAAACAACAAAATCTACAAGAAGATAAAGTATGTAAACAACTTTCTATAACAACTTATGTACGAAAAACAGAAAAAAAAAATTATGCATTTACCAACCAACAACATTTTTCAGTTCAGGTACATGAAAAGTTCCTCTCATGTATACAGATACAGATTCCTTTATTTTAGCGACGATTGGGACCAATTTATACCACAGAAAATCTTTTTTGGGACAATTTTACTGATCTTTTCTACTTTTGCACATGGCACAATAATAATACTGATGGATTTCTTTATGTACCTCTTGAGTTGGATAAAGGTTTATTATCGTACTTAATAATTACGTAAGATCCAATCATTATGGTATTCACAGTTTCTTCTTTGGGTGTTATAGTTTTCTCAATTTTCAGTCTTCTCACGCTCTGCATCACAGTCAGTTGAATGATACTTTGGTTTAGTCTGTTGGCTTCTTTTGAACTTGCTAAGCTTTGTAGTAGACTTTATTCTTTTATATTTTGGATTCTGTTTTCTTTTTTTCTTTGCATTCATTGACTCAAGCCATTTCTTAGAAGTAATAACAGAAGACAATTTTTTTTCAGTTTCTTAATATTGTTAAATTAATCGTTATTTTCGAGACGTATCACTTCATTAAGCTTTACTGACACTATTTTTAGTATTCTAACATTTTTAGTAGATTCTTCTAGCACATTAATCTTCTGAATTTTATCCAATATTTGTAATGTTTTCAGAAAAATTAGTTTCGTGATTTTTTAATTTTTGTGTTAAAGGAGATTTTGGGAAATATTAACAATGGTTGTAGTCTTCTGTTAGAAGTTCAGGGAAAATCAAAATTCAAAATCAGTAGATCAGTATCTGTCAAGTCAAAAACGGCTAGGTACTTCTCTGGTCTGTTAGTATCACTTCATAGGGTACTGAGATTAATAGAATAATGCGATGAATGTACATCTAAAAACACGATATCAAAACAAAACAAAAATGATGACAAAATATTTATAAAATTGCTTACTTTGCATTTAACACAAATCTGAACGTCCGATACCGCATTAGGTTAGGTGTAGTTGCAGATGCGGGATATATTTTAGGTAAACGTTTAGTGAGGTTATCATTGTCCAGAAGTTTCAGTATCATAAACTCTTTTACCTTTCGGTTCCAGGACAAGCTCACCTTTTGGGGATAAAAATGTTGCTGTCACATCCATCTTGTCTATTCGGATACCCAAGAACATCTACATTCTCGCCTAGAAAATCGTCGTTTCTTGAAACCACTTTCTTGTGCATTTTCTGAAATTGCTGCCCTTGTTCTATTAATAAATTCAAGTTTTTCTAAATAACTTCTGGATGACGTTTCATGAAGGATTCATACCATTTACAACTTCAGTGTTGACTGAAAAACATCTGTCTGTTAAATCGAGGATCCAACGGACCAGTTTTCCTTCAATTTGGTCTCCCAGAACACTTAAAGCGCTAACTTTTGCAACTGTCACATGTTTTTACTGATAAGATTTGGCAACAGCTATTCCTTCCTCTCTTATTGCAATCAATGCGTTTTTTATAGCCTCTGGGCTGTACTTCAACAACTCCCGAGTTTTGCTTCCATCCATGATGTCTAAAAAATAACATCACCTATATAAGTAAGTAGCCAACCAAAGAATGGCCAAGACTGATTTCTACTTGCACCAGTTCTGGCCCCTTTAGCTGCTGCATTTGTGTGTCGCAGAATTTTCATGTTCAGTTCTGGCCACCCCATTAAACACACTTTATAGGTTATGCTTAATCTATCTACTTTAAAAATATCAAATAATTACCTTTTTAAATTGCAAAACTATTAACTCTGTATTAATTTTAGGTGTAGATTGGTATATAGAGTGATAGAACTTACACGTGCTCTTAAGGAAATTGTTAAGAACCACGGCGTCGGCTGATATCACATGCCGCAATCCTTCTTCAATTTATTTACACTAAATACTGCACAGTATAAAACGTCTCGCTGGAAGTAAGAGATCTATGAATAAAGATTAACAGTTTTTGGCTAATTATCACGGGAGTTTTAATATTTGGCTGTAAATTTTAAAATAGCTACAAATGGGACAATAGCCGCAAACGGTACCCTTACTCTAGTTGAGGTATTTCCCATAATTTGAAAACCACTTTATTCACGTCAATGAGAAATTGCGTTACCTAATACATTACACAGTTACACTGTTCGCTAAAAAAAACTACTTCTACGTAGACGACGGATACTTCAAACAAAGGTGTGGACATTAAGATGCAAGCATCTGCATACGAGAATTAGTATGTTTTATTATCACAACTGGATATTCCTGAAGTTGCATTCACATGATCAAACAATGTACTTTTGATGGTAATTGTAGTCTTTTGATCCTGGTTCATATTACTCCACATTTTGGGCAACAATAGCCCTGTTCATAGAAGTAAAGAACAAGAAGATATTTAAACTGAATCTGAACTTTGGGTATCATGATTGGTGGTGATGTGTAATTATTAAATTGTGAGTAACAGAAACTTATCTGGAGTGTGTATCTTGTCCGAATCAATCAATTAGATTAATACACCCGTTGGTGTGTTTGCACTCACTGGCAGGTGTCGGATTATGTAGATGTGGAAGAACACAGTAATTAAAACAATTACCATAAAAAAAAACGGCCGGTTATATTATTGGATTGTCACAATGAAGTAGTTGGATTATCAAAATTATTAAAATTCTTTTGAAGAGTGAAGACGAAATGGTTTTATTAAACGAGTTAAGCAGATGATATAAGGAAATTATATATCTGTAGCCTAGGAGTTTTTATCTACCCTGTTAGACTATTTTCTTACTATAGTTGCAAAAATGATTACTTGTATAATTGAGCAATTTATGTTGTGCTAATTTCATAATCGCAGTCTGAAAAGGAAACAGATTCTATGCTTCTTATGTTGGGAGAATGAAAGTAAATCGGGAATCGTTGAATATTTGATACTAAACTAAAAGTTTTACAGATCAGCTTTAGAAATTGCTTCAGGTGGAACACTTTAAGAACACTTAGTAGAACTGCTAGCAAGAAGCTGGCATGCACATTTGTATGTGGATGATCAACACTAATAAAATAGGGGAGAATAAAAGCAGGACATTTCTGAAACTGGAAACTGTCATTCAACAGTACTAAATTTGTTGGTGCTTTACATTCTTTAAGTCTTTCGTCCCATAGTGAAAGCGTGCACGCTAATCTTTAAATTACAATTAGGTTAATGGACTTTGATTTACCAAGTTGGGTCGGTCTGTCGTCGTTTACATTTACTCTAAATCTGAAATTGCATTGCTTTTTTTATTGGGGTGTTCGCCTATCGCAACTGTCAGAATTTTAACTTCACCCTACACTTACATATACTTTAACATTAATTGTTTTTGATTTTGTTTTAGTTATGTCTCTTTTCTTTTTTATTTTAACTGTCCTACCACTTTTATACTCTTTCCGTATATTTTGATATGTGTTGGGGGTTCAGGAGTTTGAGATATAATCAGTATTTTGAGGGTTTTATTTTGAGGTTATGTTGATCACCAACAATATCGAGATTTCCTAACAGTTGTTGTAATACTTCTAGGAACATATGTTGAAAGGAGCGTCACCAGGCTCTAATGGAGTTGCGGCACCATCAAGGTAGTCAAACGAAATGATCTTCCTACAGTTTTTGCAGCACCCAATGACCCGGTTATTATTCTTGAGAGTCACATTTCTGTGTCGGCTATCTCTTGTGCAAAAAATGCTGGAATAATAATGATGACATTTTACCCACATACCTCGCATAAAAATACAACTTTTAGACCTTAGAGCTTTTGGACATTTTAAAGCATTTTACCACAAAGTTGTGGCAGAATAGATAGCTACTCCGGGTAACCAAAAAAAGCCGGTAACAATTTATGATGTCGCCAAAATGACTGGAAAAGCTTATTCCCTAGGGTTCACCCCAGCAAACATTGTTAAGGGATTTAAAGTAACTGGGCCTTTCTCTCTAAATAAAGACATTTTCCAAAATCATGAATATTTACCCTCCAATGTCACTAATCGTCCGGATCCTGCTATTAACTATTTAACTCAAGAAAACCAGTCAACTACTACGAACCAACCGAGGCATAGAAGCAGAATCAACTGCACCATCGCATTTCACTGATACTTCTTTATTACCAGACTGTCGTTATTCGCCAACATCTGATCAACCATCCAATCGTCTTTAACACGCCAGCATCCAACAACATTCCTGTTGGTTATCAGCGTAACTCCTGAACAAGTACGACCTTTCCCAAAAGCTGAGACTCGCAAAGTAACTATCAATGATTGTAACGGTCACCACAGAAAAAAATTAAATAGAGCAAAGAAAGAAACAAAAGCTAGAAAAACCTGGCTAAACAAAAACAAGGTACAAAGGTTGAATTTGAGCAAAAAATTTCTTAGAGCATAAACAGTGATGATGATCTTATAGAGGGTTCTGAAGTTATTGCTAAAAATCTTGAATTGGGTTTGAAAACAGATTAATTGAAAGCTAATGACTATGTTTTAGTAAATTTTAACTATTCATACGTGTCAATGTTTACACGAGATGTCGTAAGACACACATTTTACTTAGAATTTTAACGTTGCTAAAATTATTGGGTACAGGCAAAGATGTGTTTACTGTCGAATATTTGAAAGAGTGTCTTGATTCAGACAGTTCAATAAAAACCTAAAGAACAATTTTACAAGTTTTACATAATTTTATAATTCATATGTAACTTAAGTTGAATTTCCTTCAATTTTTTTTAAAACTCAGCTTTTTGGTATTCTTTTTCACACTGTCCATGATATACCTAAGGACATAGTCCAAGGGTTTAAAAAAATATTTGTTAAACCTTTATTTTTAAAATTGTGGTAATTTATAATTTTTTTGTCAAAGCTAAGATGTTAATAAACTGGTATGCATAGTGGAAATAAAAATAAACCAATCAAAAATCTTTAAAAATGAAAACCAAACTTTGTCCCCAGGTACGACACCCTGCCCTATAGCTGTGCACCTCGTCTTCCTAAACCACTGTAATAATATCCAAATTGCGTCTTATTAAGGTTTTGTTCAAATTTTCTTATATTCTTCAAACGTATGATTTTAAGCAGGCCAGTCATCAAACTTATAAGTCTGTGATTGTCACATTTTTTAGCCGTCGCCTTTTGGGAATTGGAATAAATTTCGAAATCAGCCACTGGAAAGGATTATTCCAGATTTATGGATTTTGGTTAAAATGTTTTCTTCTGTCTTCTGGTTCATACTTCTTGAACTCCAAAGTTTTTCCATTCCCTTCAAATAAGGATAGAGGATAATTATCGAAATCTTTTTATTTTGTTACAAGCATATGTTAAACCATTTTTGGTAAATGAACAAATTCTGCTATTTGGCAATATAATTAAATTTGTTCACTAGTCCAAACTTTGTACCATAATATTAAAATCAGTACAACTGTTGGCTTGACACTTTAAATATGGATTCAGTAGGTATTGAATAAAAACGTATTTTCGTCTTGAAAGTGCAAAGATGAAAAAATCGGCTGAAAATGTATTAACAAAAAATACGTGATTGGACAAAGAATTACATTTAATAAAATGTGGGTTCATATCCAAATTAATAAAACACAAGCTTGTTCTAATATAATTGACATTTCACAAATATTTCATTATTTTGATAGTCATATAAACCTGTAAACAACTTTTATTAAATGTCTAAATAAATGTATATCAGAAATAACAATTTTTAAATTCTTTATTTCGTTACAGCTCTAATTACTCTGGAAAATTAAAAGTAAATTAATTTTTTTATTTGCAATACTAGCGTAGGCTGTTATCAAACGCAATAAAACATATGCGTTGTGAAAATTTAATTCATTTGATGTTTGCTTATATAATATATTTAACATACGGTAGCTCATAATAAACTGTATTAAATTAATTACTGTTTTTGTTTGGCGGTAACTCATTAATTAAAATCACCGATAACCGTATGGATCGTTTTCTACTTTATTACTTTTTAAAACATGGTAGGAATTCAAAAGAAATTTCAGAAAGAAAAAAATGATTATTTTAATATAAAATCAACTTACCTTTTTCAACACCAGTTTTATTGGAAGCACACAAGTTCAATAAAACTTTATAATTATTACAAAGTTTGTACAAACTTGTCATGCAATCAAGCTATAAATAATTTCAAAGAGCAATAATTTAAGAAACAAAAACGACAAAAAGTTATTAATTTAAACAATCTAGTTTTTTTTTAACTGGACAAACATATTTCTGAATTTTACTAAAAAAAATGCGTTTTCATAATCCTAACAAATACAAGTTTCTCCACACTTTTCATTCTTGCGAACATTTAATATTTTATAATCTAAATATAATTCTCGTATACAGGGTGTCACAAAATATGTGTTCCAGGTTTAAAGGGTTTACAGAGAACATGTAACCATAGACCTGCAATGTACACTCGACATGGGCTTCACCTAAATAAACTTGGAAAAACAAATGTTGCCAGAAGTATTACAAATTATATTATAATATATAACGTAAACAACAGCTATAATAGCTCTCAAGAAAAGAATATAAAATTAAGAATAAATGTAAAGTTACAAAGGGAGCATGAAAAAGAAACTGTAATTACTACACAAGAAGAATGCCATTCAAGTTGCATTGTCAATGACAGAGAAGGTAATAGTTGCAGAATTAGTGGTGTAAATAAAAAGAACGTGTATCCAATGGCGGGTCATTTTTTAGGAAAAATGATACCAGGATAAACGATGCCGTATCAACTAGAATTCGGGGGATGATACCACAAAGGATGATACACTAGAAATTAGAGTTGGACATGTAAATGTAAGACGTTAATAAGAAAAATACACCTAGTTGAATTATTTGTTGAAATGTACTCGTATTTAATCGAAGTTCTGTTGCTAACCAAACACTGGTTACTGAATAATGATATTGAAAATCTTAAAATAGCAAACTTTAAATTAATTTCATATTATGGTAGATGTAAATATCAGCATGGTGGGGTAGCAATATTCTGTAGAGAGGGATTGGTTTAAAAAGATACGTTAATATGGGTTGAACGTGATTTTGAAGTTTGTAGTGCGAGGCTGCGGATATATAGAAGTACGATTACTATCAATTGTATTTATAGAGCACCCACTGGTGACTTAGACTACTTTTTTGCATCATTGGACAATATTATGAGTATGAAAAAAAAGGTGTACTAATTATTGGAGATCTTAACATTGATTTTTTACAAGATTCTTGTCACAAACTGGCTCTGTTACACATATTACACTCATACGAGTATCAAAAGTTAATAGAGGAACCAACCAGGTGTTTCACAAATGTTAATGGAGTAACGTCCTCCTCATGTTTGGATTATGTATTAGTTGATAAAAACTTGGAAGTACTGGTAAATTGCTGCACTAATATAGATTGCAACATTGCAGATCACACAGCTCGAATTGTTAAATTTAATAGAACAATCACTAGACAACCGGAACTGAGAAAGAAATGTACTTTTCGAGTGTTTAATCAAGAGTAAATCATCAAACTCAAGGAAGACTTAAAAAACAAATCTTGACCTATCAGTGAAGGTCTTAATCGAAAGGCTAAAATTTTACATAGAAGTAAGGTGTCCGACTAAAGACAGAATTATTAGACCTAATAAGGGATGGATAACTAAAACAGTTAAACAAGAGTCATTGTACCTAAGGAACTTATATTCAATTGTAAAAAATGGCTCACAATGAAGAGAACTAATGAATACGTGCAGACTCATGAAGAAATGTTTTAAACAGAAAATAAAACGATTGAAGCGCTTCTATTTTGAATCTAGAATAAGCAAATTGAAGAATTATAATAAGGAAATATGGAACATTGTTAAAATGGTAACTAAATCAAGAGATGATAATAAGCAAAGTATTGCTTTAAATGTCAGTGGTAACATGGTAACCGATGAATTTGAAATTGCTAATTGTTTTGGTCAATACTTTTCCTCTGCACCTGCTGCCGCATTAAGAACTCATTTTAATAATAAGATGTCACTAGCCTGCACGGCTATTACCAATCCTAATGTCTCATCATTTGTGATGTTTCCTATTACTGCTGTTGAGGTAAGGAAGATGTTGATGAGCCTAAAAACTACATCACCAGGACCGGATGAAGTAGAGGTCAAAGTTCTTATTATAGCAGAAATAGAGGATTAACTGGTAAACATTTTCAATTGTTCCATAGAGTGTGGAATCTTTCCAGCAGAGTTCAAAAATGCAAACATTATTCCCCTTCCTAAAGGAAAAATATCTACGGACATAAATGATTACAGACCTATAACTATTTTGAATACAATCACAAAAGTTTTTGAAAGATTAGTATATGCAAATTTAATGAAATTTTTAAATAAATACAATTTGATAACTGCATGTCAACATGGTTTTAGAACAGGAAAAAGCGTTGAAACTGCCTGTTTTGAACTAACTCAGGAAATTAGTGATAAAATTGATAAAGGATATTTTGTAGTAGGGCTATTTTTTTATTTTAAAAAGCTTTTGATACGGTTAACTTTAATTTCTTAATTAAGAAACTAGAAGCTTTTGGTATACGTGGGATAGCATCCAAGTGGTTTTCATCTTATGTATCAAATAGAAAAATTTCCGTAAAATATAATGGCATGAAGACGGAGCATTTTGACATGGAAATGGGAGTACCACAGGGATCAGTATTAGGTCCACTCCTATTTCTCCTATTCATAAATGATCTTCCAGAACACCTTAGTCATGGATTTGTAGTGTTGTATTGTGATGATGTTTCTGTAGTAATCTCGGCAAAATCAGAGGAGGAGCTTACAAGAAAAGTACAATTAGTATTTACGGACATGAGCGACTGGTGCAGCAAAAACAACTTAATATTAAACACTTGTAAAACCGTGATGGTCAATTATTCGAGAAAAACATTAACCCAGAATACTTACGCTATTATGAAACCCAAATTTGTAGGTTTTAGTCAGGTTACTAAGTTTCTTGGAGTAGAAATGGACAGAGAGCAGTCTCATTGTGAGCTGGTTACAAAAAAACTATCCAAATCATATTATGTGATATTGCAACTCAAAGACTACTTATCCTTGACTGGTCTTATAAACACATACTATGGGATGGTATACTCCCATCTGGCATACAATTTAATAATCTGGGAAGGAATGAGACTATTTATAGACTATTTGTAATTCAAAAAAGATTATTCGGCTAATTTTAATATTCCATACAGGGCAACATGCAGAAATACATTCATAAACCACAAGATTCTGACATTACCGTGTATTTTCATATATAGAATACTCTGTTTTGTTAAGTCATACATCATTACGAATGGACATGCGTTAACACTTGGTAGTTATAATAGTAGAACTAAACAGCTGAGAATTCCACAGCACAATACGACAGCATATGAAAATACAACTTTATATACTGGTATAAGACTTTACAACAAATTAGATGTTAGTATTAAATCACTACCCTTCCAACAATTTAAAAAAAGTGTGAAATCTATTTTATCAGAGAAAGCTTTTTTTAAGTGAAACTCATATGTTAGACAAATAACGGTACCAAAATGGCGCCTCAAAATCAAAATTTTCAATTACTTCTTTCACGCTTCTAAAACTATTGAAATGTTATCAAAAGTATCTTATGATGTATGTTTTTAACTATGCCCGATTTAAATTTGACAAAAATTTTTGATCAATCAAAATTCAAAATGGCGGATTCAATTTTGAAGTACTTGTTGAAATAATTTGAATGAATTCAGTCAGAATAATCAGACTCTTTAAACTTTTACCACTGTAATGTTCTTCCGAAAATTTTGTTTGTACTTATTCTATTCCTTTCCATCACAATCCCATTAAACAATTATATCTAGACTGTTCAAGTCAGTTAAAACCTTTAGTACATCTTCTTACACTTTACCTAATCGTATAATCGGAACAGCTATGTATTCTAAAATCAGAAGTGGAGTATGCGATAAAAACTTCAAAGAGCAGAAAAGCGACTGGACCTGATAACGTACCAATTGAGTTCTTGAAGGCTTTAGACGATGGAAACTTAACCCAACTCACAAAAATGTTCAATAAAATATACGAAACCGGGGAAATACCAAAAGATTGACTTAAATCAGTTTTCATTCCCTTGCCTAAAAAGAACAACCCTAAGTCCTGTGATGAATATCGGTTGGTCAGTTTGATGAGTCATACCTTGAAAGTGCTCTTAAAAATAATCCAACAAAGAATATATCGAAAATGCGAGGAACAACTGGATGAAACGCAGTTTGGCTTTAGAGAAGGTTTAGGAACTAGAGAAGCTTTATTTGCTATCACAGTACTGCTACAGAAATGTAGAGAATACAACAAAGATGTGTACATCTGTTTCATTGACTTCCAAAAGACCTTTGATAAAGTTCAACACGACAAACTCATAGAGAACTTAAAGACCATCAAATTGGACCCAAGTGATATACAATTAATAAAAATATCTATTACAATCAAACGGCAGTAGTTCGAGTTGAAGACATCCAAACTGATGAAGTCGAGATTCAAAAAGAAATTCGTCAGGGCTGCGTTCTATCTCCACAACTGTTCAATCTCTACTCTCAGTCTGTATTTCAAAAGGCACTTTACGAGAGACCTGAGGGAGTAAACATTGGAGGACATTTATTAACAATCTAAGATTCGCCGATGATACTGCTATAATAGCGGAGAAAGCAGAAGATCTTCAAACCCTGTTGGAAAGAGTCAGTCGAGAGTGTGAAGAAGTAGGACTCACTATAAACACGCAAAAACCTAAATTATGGTTATAAGCAAAAACCCAAATATTAACCCTATTCTCACATTAAATGGAAACCGAATAGAACAGGTCCAAAAATACAAATATCTGGGCTCTGTCATAAATTCTGAAATGAACCCTGATCAGGAAATTAAGATCAGAATAGAAATGGCTCGAAACGCATTTGTGAAATATTCCACAATGTTTACAAACAGAAATCTGAACTTGACATCAGATTAAGATTTATGGAGTGTTATGTGTGAACAGTGTTGATGTACGGAGTGAGACTTGGACCCTAAAGGCTCAAGTGATTAAAAGCTTGAAGCATTTGAGATGTGGCTCTATAGGCGCATTCTGAAGATACCTTGGACTGACAGAATAACCAACGACGAAGTGTTAAGACGCATCGGCCGAAAACGAAAAACTGCTCACAATCATTAAGATAAGAAAAACATCTTACATAGGACACATATTACGCAATGACAAATATCTACGCAACTTTGGTCGGATCCTTTTTTCCCTAAAGTATTCTGATTTGTTATAATTTGTTTTGAAGACAAAACAGTTTTCGCAGATTTTGTCGTGAGGTATTGAAATCCTTCCCAATTTATTAATTGATCTTGAATTAAGAAAAGCGTTCGGACAAAGTTGAAGAGAACATTGTAGAATGTGCAAAATAATATTTTAGAATAATTTAGTTGCATGTAAGGTGTTATTTTGGTGCCTCGAAAATATGTAATTTCTCCCTGTAAAATAGCTTTAACTTGCTCTAGTATAATATTCAAGTGGTTTTGAGCTCTCTAAACATTTCCACGCCGATTCCACGCTTTCTTCATAACAGTACCTTTTCTGGACGAAAACAGGCAATTGCTGCTGAATCCTTTTTTATTCTTTGCGAAGTCGAACTTCGGTTGCCATCGCTATCTCGGACAGACTTGATGTATCAGATTTGTGTTTAGGAAACGATCTCGATGTCTTCCGACTTTGACCATTTGTCTTTGGTTTTTGACAAAAACTTCATCCAAAAAGGATGGGTTACCATTGGTTTTCTAGGTTTCAAAACAAATAAAAACAGATGGTATCTAAGTTTTCCTAAATGTAAATTAAATGTCAAGCTTAAAGTTTATTTATTTTGTAGGATAAAATTCAGCAATGACTAAATCAATATCTAAATAAACAATCTTAAATAACAAGAATTAGAAAGGAGACAACGATGTTGTTGTAATTTGCACTAATAGTTGCTTATTACGTAGACATTAATTTACTCATGTTTAAAATATTCAATTTTAGCTAACAAAAAACTACACTTCACTTCATGTTCACTTCACTGCCAAACATGTTTGTGACAAAATTAAAAACAAAAATTATAATCGACATAAATTTAAAAAAAAAGTAACAAAATTATTAAATTTTTTCTGTAGATAAGTCATTCTTAATCGGAGATGGAGTTCAGAGATAAACATGATAGATTTCAATTCACGTTTCGAAAACTTTTTGTTGGTTTCATTGCGTTATAATAAGAGTCATCTCGATTTACTACGAAATATGTTACTCATAATTTATATTACATACAATTTCAAAATTAATAACTGGGGTAGAAATTATAAATAAAGAGTAAATACAAATATTTACTCAATAACGAACATATTTAAAAATTGTTGTCATTAGAATACAAAGAAAACTTTCATGAATAGTCTGTAAGTAGTGCCGAGAACAACTGAGTAGTGAATTTTATGTAAATTTTTTTTAAGCTAAAATTTAACATTTATATGATGGTTAAAATAATACAAGGTTGCTTATTTATATATTGATTTAATCATTGCCAATTTTTAACCTACAAAACAAATAAACTTTAAGTTTGACATTTAATTTGTATTTATAAGAACTTAGAGACGATTCCTGCAAAATTTCATTATATTCCGACGAAATTATTTTTAATTTTTTGACTTCAATGTCCAATAAAATTTGTATTTTTAAATTTATTAAAAATCTGTTTAAGATATTTTAAAGTACACGTTTGCAAATTTTCATCAAAAGTGATTGAAAATTTTTATCTCGACAAGAAACGATATTGCACATTTTTTTGAAATTTTCAAAATCAACTGCAAAATTTTTTTATTTATTTTGAAACCGATAAACCCAAATTTTCGTTTAAATCGAATTATTACATCAAGTACTTAAAAATTGAATCCGCCATTTTGAATTTTGTAAGTTCAAAAATTTTGTCAAATTTGAATTAGGCAAACAAAAGCATAAGATACTTTGAAGAACATTTTATTTTAGAACGGTGAAAAAGATTATTGAAAATTTTAGAATTTTTGATTTTGAGGCGCCATTTTGGCGTTACTATTTGTCAATATAAAACGTTTACTAAAAAAGTTGCTTATTTAAATATCATTTATAACCCCTTTAAGCTTGGAACACATATTTTTGATACCCTGTATAAGAACTTTAGATATTTTTATATTATTCATAAAAATAATGTCTGCACCAAAAACTATACTCGGACACGTGTTGAGTAACTAATGCGTCACCGAAAATCGCAAAAAGTCACAACAGCTTTTGTTTCATATTTTTTTTGGATATGTGCTGTGCTTCCAGTCAAGTGCTAACGATAACCGCGACCTAGAGGTCGCCTCAATAGCATTTGTAAACACTTTTTTTTGTACTATGAAATAGTGATACTTAAAAATTTTAACTAACTGAAATCAAATACATACAGTTCACAAAAAACAATTTTTAAAAATGCTTCCGTTTGGTCAAGCCACTGAACAAGGTAATATAAACAATAATCCACTATCGTACATGCCAGCCACTCAATGGCAACCTGTTATGAATAATCAAGTAAATACATTTCAAAATCCAATACATCGATTAAATCCTAGTCAATAAATGCATAAATTATGTAACACAATCAATACAACAAACTATACCAAGTACAATACAAAACAGGGCCACCGAATGACATCTACAAATGAGGAAGAAGAACAAGAGACAGTGCTAACAAAAAAAAAACGGCAAGAAATAAAAAGCACTAGGGAATAAAACAGAAAACAACAACAGTGCGAAAAATATTAAAGCATCAAATCATAATAATACATAATAATTAATGCACAACATAGAAATACTAAAGAACCCATGAATTTATTTTTCGTCAACCTTGAGCCGGCAAAAATAATAAAGACATTTACAAGATACGAGGATTACAAAATAAAACAATACAAATCGAGCTTCCTAGAACCGCCAAAAATAACATTATACAGTGGATGCGATGCCGACAATATGGTCACTCAATGCTTAATGTAACAGACCCTACTTATGTGTAAAATGTGGAGGACCCCATCAGACTACCATCTGCACCAAAAGTAGAGATACACCGGCAAGATGTGCACTTTGCAGAGTCAACCACATTGCAAACTACAAGAGCTGTGAACATTATCAACAATGGTTAAGAAGCATAAACCGGTATGTATAACGACACAACCCATAATATATGTAGACCGTTTTCCCCAAATTTATACCCGGAGGGGACTATAAACAATAACCGCAACTGTAATAGCAAAAACTTCACCACCACGACTGCACAACAATAAAACAAATTGGAACTCTTGGCGCCAAATAATTCAAAACCATATAGATCTTTCGATAAAACTGAAAGTACCCGATGACCTAGAAGTGGCATGCAATAAACTAATCAGCACACTCCAACATGCTGTGCAACATGCCACTCAACCAAGAGATCCACAAATAATACATAATAATCTTCCTCTTGAAATTAAGAAGCTAGTAGCACAGAAGAGAAGAGGTACACCAGCTACCATAAGGAAATAACTATGACCGATTTAGCAACAACTTAAAATCTCAACTCCAAGCACTGAGAACCTACTCAGTAGAAAACTACCTTTCAATCTTTCCAGACGCAATAATTTCTTCTGGAAACCAATTAAAAGCAAGAAGGAAACCGTACAATACATCTCCTCCTATTAAAAATATACAAGATACAATATATTTTCGTTTAGGTAGTTTTACTTTAATGGTGTATTTTTAGGTTTTATAAATAAAATTGCTTAATACCTTATAAACGGAACAGAAAAGTTATCTATTCGTAATAAATAAAAAAGATAAATGTTCGGTGTCGATAATTTGAATAAAATTTGTAAAAAGATTTTTTAAGTAGAAGAATTTAATTTTATATTAAAATTAATTTTATATTAAAATTAATTTTTATTCTAAACAACTTTTATAATAACAGTTTTCGATATTGTTACAAATTCAGGTACTACTGTACCAAACTAATAATTTTGTAAAACCTCGTATACGTCTGAAAAAAATTTAATGTCTGATTATGGTGGTTTAGATTTTAGAACATGCAGAACTTTTTCTAAAAAATAATAATTTGTGAAATTAATAATAAAAAATTTTCCCATAGTTGCCAACTTAAGTAGACACACTTTATATTTAAAACTATTATAAGACTTGAATATTGACCAAAATCTTTCAAAAGCGGCACAAATAATTATGATACCGAAGCCCGGAAAAAATCAAACGAATGTACATCTTATCGACCAATCAGTCTCCTTTCAACAATCTCTAAGCCTCTCGAAAGACTTCTTTTTAATCGCATAAAACAAAATCCAAACCAGGAAAAATAGATACCCAATCATCAGTTCGGCTTTCGACAGCCCGACTCTACTGTCCAACAATGCAATCGCTTAGTTAATATTATTCATACAGCCATGGAACAACATGAATATTGTACAGTTGCCTTCTTAGACAAAAATAAGTGTTTGATAAGGTGTGGTATCCAGGTCTTCTGTTCAAAGTTAAAGAACCCTCCCATCAAGCTATTACAAAATACTAAAATCTTATCTGCAAGATCGTAAATTTGAAATTGGAGTCAATGGCGCCATAAACTCTATACTATCAGGCGTACCACAGGAAAGCAACTGCCTCCTCTGCTCTATATAGTCTACACGACTGGTCTTCCAACAACTAATGATACCGTAGTTAGAACTTTCCCGGATGATACGGCGATTTTTGCCACAATTCGAACATCCTACAAAAGCATCTTCATCGCATGAAAAATAGCGGATTCTACGCAATATTGTGCTCGCACCATGATACGTCTCTAACCACACTATCCATACGGATTTACGAATTCCTAATGTCAGAGATGTCATTTATGAGGGCAGCACTAAACACCATCCCAATCTCGCAACCTTTGATACAACCCCTAGAAACTAGAAGACTCCAGCGAAAATAGCCACCGACCTGCAAATCTGAGGTGACATTACTGGATGATTACCTTCTCGCGTCTTTACGTGCAAATATTAAGATAATTGTACACGTTATCCCATTAGCTTATGTGATCGAATTGAATAACACAACTGATGAATTTGTAATAAAAAATAAATGTATAAATGTATAGTTCATTAATTTTTGTTCTTACAAACATTAAACAAATTTAACCAAAACTGATTATCTTTTTTTTCCTTCTTTAATTTCGTCTTTTTAATTGCTCTTTCATCTATCCATCAAGTTCGCCACTTTCTCTTAGTATATATTTTCTTTTTCTGTCTTCTTTCTCATCTCAACACACATCTCCATCATATGGTGCACGTTTTTCCCACCAATATTTGTCCTCATTCTCTTCGTTACCACGCCTGTTTTGGTAATATATTTTTTTCCCTTTATGTAAGTCGGCGTCTTTTCTATTACCAACTTTCCATATTCTCGTTGTACCTTCCCTTGCATATCCTGGTTTTTTCACTCCTGCGCTTGTGTGCCTTTATCTCTTCTTCGATATTTCTTCTTTTTCGCTCCTTCTCTACTTCTTTCTTCCTGCCCAATTGTTATTTATTGTTTGTCTCTTAACTTCTTTCCAACACTCCTCGCTTGCCTTTTTATTGTTTGTAATTTCTTTTACTCTTCCACTATATTACCCGGGTTTCTCTATTCAACCCTAACGTCCATCTCCAGTACTTTCCATAAACTTTTTCCAATTCTTCACACTTCTTCCATTCCCCAAAACTCCCGCTCCATATATTATTACATTTTAACTAACTTTTAGAACATCCATTTTATTTTCTCCAACTTTACCGCTGCAACTCACACGTACCCTATCATCCTATCTTTCTAGTTCTTCCTCTATTTCAATTTTTTCTTTTTATTCGTTGAAATACTATTGTTTTGTTTTGCAAATAATAGTATCTTTACATTTACTATTACATCTTTTTTTCAACTATTATCCCTCTCATTTCTTTATCACTGCTTGCTAAAACCATAAATAATCTGCACACACCAGCACGCACGCTTTTATCTTCCCAAGTACTACTCCTCCCTCTTTCTTATCTTTCAATCAAAAATAAATGAAGAAAATCTAATTTGTGACAAATTTGTTTTGTGTAATAAATTGTCAGGTGTGTGTTTTATCTGAAAAAGAAACTAAAAACTATAACCGTATTTAATATTTAATTTTAAAAACTACCAAAGTCGTTTATACGTTTTTCAAAATCTTATGAACTGTGACGTTAAGGTTAAGTGAATCACTAAAACATTCGCTCACAAAACTTTGTTTAAACATTGTTCTTTCTTTCGTAACAAATAAAGCAACAAAACTTAATAACGATGGGTTAAAAAAAAGAGAATGAAAAATGAAAAGTTTATAAAATTCTGAAAAATCTTTTAAATTCTTAATAAATAGTGCCCCGAAAAGCAAACATTAAACTTTATAGTTTTTCTTCCTCCCAAAAAGAAAATCCAACCCTATTAGTGTAAAATTAATTCAGAAACTAATTTTATTAGAAAAATATTTTGTTATTAATCCCAAAATCTAATCAAATACTTCAAATAAGAGTTGTAGAAAATAAAATTTACAACTTTTTCGTTGCATAATTATAATAATTGAACGTTTAGTAATTAAACATAACTCGCTCAAAAATAGTAAAAATTGTATAATTCTAATTTAAAATGCGTATAAAAAATATTTCTGAAAATAATCTGAAAAAAACCAAAAACCCTCTCTAAATGCCCTTTGACTAAGTATTTTCTTCGAGATTTAATTCGAAAAAGTAATATACTGGGTGGCTCGAGTCAGGAACAGTGAGTTTGTAGTTGTAACTCTTTTTCACTTCAAATTTGGAAGACTATTAATCTTAGTACGTTACATAATAATATTTCTGAGAAAAATGGCATGAAACTGAAAAAAACCTTTATTTGATCAAAATAGTTGAAAACATTAAAATATTAAGTACCTAAAAAGTTGGCCGTTGGCTATAAGACAGTAGCCTAAACAATTTTCAAATGTTTGGATAGCATTTTGATACCAAATAGCTTGAACATTGTGAATTCCAACTTATAAACGTTGCGACATCTAGTGTCAACTAGTGCTAACGTAGCACGCCGGAAATTAATTTGCATTAAAACACGATCTGTCGACATAGTTGCTTTATTGTGAATTCAATTACTTTATTTTTGTAGCCCGCTGACTTCAAACGAACCCATATAGATTAATTCAGTACACAACAGGCCACTCTTCTCCCGTTAACCAATCCACCTGTTCCGAAATATCTATTACTTTAATTTTAATTGTCGATAACAGATTCTACCCTTATTATCAGAGTAAGGGTTTATCGCTTATCTAGTATCGCTATTCACAGATAAAAATTTACCAACATTAATGTTTTCAACCATTTTGATTTGAATAAAGATTTTGTTCAAATCCAAACCATTTTTCTCAAAAATATCATTTTGTATCATACCAACATAAATACACCGTTGTAACCACAAATCAACCACTTTCAAAATTTGAAATTAAAATTAAAACAAAAAGGTTGTCTTTTGGATAAGGGGTTAACTCTAAAGTTTTTCGAAGTTGGGAATGTTACCGTGAAATTTGAGTAACCCACTAAACATGAAAACATTACTCGATACAATCTCTCGCCGTCAACTGGATTCGAACCAGCGCGCCTGCGGTGGTTCAGTTTGTTAAATTGAGGCTTTTACTGCTAGGCTGTGCTCCCACTGATAGTAGGGTCCCACAGCGGAAAATACCTATCATTTATTTAAATCTTACTTAGGCATTTTGAGCAAATACGAATGTACAATTCTCAATTACTTCATTAGGGCGGGTTGCAACTGCAATTTGACTAGACTTGGGAATCAGTTTAACAATTCCAACAGAAGTCTTCAGTTGACCTAACCGGCTAGCCAAGTGTAGAACTAAACTATCCAGATTTTCTTGTGAAGGAGTGTTAAGAATCTAGTGAATCCGTCCAATATGAATCCTTAATCCATGGAGGTTTTAAAATCATCTTTAGTACAGTGGAGGTAACTGTGCTTGTGTTTTAGGTACATTACACCTTCAACGAGACCTTTAGAGGAGATATATTATATTTAGTTTTGAGTTTTCTGATGTTAAAGCAATTTGATGGTTATGTGAACAAACAGAGATTTGTTTATTTCTAACTTTATGTTGTATTATATATTTTTAATTTAGTGTGGTCAGTGCCCACTAAACATAAAAACATAACATAAACGAAACTTTAACATCACAATGTTACATTGTAACGTTTCCTTTGAAGCAGTTTAATGTTTATTGATATAACATATTATGTCAAGGTAAAAAATGTTAACAATTGTTCTATTATAAAATTAACATTGTGATAATGTTAATCTAACTGCCTTTTGTAACATATTACCAACGTTGTAGCTTTGTTAACTTAAAATATTGTAACAATGTGTACAATAAAACATAACTATATATATTATAATCACGTTGTTGTAACGTTGATTTGCCTTTTTAAATACAATCTCTCGCCGTCAACTGAGTTCGAACCAGCGCGCCTGCGGTGATTTGGTTTGTTAAATTGACGCGCTTACTGCTGGGCTATGCTCCCACTGATAGTAGGGTCCCACAGCGGAAACATACCTATCATTTATTTAAATTTTCACTTAGGCATCGTAACTAATTTTGACCAAATATAAATGTACAATTCTCGATTACTTTGTAAGGGCGGCTTGCAACTGCAATTTGACTCAGACTTGGGAATCTGCTTAACAATTCCAACAGAAGTCTTCAGTTGACCTAATTGGATCGAACCAAACTATCCAGATTTTCTTGTGAAGGAATGTTAAGAATCAGGTGCATCAGTTCAATATGAATCTTTAATCCATGGAGGTTTTAAAATCATCTTTAGTACAGGGAGGTAACTACTTGTGTTTTTAGGTACTTTACCTTCAACGAGACCTTTAGAGGAGATATATTATATTTAGTTTTGAGTTTTCTGATGTTAAAGCAATTTGATGGTTATGTGAACAAACAAAGATTTGTTTATTTCTAACTTTATGTTGTATTATATCTTTTTAATTTAGTGTGGTCAGTGCCCACTAAACATAAAAACATAACATAAACGAAACTTTAACATCACAATATTACATATATAACGTTTCCTTTAAAGCAGTTCAACGTTTATTAAATGTTGATATAACATATTATGTCAAGGTAAAAATGTTAACAATTGTTTTATTATAAAATTAACATAGTGATAACGTTAATCTAACTGTCTTTTGTAACATATTACCAACGTTGTAGCTTTGTTAACTTAAAATATTGTAACAATGTTTACAATAAAACATAACTATATATATTATATTTAAGGCATTGAAGCTGTTGCTTTAGATAGCGATATGCGTAAACGCACACATGTCCTTACTTTTAACTGTTGGCATTTTCTTAGTTTATACTAATCATACGTGTCAATGTTTTACACGAAATGTCGTCAGACACACATTTTGCTTATATTCGTTACTCCACGAGAGTTTAAAAGACCAACCGCCGTAATGTACAGTTGTATACCGCACTTAAGTATACACCTCTGATGAGCTCATAATAAGAGCGAAATGCAGCATCAGGTGTTCTTTCGTTGCGTGTAATGCTTCTGTACAAGTTTTTTACTTGGCTTTATCGACACTCGTGCGTTTAAGGCATTGAAGCTGTTGCTTTAGATAGCGATATGCACGTAAACGCACCATGTGCCTACTTTTAACTGTTGGCATTTTCTTGGTTTTATACTAATCATACGTGTCAATGTTTTTTTACGAGATGTCGTCAGACACACATTTCTTTATATATATATATATATATATATATATATATATATATATTATAATCACGTTGTTGTAACGTTGATTTACCTTTTTTAAATTGGATCGATACAATCTCTTGCCGTCAACTGGATTCGAACCAGCGCGCCTGCAGTGGTTCAGTTTGTTAAATTAACTCTTCTACCCTAGCCCATGCTCCTACTGACGGTAGGGTCCCATCAGCGGGAACATAGTATCATTATTTTAAATTTTACTTAGAAGTAATTTTGAGCAAATATAAATCAATTCAAAATAATTACAAAAGTGAAAGGCGTCAAATTACATTGAATTACCTCAAATTAAGTGAAGATAAAATGTAACCTAAACATGATGTGCACGAAAATGTTATTACTCCACATCTTGTAATTATAATAAATAAAATTGGGGAGTTATGCAACGGTTTCCAAACCGAAAATTTTAGCATCCCTAATTTTTTTTTATTTTTTCAATGAAATTGTTTTCAGTACGTTTATAATGGAGCAAAGTCAAATTTTGTCTGAGACGGCTGGGAGGAGATATCAAAGAAACCACGGGTTCGATTTTTATGAAACTTTGCTTATGAGTCTTATTTATAACAGCATTGAGCATAATTTGTCAACCCAAAAGGGCAGTTAAACCTACATAGATTTTTCCATTTTTGGAATATTTGCAAAAATATCTATCTTCAAATAAAAGTTTTTGTAATTTAGTTATACACAACTTTCGCATAAACTATTTTTGATTCGCTAAGTAATGAAACATGACAATCACATGACATTATAATTGTTTTAACGATATTTCCAATAACATAAATTATACAAAAACAGTCATGAAAGGAAGGTTTTTTGCACCGTTTCTCTCAAGATTTTTGTTCGAGATTTTGTTAGTTGTAACGTAACGCTGTTATACACTTTTTTTATCTGTCGAGCAAAATGTTTTATGTTACGCTTTTGATACTCTTTCAAACGTTTGTAAGTTCACGATGTGGAGGTTCTGCGCGAAAAGCTTGTTTATACTATATTGCACAAAAAGTTAACTTACTCTAATGTCGTACTAACAATATTTAATACATGTTCAACTTATTATATTTTTTGTAATGTTATTTCCATGTTCAACAATGTTGATGTGAAGTAGAACCGGTGTTAAAATGAAACGTTAAGTTTGTTACAAAATGTTACAAAAGATTGTTTTAATGTTCCTTGTTTAGTGGGTGACCATGGTATTTCTTATTTTATAAATTAAATTAGGTATGTTATTAATTCCTTTATGTTTCTTTAAAAATATTCTTCCACGAGAAGTTTTTGGGTTTTATTTTCTTGTTTCATTCAAAAACTACGTATTTTAGCTCAAATACGACCGCTACCGTAGAAACTTTCATGTTTTTAGGCAAACAACCATACGTTGCGGTAACTTTGCGCTGGTGATATAATGCAACGTGAATTTACGGAAGCAACTATTCAAATAAATCTAATAGCCGCCGTGAAATTAGTTTAGCATAATGGTTTTAGCAAATTCAGAAAATGACAAAAGACTTGTGTGCTAAAACATGCAATTTTTAAATGATATAAATTATG
Source organism: Abscondita cerata (assembly GCA_030710515.1). Classification (NCBI taxonomy): domain Eukaryota; kingdom Metazoa; phylum Arthropoda; class Insecta; order Coleoptera; family Lampyridae; genus Abscondita; species Abscondita cerata. The sequence continues at coordinate 529,056 of JALBCR010000193.1, forward strand.
ACTCACAAGAAAAACGTCAAATCAAATACATTATCGATAATTTTGAGATAATAATCAGTTAAAACGTAATAAATTATACAACAAATACTCATAGTTAGGTAAGTATATAATAATTTCATTTTGCTTGCTTGAAATATTATTCAGCCTATTCAATTGGGAGGATATGTTACTGTAAATTGTGTAAATGCATTAATTAAAAATCCGATTATTTATTCTTCAAGTTTATTGTTAATTAAATTATTACCGCTGTTATTCGGCAAATATATTTGAATGAGTCGGATGCAAAGCAAATCTGTAGCTTTGGCTCCATCTGTCCATACCATACACGCATTGAAAATTTGTTCAGGTGATAGTCATCTGTAATGATAATTTCTATTCAGCCAGCCACATATTCTATTGTGTACCATATCATATGTTACAAGACACAAATATAAAACAAAAGGAATTTGAAACTGAAAAAAACTCTTAGTAACCAATAACAATAAAACAGTTAAAGGAATCTATTAAATTGTATGCTATCGAACTTTTTTTAAATTTCTGTATTTAAATGCAGTTTTCTGAGAATTTGTTCCACGACAACGAAATGCAACAAAACTTGGCTCTAGCATCCGGTCTGTTATTTATAAAAATCAACATCCTCATCGAATTTAAAAGAGTACGTAATAAATCAGCTAAAACCGTTAGCAACGTACGACATTACCTAACAACTTTTAATATAAAAAGCTCATACTTTAACGATCAAGTTTATTACGCTTATTCTTTAATGAAACAAAACATTTTCCATTATGCTTTACTTGTTACCGAACAATAGATTAATTAATTTTAGTTTCAGGAAATGCATTTTAACGGCATTGATTTATTTAAAAATGCAAACAAATTTTTGTACGATTCTAACATAATACATACTACTTAATTATATGATTTTTAAGAATAATGTTTGTAATTCCTAGAAACATTTTTTTATTCGACACTCACTGTGATATGACGTTTTTCCGTGATGTGGTCAATTCTCTGGCATTAATGTTTACCACACAATAGAAAGGAACTTAAATAAAACTCATAGTGTAATTAAAAATGATAATTTACTCCAATACTGTCATTATTTTCTTTTCCTTTCTTCTAACCATCTTCTTCTCTTGTCTACCTCATTCATCTACTTTATACCATCTCTTAGTAGACATTCTTTCCTCATTCCCTCCTCCCTTAATTCCACACAATTTTCTCTTAGATGATTAATATTTTCCCAATCATTCTACATAATCTTTCTTTGTCCATCATTGCATATTTATTTTCGTTTTCTTCATTACCTTGTCTAAACCTAGTTATCATCCATTTTTCTTGCATTGTCATCCATCCTGTTAAGAACTTTTAAATTTCTTCCACTATTATGTCCCACGTATTCAATATTGTATCTTACTTCTCTGATACTCATCCTTCTTTCTTGTATGTGATTATCTTTGTCCCTCTTTTCTTATTTCTTCTTCCATCATTCTTCCTTCTCTTCTTAAACTTTTACTACTTTTTATCTTTCAACATTCATACAAAATTGCACTATATTTCCTATTCTCCAATCTTTCCCCAAATATTATTGCTCTCTTTTCTGCCCTACTATTATTTTTCCAGTTTCATTTGTCTTTGCACCATTCATGTTTCTACCAGCCCTACAATTTTGAATCTGTTTATATACCTCCAAAAATCTTCCCCTAGAATTGCTTTTTTAATTTCTCTTTTTATAACATATTTTCCTCTTCTCTCCCCCCCTTTCCCTTTCTAGTTTGCATCTATTTTTTATCCTTTCCTCCTTCTCCACCCCACCTTCTTTCGTCTCACTCCACCCATAATTTCAAAAATCTTATTTTTTCCAGTTTTCCTTCTCTTACCATTCTCCTTGCCTCCATTCTTATTCTCACCTGTATTTCCCTTTCCTTTTGTTAATGTTCTTATCAAAGTAAATGTTAGTATCTTTCATCTTACTTTTATTCCTCAATATGTCAATCTAGTGTTTTCATTTTATTATTATTCCTTTCCGTATTTCTGCAGCTTTGTCTTTTTCGTTACCTAGTCTAAACCTAGTTGTCATTAATTTTTCTTGCATTGTCAGCCATCCTGTTAAGTACCTTTAAATTCCTTCCACTATTATATCACGTATTCTATATTGTATCTTACTTCTCTAATTCTCATCCTTCTTTCCCTCCCTTTGTCCCTCTTTGTTATTTCTTCTTTCATCATTCTTCCTTCTCTTCTTAAATCTTCTCCGCCATTTATTTTGACTAATTTTATCTTTCCAACATTCATACAAAATTTCACTATCTTTCCTATTTTCCATTCTTTCTTTTTTACTCTTGCATTTTTTAATTTCCCTTTTTATAACAAATTTTCCTCTCCTCTCTCCCTCCTTTAGTCTTTCTAGTTTTTGAATCTATTTTTCTTATTCTTTCCTTCTGCACTCACCTCCTTTCATCTTACTCCACCCATAATTTCAAAAACTTTATTTTTACCAGTTTTCCTTCTCTTACCATTCTCCTTGCCTCCATTCTTATTCTCACCTATATTTCCCTTCCCTTTTTGTTCATGTTCTCATCAAAGTAAATGTTTGTACCTTTCATCTTTCTTTTATTCCTCAATATGTCCAATCTAGTGTTTTCATTTTATTATTATTCCTTTCCGTATTTCTGCAGCTTTCTCTATTGACTTTCCATCCCCATCTTTGTTGTGAACATTTCTTCTACCTGTACTAGAACTCTCTGATTCAAATTTTTTTCTTTCTTTATCTCACTTATTATTAATACACTTTTCTTAATTTTTTGCTGCAGTCTTGTTTTCATTTTCTTTTTATATTTATCATATCTTTGAATAATGTACGAGGTAGGGTAAACATTAACGCACACAAGCAAAAACAAATAGCAAGATCGAATCCATTAACGTACCTTTTTTTCAAAATCGTATATTTATTTTTTCCACATAGCTACCATTAAGACTAAACATTTCTCCCAATGTGAGACTTATTTTTGTATTTTGTCACTCAATATTTTTTCAATTTTTCTCGAATCTAGGAATTGGTACTCAACATCTCATCATCGCCCGAGGTGTAATGAATACTCTTGGAGGCATCTTTTAAGTTGAGGGCGTCAAAATCATTGAAGTTGTATGGTGACTCATTGCCGCCAGACAGTTAACGAATCTTATATTTATTATGCGAACATTTTACATGATCTTAATAAGCATACAATTCTGTAGGTATTCCCAGCAATTTTTGTAGAGTTGCGTTTGAGCTACCCTACACTGATGAGCTCTCAAATAGGGAGAAACAGGCTACTTTGCTTATTCGGTTAGCAGAAATTCGACATATTGCCTTAAAATCCGCTTAGCTTTTTTCGCAATGTTGATAAGTTCATATCCGGCACCTGACTAACTACAAATTTCTAAAATTATTTTTACATTACATTTACACTAACGCGAGGGTTGAAACGGCAGGGTGCGGATAAGTTCCGATGAATTGAAAATTTGATGAAAACTGATTACCGATTCATCATCACTTACTGAATGGTGTGTTACTCAATTCGTTTATATGTAGTTAAGAATGTGCTTCTCCATTGTCAGCACATTGCTTTGCGCTGATGGAATGATGAGGTTTAAGTTCCGTCTTATTCATATTTTTATGCGTCACACTTCCGTATGCAATGGACCGCCAACTAACCAAATCAATGGCTGAAAGTACAGTTTTTCCTCGGAGAGCTTATGGGAAATCTTCAAAATATGGTACTAGGGAAAGATTCGTAGCCCTTAGTCTCCAAAAACCGTCAAGCCATGCTTGTTTTGGCACCATGCCAAGTGGGGATGCCTAGTTGCTATCTGATGGGTTTACGATACTTATTAAGATTACGGACTTGGATTTGAATTTGGCGATTTTTAGTATGTCAGGTGTGTGGCGACATGGTTTGCATGCGGTTTGTTGAATATTTTAGTGTGTCGGAAAATCAATCTGTTCAGAATTTGTTTGATTTATTATTTTGTTGTTGTAGATGTCTACCAACAGTTGGTAATGATGTTGGGAGTCGGCCCAATAATGGGTTTTGTTACATCTGCGATTACAGCATACCAGGCAAAAGATCTTCTAAGTTGAGGTTGGGTGTTTTGAAACGTATGTTGGAATTGTGGATTCATTTGCAGATGTCAACTCGTATGATGCTTTGTGAAGTGATCTGCTGAGTAATTTGAATGGGAAACCCGATATGACCCGAGCCGAGCTGAGTTTCGTTTATAAATACGCGGCGCAAAGGATTTCAAGGTTGAGGTGTTTAACGACTGCCCTGGTCGTTTCGCAATGTTTGTGGTAATTCTTGACTTTGGTTTTATAAACCAGGTGGTCCCAGCATGTGGTTGTGTGTTAGGGTTGTGTTTGTCAACCAGTTTCTTAATGTTAAGAGTCGAAAAGAAAATCGCCTGCTGCGGCGATGTTTGAAATTTACGGTGGAAGTTGTCGTATGGCATGAAGGCATGCTTCTGTGTGAAACGGCCTCGTTGACGGCAACTGCCAATGTTCCGATGTAGTCAAGCTTATCATGGGTTTGAGTTGGTAGTATCGCTTGCACGAATGTTGGCAAACGAACCAGTCAAAAGTAACTTCTGGGTTTGCGGTACACTAAGGCGGTTGATTAGTTTCTTCTTCAGGGTGTCGGAGGTCGTTTTGTTGTTTATTTTATAGCTATATTCTTAAGACAATTGCCTTGGCTACGCACTTGTTGTACGACAAATCGTAGGATGATGACAATTAGCTGGACGGTTGTTATCATGCAAAGTGTTTCGGCGATAATCATGTAGCTTATTGCAGGATGATATGATCCTTCCAATGGCTTTGTCCGCAACTAATTTTTCACGTTCGGGATTACCACATAATGTGTCGAAGTGGTTTGATTGTATTATGGTTAGCTATTGCGGCCTAAGAGTCAAAATGGAAAGTTATGCTTATATGAACCACCTTGCGATAAAACGTAGGTACATTATTTACACATAACGCGACAGTGTGGCGGATAGGTTCTAGTGAACCCAGAATTTAATGCTTCATGTTGCACGACGCACTCGGTTGATTGATTGACTTCAATCGAATCTGATATAAACAGAAAACAACTGATTACCGATTCATGATGCGCTAAATGTATGTTGTGCTACCCAATGCGATTTCAGTTATATGTGGGTACTTAAGAATGTCGATTTTTTTATTGAGAAGGTTGTCGTAATTGTTCTTTCTCAGTGTCAGCACATGCTTAGTGGTAATTGAATGCTGAGATTTGAGTTCCGTGTATCAATCTCACACATTATTTATAACGAATTGGTTCTGTCCAATTTAAATTCTATAACAAAAATATAAATATATAAATAATTTAAGTGTCAATTGTCCTTTATTTAGTGGTGTTTAAAGTATGCCAATCAGTTCTTCAGGGAGTTGCATTTGGACCAATTATTATTTGAATTATTTATGAACTTATGAGCTTGAATTTTTCTAAGATCAATCTAAGTATTCATATTTGCTGATGATTAACTTCATTTGAGTAGAAATAGAGGAAAATATTTTGCAACCCAGTATCAGATTTAAAAAAGAAATGTCTTTTTTCCGTTTTAGAGGAAGAACTGAACCGATATGTTCTGTTATTAAAGTTAATGTATTAGTTTTTCATTCGTTGAATTTTTCTTATTTTGGATGAGATTCAGAGTAAGCAAGGCATAATTAAAAAAATTGTTTTTAATGATGTTCAAGTTCTTACCAACTTCTTATATCCCCAAAGAATACACTTAATAAATGTCGCTCGAGCCACAGTTTCTGAGACAACTGGATTTTTGCTTAATTTTTAATTAAATAGATAATATCACTATTGCCTTCCTACACGCACTTTATTTTGACTTAGGGCTGGTCCAAATTAATAATTGAGCGTGTTCAAAGGCCAACGGGTAAACAACAATAATAAATTTAAAAACCAAGAAATGTCAGCAACTGAAATAATGTAAAAGCAAACTGGCCAAGAAGATAAAGGATAAAGAAAAAAAACTTAACATAAGTGGTTTTGGTTTTCACAATAAATGTTCAAACGCTCATATTAATTTGGACAGTCTAAGCCTGGATAAAATGTGAAGGAAAGCAATGACAATTTGTTTATTTAATTAAAAGAAAAAGCCAATTATTTCAGAACCTGTTGCTCGGGCGACATTTATTAAGTATACTTTTTGGGGCAAAAGAAGTTGGAGTATATAAATATTCAAATTAAAAATTCATTCAGGAAAGTCCAACTTAATTTTTTTAGTTAAGCTTCTCCGAAGGTAAGCAAACATAAACTCGCTTCGCTCACCTATTTAGGGCACAACTAGGTAACTTTCAAATTTATCATGCACACCTTCTGTCTGAACTAAAATTTGAGGATCTGTTCAGTAGGGAAGAAGAACAACAAGATTACCAGCTTATACTGATAGTTAGAAGTAAATCTTTGGCAGACTTACTCCCGGCTCCTGCCGAGAGAGGTAGTAGCTCACCTTGCTCCTACATTCCCTCCCATGAACTCCTCCATCATCTACCTAATTACCTAATTTGTTATCCTAATACCTTTCTAATTCTCTTGACCTATCCATACTGCAGGTGCTACTAATTAATATTATAGCATTAGGCGTACAGACTATAAAATCGTATATTTATATTTACTGTCTAATCTTTTATTTTATATGACGCATATAATTATTTGAATCACTTCTATATTTAATTATATCAGTCTGTATCTAATTATTTTTTGACTAACGACATTTTAACCAAAAGTGTAACATCCGGCCACTATAGGCAAGGGACACAATTTTGTTATAACGTTATACATATTCTGACGTGTTCAGAAAGCAATAGTTTTCTTTTAATTTGTGCAAAGTTTTATCAATATGAATATTGCCGAATTTTTGGTCGTAACACCAACGAAATTCCAAAATTCGATATTAGTAACCAGAAAGTTGCATTTTAGAAAATTGAGGTCAATCCTTCTGCTTTTTATCAAGTTCAAAGATTTCCTCCAACTTTACCAAGTGGTGGGTGTTGCAATTATATCGTCTAAGTAAACTGACACTAATTTATCTTTCGGAGAAATTACTTTGTTCATTAATTGTTGAAATACACTTGAGGCATTATTCAAGCAAAAAGGCATTATTTTGTAGTGATAAAGTCCATCGGGTGTGGCAAAAGCAGTGAGATGTCAACTTTGCTCTGCTACCGGTATCTGTGATAATAATCAGATGTAAGATACAAACTTGCATATAATTCAGTACCCGCCAAATGTTCCATCTGGTCATCAATCCTTGGTAAGAATAGTGATCCATAATTGTTTTCAGGTTTAACTTTCAAACTCAATGCATATTTGAGAATCGCCATTTTCTTCTTCACAAAACTACAACAAGTGAAGCATAAGGAGAACCCAACTCTTCAATTACACTGTGTTGTCATAAATCACCAACAATTGCACGTACTTGTTCTGTTTCTTTTCTGTCATTCTATATGGTCTATAAACAAACGGTTCTTCATCTTTTCGTTTAATTACCATCTCAGATGATTTTGCTGTTCCTCGCTTCTTCAGATTTTCCGAAAGACACATTCTATATTTTTCAGAAATATTCTCGAGTCAGAACCGTGGGGACGGACGAACACCAGACGGCGCCACCTTGACATGTTTACATTTTTATTAGTTTATGAAACAGTAGATTCACATTTGATAAAATTTGGAAGTACTTCTACCGCTGACTCACTCACATCGTTTAGTTTTTCATACACTCCACCCATAAACTTTGTCTTGACTAAGAGCTTTGGATTTTCTGCACCACTTTCATTGTTCAGAATCACAGCCTTCACTATAATTCTAATTCACTGATTATATCTTGAATATTTAAATTCGGGCTTTCGGTCAAAATATCACAATCAATAGATGTATAATTTTCAAGGCTTACACGATTGATTACCTCTAGTAATACAGGAAAAACTAAGCTAATGCAATTTGTCTTCTTCACAGGAAATCTTCTTGCAGGACCTTTTCCGAGAATCCTGCTTCGCAAAAACATTTGCACCAATTGTAATAGGCGAAACGTTTCTCCAGAGTTACTGATATCCAAACTAGCACTGGTTAAATTGATACTTTTTTTTCCGCATCTTCAAAAGAAGTTTGGTATTTGTAAATGTAGCCTTTTGATTAAAAAACTTCCAGGCCATCTTAAAAGTTTTGGATAATTTCTAGATCCAGTAGCTGGCAATGGGATGTGGTGTTTGGGGAGTAAAAACAATGTTCACATTTTCAAGAGTTAATTTGGGATGAGAGTGGCATTATCCAGAAATAATAAAACTTTTCTATTTTTTTTTTCATTTTTCATCAAATTTTTTAGCCAAGAAGTCATAATCTCTACCGTCATCCAACCTTTTTATTAGATACTCATTCTAGGGTAATTTGTTGATGTGAGAGCCTTAAAAACTTCTTGGGTGTTTACTTTTTCCAATGATTAACGGATTTTTCTTATCACATTCCATATTTGTACAAAAATAAAATTGTCAATCTTTGTTTTGCAGTTTTTTATCACTACATTTATCGTTTTTTAAAGAGAACGTTTTGTTTGGTCTCGTCGCATTGTACACATTTTTGGGTGAATACTCCCTCAATATTACTGACAGATTTGCTTTTCAAGCTTCAACAGTGTCCAGGATAATATCAGCTGACTCCTGTAAATTGTTTTAAAGGTTATGTTATGTCTTTGACAAAATTTCTTAAGCCACCCATTTGAAGCTTTAAAATCCGTCATTTTTAAATTTTAAACTTGGCCGATTTTAAAAGTGGCCGCTTTTAAGAGGTTGCCTAAAATAGAGGTTTTACTGTACTTTTACTACACAAAGAGTACTTACAATTATTTTTGTTTAAGTAAACACCATATGTAGTAAACATGTTACCACGGAGAACCTTTACAGGTTACCAACGAATCAACAGTTAAAACATTTCAAAATCAATTACTTTAAGTAAATGCTTTAGCTCATTAACTACTTTAGTATAGCTATGCAAACCAACTACATTCATTACTGTTGAAGTTCTGATCTTACTTCTGAATTGCTAAAATTTAAGTTCTTTAGTTATTTCTTTATGTATCTCAAAGAACCACTTTTAATTATCAGGATATGTAAGCAAATATAAACAACAAAAGGTGCTTTGCTCACTTACTTAGGGCACAACTGAGAAACTTCCAAATTTATCACACACATCTTTGGTCTGGAGTAAAATGATGGGAATCTTTTCAGGATTAGGGGAATGGAAGGAGAACAAGAAGATTGCCGCCTACTGTTACTTAGAAATACATCTTTGGCGGACTTACCCCCGACTCCGGAGAAGGTAGACGCTCATCTTCATTTTATTCTCCCCTCTCCCATAAACTCCTTCATCACGTAACCAATTGCCTTATTTATTATGCAAATATATTTCTAAATCTCTTTACTTAAAAAAAATACTTAACCTAAAAAATCTCTTAAAAACTATAAACTTGTAATTACTCTACTTATCCATGATCATGGTAACCCAGCATCCGGCCATGGTTGTTAAGCTAATCATTTAAGTTTTAGACATTAAACAAAACTATGACCGTAACATATTGGTGATACGGAATAGTGCAAAATGATATTTATTTATAATAATAATACTGGTCTCAGGTAACGCCTGGGTCATCAACAATCACAACAGCCGAAATACTCTACTTTACAACCGCGATACGTAAATAACTATTAGGCTGGTCTTTTACGGGTGAGTGAGTCAAACACAAACTGAATGGTAATTAGATTCCGTTTAACAAGCTTTAGAAACACAGAGTGTTCAATTTTGATTCAGCAATTCTTAGATTATGTTTAGAATCACTGATATTTTTTGCTAAGTATGTATCCATAGCATTGGTCAGCTAACTTAAATTTTATGCAAACAAAACTTATGGGCAAATTAACCCCATTGAGAAGGTTATGGACCTAAATTAAGGAAAAAATTAAGAATATTAGCTAAAAATGTATTTGAACTGAAAATAGCATTTTACTTTATAATAAACAGTTACATAAAACAAACTACAAACACGAATACCATGGTTTTATACAATAGTACATTATATTATAAGTGAGAGAAATGCATCATTATAATTTCTCACGAGTTTTATAATGGCATTTCTCTCGCGTGTAATATATGACGTTTTATCTTACACCAGTAGTTTTGCAACTCGTAATGGATTGAAGTTACTTTATGCAAAAAAGGAAAATTTTCAAGTAATTTTAATTCTGTCATGGTTGCGCAGATTTCGTTGTCAAGATTATTTACAAAACACAGCAATATTTGCCTTTTTAAACATTTTAGTCACAAGTGAATAACTAGCCTATTATAGTCGCTAAAATTAGTGACTGATTCTGATTCAAAACTAACGTTTGACATTTATTTACCTTATAATATTTATAAAGTTTTGTATGTTCCACTTTTTGTCTTTCTTTCTTCTCTATCTTTCTTTTTTCTTCTTTTAGTTTCCTTTTCCATCTTTTTAAATGTTGCTAGTTAATTCCTCACAGGAATGCATGTTAACAATAATGTCTTTCTTTTTCTTCTCCCTGTGTATTGATATTTATATTCTTTCGAGCCGGTGCTTTAGGAAAGGAGCGTAACACTTCTGGTAGTAGAATATTCTCAGATGCCAAAGTTTGTTGTCTACTTGTACTTGTAACAAAGGCAATATAATGTTGCCTGAGGTTGAAGGCATTTGGTTATCAACTGGCACCAAATGAGTTGACGCAATTTGGTGGTTTGAGTATTAGTTAAAGTAGGACATAAGGCACTAGCTTCAAGAATATCGGTTACATTAGATGATACAAAGTCTTCCGGTTTAAATATTTCGTTTTTAAATGGCGCTAATCTTGTAGCTTTAACCCCTTTGACAAATATCAAATTAAAACTTTATTTGTTCTTTTAAATTAACAAAGGAGTTCGACCACACAATAAAAAAAAAGTTAAATAAATAAAACTCACAGTGTAATTCAAAATGATAATTTACTGTATACTGTAATTATTTTTTTTTCTTCTAACCATCTTCTTCTCTTATCGACCACTTTCATCCCTCTTTATACCATCTCCTTTTCCCTTCTCATAAATTTTCTCCTTCTCATTCCCTCGCTTAGATGTTTAATATTTTTCCAACCTTTTCCACACATTCTACATAATCTTTTTCGTCATTCATCTAATTCATATTTTTCTTTTCCTTTATCCTAGTCTAAACCCAGCTGTCATCATTTTTATTGCATGTCAGTTATCATTTTTTGTAATAAATATATGAGTAGTGTATGTTAGTGTGTAATTCTCCCCAGACTACTTGTCTGAAACAGTGTGAGCAGGCTTCCCAAAATAGATTAAAAGTGGCACATTTAAAACTATTTTTCTATATACAAGGGAGATTCAGAAAAACGTTGTTAACAAAAGTTTTTTTTTATTTATTTATTTATTAATTAATTTATTTATTTATTTAATTAATTTTTAATATTGTATTCATTGATGTATGTGTTATGTATAGTGACCCAAAAGATCAGTATAATCCTGTATAGTGTGGTGACGAAACCGTGTGCAAAGTTGATTTTTTTTAATGAAACACATTGTAAAGATAAAAATTATTTTGTAAAGTGTTAAAGTCTGTAGTACGGTTCTGACAAGAACAATTCTCGATGCCGAAAATATTATACAGGGTGTCCGAAACTTTGGCATCACAAATACCTGTAAACTCATTTTTTCCAAATAGAAAAGTGATCCGAACCAATTTCTGCCCGTCTGCATGACTTTATATATTTTAACGTGTTCGCCTGTATTTTTGATACCAGTACACGGTCTATCTGATTTCTGTGTTTGCCGTCTTGAGCACACTAAGTTTCTATGTGAATATTTCTTCTTTTAATCATTGTACTTTAATTAACAAGTTATTCCTTGCTGCGAAGTTAATTAATCTTTCAACATTATCGCTAGTTTTTTCATGCATGCTATTTCCTCGATTTACGTGTCCTTTCCAATTTTAGCGTTTTGGTCGCCTATGATTATTTTGTGTCTTTCTTTGGTATGTTATTATGTTATTGTATAATCTCTCTAGACTTTTTATAGAATTTTTTTTTTTGTTCTTCATCTGCTGCCTTTTCTGTGGGGGCGTAAATGTTTAGGAAACTTGTTTTCTAAATCGGCCTCTTATTCTTAGCATAGATTATTCTGTCACTCAATATTTTTTCCCACCCTATTGTTTTATGTTTTATTTGTTTTTTGTACTAGGAAACCTGTCCCGTATCTAATTTTATTTTTCTCCTCCGTTTAGTCATATATACTCTTGTATTTTTGTATTTGTTTCTCCTTTAATGTTTATTTCTTGTACTCTTAAGATATCAATTTTGTACCTTCTTGCTTCACTCACTAACTCTTTTATTTTCCTTTTCTATTGTTTAGTTCCTGTTGCTTTCCAAGATGCAATTTTAGTTCTGATTTTTGTATGTTTTAGTGCGAATGGTGTTTTCTCTTTGTTTTGTCTTTCCTCTTTTATTTTGTAATTCTTTATTTCCATATTATTGTATCCGTTTCTCGCGTATTAGTAAGTATTCGTTTGTTTTTTTAAAAATTCTCCTTTTTAACTAATGAAGCACTCCGTCTTTGTTTGCCCTACTCTATTGTGTGTCGTTTCTGTATCTATTTGTATTTTCCTGCCTGTTTATGTTTCTGTCTTAGCTATTCCTCTTATGGCTGCCTGGACCGTCTGTTCTTCCTTAGTAAGGTAATTTTCTATGTAGATCTTAGTTTTTGCTAGTTTTCTTTTATTTTTCATTATCTCTTTATCACCAAAATGAAGCCATTTTTCAACTATTCCGCGCTCTTTTTTGCCTATTATAAAAGTCTCTTTAACTTTCGTATTACTTCCAGTTCTTCTTGCATACATTTCTCTACTTCTGCTTCGGGCTTGCCAACATTCTTCAGTTTACATTCCTTTATGATTAAGTTTTTTCTTCTGTACTCTCTTTTTATTTTTCTAATTTAACCTTCAGATATTGTACCTCTCCTCGTAATCCCATTTTTCCTTTTTCCCATTCTATTTCTTTTAAGTTAATCTTCTTTAATTTTTCTAATTTCTTCTCCATATCTTTTAATTGCCTCTTCATTTGTTACCAATTAAAATCTCCTCATTGTTTTCGGGCTTCTGTTTTTTATATTCATTTCATTTATTTTCCATTCCTTCCAATTTGTGTAGTATTATATCCTCTTTTCTTGCCCTTTTTTCTTTTTCCTCTAGTGCACAATAGTCGTGTTTGTTTTTGCTAGTGGGGACTTTCCTATTACCTTACTTTTTGAGAGCTTCCAGATCTAAATCGGGTTCTATATTAGAAATTCTTTCATTTTCTCTTTTCCTCTTTAGGTAGTCCTCTAATGCCTATGCTGTTTGTCCGCGGTTTATTGTGGTCTTCTCTTAGCATTTAAATTTCTAATACAGAAAAGGGGAAAAATACTATTCTTAGGAAACAGCGCTTAATTCAGCTGAAGATCGCTTCAATAACTTTGTGTGTTTCGTTCTTACTTTTTACCTTATGTTAAGAATGTATAAAATCATTCACTTTAAAGTTAATATTTTAAATCTTTACATAAACATTGATTTTCATGAAAGGTATTTTATTTATGATTACCTGATGCTTCAGCCCCATTGCCCAGATAAATTATGCGGTCACTTGCTTCGCTAGCACTTTTAACAACTATTTATTTGCAATTCACTCACTTAATTGTTTTTTATTTCAAACAACTTTTCACAATTACAGTTTTTCGGTGTTATTTACAAAATATATACAGTGACCGGCAAAGAGTTTTGCATCAAATGGGGAAAAATTTTACTCAAGTGAGATATTCGTAAATTTCTTTTTGGTAAAATAGAATTCAGCATAATAAATGACAAAAAAAACATTTTGACAAATGTCTATGTGACCACTGTCATGGCGGCAAATTAAAAAATATCACTTAAATATGTAAAAAGTGAGTTTAGATGACAAAGATATTGAAAAATGCCTAACAGAAAAGTTGTTCAAAAGTAAGATTCATACGTCGTAATGACCAAACTTTTCAAAAAAAAACACTTGATTTTTCAAAAATATTAGATTTTCAGCATTTTTTCAAGAAATTTTTGTATGTTTTTGTATGAGCTTATTATCCAGACAATATTGTAAAAATTATTTTAAATTGGGTTTAGAATGGAAAAATTGATCATTTTAAAATTATTTTAAAATAATTCTAAATTTGTAATTTCATCCTTTTCTTTTCTGTAGACCATTTTAGCAAAGTCCGTTCTAAAAAAAAACAATGTTTTTGTTCTTTACCGTCCATTGGTAGACTAATAAATAAAAATTACTGGATTGTGAAGTTTATTTGTTGGTTTTATTGTGTTTATGCAAATCAAATGCAAAAAATTTTTTTTTCTCAATATTTCGAAAAAATGCCGGGAAAACTAATATTTTTTAAAAATCGTTATTTTTTGAAAATTTGCACATAGACGTATAATCTAATTCTGAACAACTTTGCTCTTAAACATTTTCAATATTTTGTCATCTAACCTCACTTTTTACATATTTAAGGAGATATTTTTAAATTTGCCCGCCATGACAGTATGGTCACATGACATTTGTCAAAGTGCTTGTTTTGTCAGTCAATATGCTGAATTCATTTGCCAAAAAGAGATTTTTGGATATCTATATTACAAAATTTTTTCCCATTTGATCTGAAACTCTTGGCCGGTCACTGTATATATTCTTATAAAAGAAAAAATACAGTTACAATTAATTCATATGCACGGTGGCTACAGGGACCAAAAGTGTTCAACTCCCACATTTGTGCAAGGAACGAGGAAAAAAACCACCAAAAACCTGGTCAGAGTTGATATTGTTTGTCTACACTGTGCACTCACTGCAACACTGCACTTTAATGTTTATAATAGTTTCAAGTAGACAACTATTCCAGGACAGTAGGTGTAATAAGATGAATTTCATGGAAGCCGCCTTCAAATCTCGTGACATTACAATCTCCGACAATGTGGCGAATCGTTTCATTAGTAGCTCCACATTCACATAGAGGACTTTCTAAGGCTCCCTATTTAAACAGCATGTCGTTACATCTTCCATGTCCAGTTCTTAATCGATTAATTTGGCATTATATTTTCTGGGTTGGTTGAAACCGTCTACTTTTTGGAAGGGGTTTTGAATTAAATCTTTATTTATGACGTTAAGACTTCTCCAAATGCTTCTCCATTCCTGTTTAATAGAAAAATCTTCTATACCTTTAATATATTTCCAAAATGGCTTTCTTGATGGCAGTCTGTTTATTGTATTTTATCCACAATTTCTTGAGTGCATCTTTTTTCCAAAGCTCTGGTGGTGCAATATTGGATAACACTGAGGTGTTCAATTGTTCAATTATTTTTTTTCGTGTGAATGCTATTTAAGCATACTGGAGCGCAATATTCTGCGAGTGGAAAATACAAGTGACAGAGCTGATATTTTGCAAGGTTTGTGCATTGGCACCCAGCCGGAACCCGCACACTTCAACAAGATATTTCTGGTTTCAGTTTCTGCCTCAGTTTTCTAGGTGTTGTTTGTATGTGAGTGAACCATTCAAAGTTATACCAAAGATACACTGGAAAAAAGTTATGTTTAAGTATATTATTATTGAAAGATATATTCAATTTTCTATTCCGTTGGTTATTAGAGGTGAAAACATGTAACTTCAGTCTTTGAAACATTTGGACAGAGACGCCATTTCTTAAAATATGTATTCATCACATTCAGGTCTTGGGTAAGAATTTGTTCCATTGTTGCGAAATCTTGAGCTTGATATGTAAGTGCGAGATCATCAGCATATATAAATTTACTTGAATTTGTTAGGAAGATCGCTTGTATATAGATTAAACATCAGGGAGATAAAACAGCGCCCTGCGGTAATACATTGTTCAAAATTTTGATCTTGCTGCTCTTTTCACCAATAAAAACTCTAAATTTTTCTGTCTGATAACATACTTTCAGAAGTCGGACGGTCTGTCTACAAGAAATAATATTGAATAGTTTATGTACTAAACCATCTATCCAATCGGTATCATATGCTGATGTTAAGATCAACTCCTGTCTTCTATTTTTTTTTAAATCCGGACTCAATGTGAGTTGTTTAAATCTAAAACTTGATTGCAGCAACTACTGTTTGGATGAAAACCAGCTTGTTCTGGGAGAAGGCAGTACACCATTTTTCAAATCTGTAGCAGACACTGAAGAGGCTTTGTAGGCCAGTTTTACCCTGTTTGAGAATTGCAACAACTTTGGTATTTTTGAATTTGATTGGTAATTTAGCTGTGAAAAAATATCATTGAAAAATTTTGTTAACCAAATTAGTGCAAAACCCTGGAGATGTTTTAAAATTTCCGAAAAATGCCCTTAAAACTAGCCGCTGCCTCCTTTTTAGATTAGTGATGGACGCCTTTAGATCTCTACTGTAAAAATCTTCCGTTAAATTTATTGATGTCTCTTTGACACATTGACTAGACGAGAAGCAATGGTATTAGAGATGTATGGCGGCTTTTTTATAGAGAAAGCTTGATTAGTTGATCCAAGTTTTTCGCAGTAATGTTCAACTGCTCCTTCTTGAATGTGTAAAATTTATGTTTTTCCATCAAGGTGTTTCCACTTTTCTTTTTCTTTTTCAATGATTCAAAAACAGCATCGGCGTTTTCTTGTATGAGGTTAGAAAGAAAACTTTTTATACAATTCGTTTGTTTTTCTTGTCCAACAAGGAATATACTCTCTTCTCAGACCTCTAGGTACGAACTTCGTCGCTGCATTTTTTACGACACCAACAAATTGGAGGAATCCACCGCAAATCACTACTAATCTGATGGCTAAATTCATTTCAATTAGCTTTTTGAAAATTTCAACGCGGTTTTTGAACACATGGTATTGGTTTAAAATTTGTTTCCAATTTTCAAGAATAACTGGTGTGTATTGACTGTATGTGAAATCCCCGCTTAGAACTTCTCTGGTTGTTGGTAGAGGGATAGATTCTTCATTCATCGTAACAAAGCACAAGTTTGGATTGATTGCTTATTCGCGTTTTCATCTCGCTGAATAAAAAGCTTGCTATTTCCTGTCTTTGCCATCAAAAATTAGATATAGAATTATGCATTTCCGGTAATCGAAGCAAATAAAGCTAATCCATTATTGTCATTATCGGAGTAACCCCATAGATTATAATGGCAATTGGAAATCACCAATATACACCACCGGATGTTCGAAATGTACTGGAAAAATTTCTACACATTTTGTATTTGTTGATGTATATAAATATCTTCTATTTTTATAGTTATTGAAAACACACCACTGCACTCAGATCTTTCTATAAATTTATAATTTCGAATTAATTTTTCATACGTATGTTGCTGAACCATAAATTGCACATATCAATTAAGGCAATTAAAAGGGAAACCGGCAATTGTTTACATCTACTCGTGTAGATCAAGCTCCAGATGGTGCATGGGTTTCTTCTAGAACAATAACATCACACGTATGTTCCAATTGTCGGACAGCTGATAAAAATGCGCGTTTGTCTTTCGATATTCGTTCAATGTTCAAGCTGACAGATTGTCAGATTTTTGAGTGTTTTGAAATCTATTGTTTTCGTCAAATCCAGGGTTAGAATTAGTTGTTACTGTTTGACCGGAAGGACCCACATAGACCAAGAACCGCTCTTCCAAGTGTCGGCTATTTTCTAGAAGTGATGATAGTATCTATTTTGGGCCAATATTGGCTGCCGACTAACCAGATGCAGTCATGCTGACAGATAGATAGATACAGGTACTTTAATCATGTACCAAACTCATATTTTTTGTCAAATCTCGTATTACGCTGAAAAAAATTAACATTTGATGATTGTAATTTACATTTTAGAGACAAGCAGAACTTTTTATAAAGAATAACTTTTTCGTAAAGTTTCCCATATGTTGCGCCAACTTACGTAGAACAAGCTGTATACTGTTTATAGTACTAGTAATCACCCAGTATATTTTACATTTGGATTGGAATTCTAATTCTAGTTAGAAATGACATTACAATTATCTCTAATTTCATACTTATTTTTTAGTTGACAAAACCAGTTACAACATGGTAAACATTTTTACATTCCTTTCTTCTTCATAGCAGTCTCTTAAATTTAACCTGTATTTCTGACATCCTTTCTTCATTGTCTTTAGATATGATATTGTAATTAAAATTATAAATGTACAAAGAGCAGGAAGTACATTTAACCGCAATTGCTTTGTATGCTTATTTATGAATTTGATTTAACAGAAGTAATCCCTACCATTACATAAATATAGTATTTGACTAATCATAGGCCAGCACTCATCTTAGGTAAATTTGCAAGACGCATTAGAATTTGTTTTTTTAAGTATCTGAATTTCTGCAATTGATCTCATGTTCTGTTAAAAACGGAGTTTAGTTTTAAAAGAATTACACATAAATAACAATAATGCAAAAATGTCTGTTTTCCGCTTTAATAACAAAATATCCAAATGCCGTAACACTTCGTATTTGTGCTAGAAAAAGTTTTTATGACTAATTTGAATTTGAAATTCTAAATCTGTTAATATAATCATACCGAAAATTAATAAAAGTATTAACAGAGTTTAGAATTTATTAATTTTCTTAATTATAAATAACTTTCTCAAATTTATTAATATATTGTATTAAACGTTTTCATCGCTCCCAAATAATCAAATAGAAAGAAAATGGCATTTACCTTGAAATTCTAGCTTATCTTTATTCAGAAACAGCTGACGTATTATGTATATCGATTTGGGTAGTAATCGTTGCCGTTGAATTTAGTCTCTTCCGGATTTTTGTTGGTGCTTTTGTTAAAAATCTCTAATATTTTATGTTTTCCCAGTTTTAAGTGCGTTTTCTTCCAACCCACGAAGAACTACCAAAATAAAAATATTTTTGTAAAAATTACTTTAACCGAAAACGTTATCAAAGTTTCATAGAATATCCACTAATATGACACCGCCAATGACTTGCGTTATATTTTGTTGCCATAAAACCTCCCGTTATAATGCAAACTTTATCTAATAAAACCCATAAAATCGCAATAATTTTATACTATAAAAATTTTCCGGGTACAATTTACATCAGAAAGAAGAAAACGTTTATTTTTCCTCAAAAATGTAAATTTTGAGTTAATCGACTTTTACATTGTGACGAATACAATAGATGATGTGTATTGTTCCATTGAATAGTTTGCTATAGATTTAAATGATAGTATTTGTTTTAGAATGACAACATCGAATGTTGATATTTCGACCGTGAGTGCAAAATTGTGTGCCGATAATCGCACTAAAATTCAAGACTCGTATTTACTAATTACGATTTTGGATTTACTTTCTTCTAAATAATAAGTGGATAAATCGAAATGAAGGATAAAGATAAGTGTGAAATGGTGTTTGTATTTAAGCCAAGTGTGCCTTCAGAAGAATGTATTTTTCCCATGTAAGTAACAGTATATTCTATAGTCTTCTTTGCAGAAACAATATGTTGAACATGCCTACACGAAAAATAAATTGGTCGTTTCTCTATTGAAATTACGCCAGTATTTATTGTAGGTCTACGAACAGTTACCAAGTTGTTAACGGTTTTATTGCATCAGGTGATTTTCTTTCTGAAAGGAACGTCTCTAGAACCGACTCAGGTTTCATAACCATAAAATGATTTATTCACCATACATTTCAAAAATCTTTTTCAGCACATACTTATTTTATATTTAATGAATTATATTAGATTTGACCACGTTTTCAAGAAGCATTAAGAGCTTTAAATTCAATTTTGTGTCTTGTTGACTGTACGCTCTTTCTGCCTTTCTAATAGGCAATCATTAAAACAGTTCCTTATCCATCCACTAAGCATCTCCATATTTTTGGGTTAAATTATATTTTTTATTTAAAAAAAATTATTTGTTATATTTTTCTTCTCCAAATTACAATCGGTAGATGACTCTAGGTGACCATTTTTTGGTTCTTTTCATTTAGACTTTAAACATTAGTTTTTTAATGATTAAATAAGCAAACTAAAACTTCACTAAAAAATACTGAACTTGCATTGTACTACTTAGATTATATTTATGACTCTGATACTGAATATCATCTAAGCCTGTTGATACACAATAAATTTTGAATAAGATCATCCATTAAATACGTCATATTTTCTCCAACCCACCAATAAATATAACACAAAATAACATTTAAATATTGTTACGATTCTTATCGTTTTGTTTTTTGTTTCCGTATTCAGAACCGCGAGATAAACGCAGCCAGGATGGTATTACACTATTAAGAGTAAAATTTATTCTGATGAATAAACACAATTAATACCACGTTATAATTTATATTAACTGGAATTAAATGACAACTTAAGAACTGAACTAAAAAATTACATGCATCATATTTTTAAAAAGCTAAATAGTCTCGAACGATCAGGAATATAAAGTTCTAAAACCACCATCATTCTGATTTATTTTCGTAACCCAAGTGACGTAATACTGTTCCATCCTTAAGACTGTTTTGTGACGCCTCGGTGCCTATAGAAACAGCAATTCTGTCAATTTCGACAAATTCCATGTTGATAAAAAGAAACAGTCTACAGTCCTCATTTTTCCCATTAAGGTTATACTTTCCAAAAACAACTGCTAACATGTTTTTAAAAATTCTCCAGTTCAGTCCACCTAAACCACAACCAAAATTAGGCATTGATTTTTCTTGATGTTATTGATCTCGGTGTCTTTCTTGAAATCTCATAAAGTATTCTACTGGTCCTTGTAGGTGGGTTTTTGGTAAGACGGTTCCTTCAAAACCAAATAGTAGATGAAGCGTCTCCCTTCGTATAACTTCAGAGTTTGACCTACAGGGAGTTGTTGCCTACAAAGTTCATCCTCTTGTCTAATAATTTCTTTAAAACAATCGCAATTCCTTTTGACCTACGCAGATCTAAAGCCCACAAAGCGCAAGGGGAAATACTTTTTCGGTACATTGAAGAGGTCTTGTTGAACCTCGGTCGTAACTGCGATCATTGCTTAGGTCGTACCTCTGTGCCCAGCCATAAACTCATGGAAGTCTTTCTCACATCTTTGGTTTTGTGTCTTATTTGTTGACTCTAGTCCGAATGAGATTGGTGGTTGCATCGTTGTTACCAGCATATGGGGTTAGACGATCACAATGTACTATTTTCGGTTTTTTTCCCTCGGTGGTTTTGGATTCGGTAAATAATGTCCTTTTTGGGCTGGAACGTCATACCGTACCTTCATTTCAATCGCTCGTAATTTGGATGTTTTCGGACAGTGTCATGTATGTTGTCCAATATCTTGCAAAATTTGCTGACATTATCTCCCCTACAACTTCCTCTTAAGATCTACTTTCAACTTGATGGCGACCGTATTTCGACACCAATCATTACGCAGGTACGTGTTTGAACTGCACTCTCGCGAACGGAAATCAGAAATAAATGTAAAACTGGTTCCAATCTTTCTGAGGTTTGTCGACAATTTTAACCAAGTATTTACCTATAGTCCCATTTACTGTTCAACCATGCCGTCTGATTGGTGGTGAAAAGGCGTATTTCTGCTACTTTTGGTCCCTAATAGTACCCCAATTCCTTTAGTTTCCCAAATGTCTTTTTCACACCAAAGTGTCTTCCAGAAGTCCCATCATGCAAGTACTGCAAACTTTGACATTCGGTTCTTAGGCACTACCGTCGTCACTTTCTAGGATTCGTTTCAGAAGACCGTTTTCTATTAACAAAGTACCATTGCGCTTTCGTTGCAACTCAAAGCGCTCACTTCTTCCCAGGTTGGCCTTTAATCTGCCGTGTTCCATTTCAGTCGCAATTCGGGGTCTTGTTCCTGTTCTTGTCTCAACTGCTTGGGCTCCCAACTGTCATCGACCAATGTTGTTCTTCTAAGGACGTTGACTTTTCTTCTAATTTAGAACAATGAGTACAGTTTATCGGACACTATATCCTGGATAAGGCGTCTGCGTTGCAATGACTTGTTTCGGCAAGATGTTCTACCTTATAGTCGTTCTTTTGTAATCGCTCGATTTATCAGGTGATTTGTCCTTTTGGGTTTCTAAATTGTAACAACTAATTCAGGGCAGCATGGTTCGTTCTCAGTAGGAATTTTCGTCCGTATAAGTATTTGTACAAATGTTCGATGGACTTAACGACAGCTAAGAGTTTTCTTCCAGTCACGCAGTAGTTCCTTTCTGATCATGACAAAACTTTACTAAAATACTCGTTGACTTTTTTTTGACCATGTTGAATCTAGGACAATACTGCTCCTACAGCCAGGTTGCTCGCATCGGTATATAACACAAATTATTCTTCTTTGCGAAAGTAACTGAGAACTGGCAGGATGACTATCTAAATTCTCGTCCTTGTTCTGATGAAGCTGGTTAATAGTTTTGCGATGTTGGCAATTCAAGAAAAGTTTGACGATAGTACGTGAACAACCCAAGAAAACTTCTTATTTTATGTTTGTTTCTAAGGGTTGTCGTTTGCACTGCTCTGATCTTTTCAGGGTCAGCTTGCCCTCCGTTTGCGATAGTACGTGTCCTAGGTATTGTAGTTCTATTCTAATAATTTGGCATATTTTAGGTTGATTCAATTGCCATAATATCAATAATTTAGTAATTTGTAACAGATTTAAGCTTTTTTACCCCGGTTGAAAAGTTTATGAGTTTCTTCTCCTATAGTGACGAGTTTAGAATTATACCAAAAATATGAATCGTTTGATTCTCCTCGTAATGGATCGATGATAGATATCTTGATTATATTATTCATCAGTTCTACCTCTTCCTCTACTAAACTTAATTCAAACCTAAATCAAATAAACCCTTGGACACATGTATGAATTAATTTCAGTTAAACCTCAGCAATTCTATAGCACATACTAAATGTGCTGACACCTTGTTGATTCTGCATCGACCTCCTCATCCACATATTCGGTGAGATAGTAATTCTTCCTCTGTTTTTTGAATTTTTAATTTTGTTTGCCGAAGTGTAAGGATAGATCCTTGTTATTGGAGAGACAAGATATAAGAGAAACTTCTGCTTTAGTTTTAGTCAACCAATGTTCACACGCATTTCTTTGATTTTTGAATTATATGCGGTGTCACTGAAGGATGAAGTTAATGTTCGTTGAGATAGCAATTCTTCCTCTACTTTTTGAATTTTGAATTTTGTTTGCCGAAGTATAAATGACGGACTTTTTTATTGATAGACAGGATATGAGATAAACTTTTGGTTAGGTTGTAGACAACTTGTTCGGCCTAGTGTTCGCCAAAGAACGAGCACCTAGATCCACTTATTTGCAGTTTGTCGAATATCGACTGCAAATTAACAATTGTAAACACGGCAAGCACCTACAAACTGTGTTAATCAAATAGGGAGTACCATTCCACACTATTAATTTTAACGATGAGAAGTTGTTTGGTGAATCAAAAAGTGTTGTTTCCGTCTCTTTCCATTTCTTTAATGATTCACTGGTCTACAAAATAAAGTTTTTAATCAGTTGTTTCAGATTTCTTTATTTATTTTGGTTAATTATTTTTTCATTTTCATTTTACTGTATCACGTATAATTAAAATTCATGAATTTTCAATATAGATACCACATTTTTGTTACTAAATTTTATATTTACCAACACGTCACAAAACTAAAAAACATATTTTTTTAAAAATTGGTTTAAGTTTTAATAAGCGGAAGAAATCTTCGTCGCTTAGTTTGGCGATTATATTCCTCATCCGGATTATCAAGGCACCAGCCACCATGTGAGTTTTTCATTTTTCTTAGTATCGCTGCTTTAGTGGATTAATATCTTTTCTCACTACTTAAATTTTCAGGTGGCAATTGAGGAAATGAAGTTTTAAACTCATACTGCATCCTAAATGTAGAAATTTGTTAACCATATTTTTGACAATATTTTTGTAGTTCTTTTCTTATTTAAAGACCCAAAAATTATAATTTCTTTTAACTTTTCATTTGAGATTTTTGGAAACTTTGAACAAATGTGCTTGAAACAACTGTTCCTTTTGTATAGAGCCTTTCTAAATTGTTTCATTAAACCTAATTTTATATGAAGTGGCGGTAACATTACTTCTTGGGATCCACAAGAGTATGTCGTATTATGTTCTTTGCTCCAGGCTTAAGATTAATTCTAGCTTCCCAATGAACTTGGGTCCCGTTTTGATTTCTCGTCTTATGGTCCCAGTCGCACAGAAAGCATGGTATTTTGTATATCGTTCTTACTGACCAAGCAGCAAACATAGAACTTTTTAAATCCCCCACAAATCAGTTAATCATAATTTTGATATTCTATTTTTCCAGAATTAATTTCAAATTTTGTGTGTGTACTGAGTAGGCGATTGGTAATGATCATATTTATTACCATATTACCTTTTAAACTCCTTTTAGAAGAGTCAATAAATAGTCTCCATGGTGAAGTATTTTATTACCAGTTTAAAGATAAGTTAATAATTGCAGTATACGAAAGTACCTAAAATATTGCAAAAAAATCACGATTTCTACACCATGCAAACGTTATTTTGGGAACCAGTAAATTTTTAGACTTATGCCTAAATCCCAAAAGTTGAGCCGAATCTTTAGGCAGAGCCAGATCTCAAACTAAATCATTTAGTTTATTTTGTGTAAAGAATTGAGGTACATAACGTGAATCAGAGCAAGATATTTCCTGACTGCTTACTGTGATTTGTTCCTTCAACATCTACAGCATATTTATAAGTGTATTCTCATTGTTGGAGCACAAACAAAATTAAAATATGAGAAGAAGTAGAATCAGATCATCAACCAATAGAAGTTTTCTTTAACGAAATAGAAATAGAAGAGGAAGAAAAACTAAGGGAAAAATGGATAGTAAAAAAAGTATGGACAGAGGAAAGTATAGTAAAAATTAAACAAATAATGGAATACGACCAAGAAACAAAGAAAGGGATAGAAGAGAAAATCGAAGACATTGTAAGAAGAATGGAAGAGGGAGCATACCGAAAAAATAAAACAATAATGGGAAGGAAATGTTATTGGTAGAACGGAGAGTGCAAGAGAAAGAAGAAAGAAACAAGACGAGGGAGAAGAAAATGGAAAAGGACACATAACTTTAGAAAAAGTATAAGAATTTAAAAAAAGAATATAAAGAGATAGAAGAAAGGCAAAAAACAAAAGTCAGAAATAGACAAAAATAAATGGAGAGAACACTGTATAGAGTTGTTAGAAGGGGATAGAAACAAGCCAAAAGAAAATGACGGAGAAAAAAATAAAGGAAAAGAGAAAGAGAAATAGAAAGTGGAACTAGAAGAAGTGCTGAGAAAGATGAAGGGTGGGAAAGTGGAAGGGACGAACCAAACACAGGCAGAACAATGGAAATATACAGGGATTAAGATGAGAGAAAGGATGAGATCAATACTAAGTAGGATATGGAGAGGGAAAATACTGCAACTGTCGCCTTGAACATTTTTCGCAATACCGCGTACTTTTTGAGTTATTCTGTTCGAGTAATTCTGGTTACCCAACTTTAAGGAAACTAAGCGGAAAACAACCCAATTTTGGAAAAAGTGTTTTCAACAAAAGATTTGTATTTTTTTATGCAGATCTGCAACTTTTATCTGAAACTTTTTTCGCAATATCCCACTCTTTCCGAGTTATTTTGATGTCTCAAGTTAAAAAACTCGCCCAGTACAACGAAACAAAGTGTCAAACAAGAACTAAAGGAAAAGTTGGAGAATTTTTTGAACCAATAAGTGGCTTAAACAGAGATCTCCAGTAAACTCTAGCTTATTCGCTCTATACATGGCTGATATGGTAGAGGTAATGAAAGGTAAACAAAGGGGTGGAGTAAGTAATAGGGAAGAAGAAAGTATGGGTTCTGGCTTATGCGACGATTTAGTGGTGGTGGTAAGTAAGGAAGAAGAAATGAGAGGAGCAATAGAAGTAGTAAAGAAGTACATAGAAGGAAAGGGAATGAAGGCGAATGTTGGAAAGACCAAAATAATAGTATTTCAAAAAAAAATAAAGGAAGAAGGAAAAGAGAAGAAAAAAGTGGAAATGGGGATAGAAAGAGTGAACGAATGGAAATATTTAGGATATACTATAAAATATAATAATAAAGATGAGGGACATGTAAGAGAATTAGTAAAAAAGAGAAACAAAGTTGTGGGGCAGGTGTGGGGAATAGGAGAGAGAGTGTTTGGGGCTAACATAGAAAAAAGGAAATGGCTTTTTCAGAAATTAGTGAGAAGTGTTATGATGTACGGTGCGGAGGTATGGGGATGGAAGGAGTGGAAAAATTGGAAAAAGTACAAGAAAAGTATTGGAGGTGGACGTTGGGGCTAGAAAAGGAAACATCGTCATATATAATTGAGGAAGAAATAAAAATGGAGAAGATAAGAGTACAGACTGGTAAGATAGCTGGTAAGATAGGAAGAGTTAGAGAAAAGGAAGGAAAATACAATTCTAAAGGAATGTTGGAAAGAAGTGAAGAAGCAGAGAATAAAATTAGGACAAGAAGAAAGAAGAATATATTACGAAAGAGTAGGATATGCCAGAGAAGAAGTAGAAAGAAGAAGAGCAAAAGCATAAGTATAGAAGACGACATAGTGAGAAGGGATAAAGATACACAAATTCAAGAAAGAAGAACAAAAATAAGGGAAGGAAGATATAACGAAGGATATGGAAAGATTATGACCGAGAGAGTACCGAAATATATAACAGGAAACAAAAGTTTAAAGACGAAAAGGATGATAGCAAGATTTAGATGTGGGAATAAAGAAAATGTAAACAGGTATTGGCTAGAGGATGGAGAAAGAAAGTGCAGAATGTGTG
Organism: Abscondita cerata; assembly: GCA_030710515.1. NCBI lineage: Eukaryota > Metazoa > Arthropoda > Insecta > Coleoptera > Lampyridae > Abscondita > Abscondita cerata. Next base: position 556,036 of record JALBCR010000193.1, read on the forward strand.
GAGGGATGGGAGGACTTGCAGCATTTGATGAAAAGAGTGTGAACAAATGAGAAGAGAAGAAAGAAAAAGAAATGTAATATTAGGAGAAAAAGGGAAGGAGAGAAATGGATGAGGGAAGTATTAGTAAGAAGAAAATTTTATGTGGAAGAAGGACTTTTAAGTTTTGGTGTAGGGTTGTTTTAAAAGAAGGACCATTATTATTAGTTTTTAGGGGTTTGTTAGGGATGTAGTTTAAGTTAGGATATTAACCGAACCGTTTGTAAAATGCTATATTAGACAAACTAATAAAAATATCTATCTATCATTGTTGGAGCACAGGGAATGGGCCTTGTGGTAGATGAAGTTACAGGACAAACAATCTTGCTTTTATTCTTTTGATTAAAAGCCATACACATTATAAGAACTAGTTTGTTATTGTACTAATGACACTAAAATTTGTTTTGCTACTACCCGTTTAAATAGGTTCTACTGAATATACTTAATGTCAAACTTATTTGAAAAAGGTCCAACTAAGGAAAATTCATTTCCATACGATAACGTTGTATTGATTGCAGAATATCCTTAGCAAATTAATTGATTTTTGATTTCAAAAAATGGTTAACCGTTGATAGTGATAATGAATCAAATATTGTGTATAATAATGTGTAGTGTAAAACTCTTTGTCAACTTTATCTTTTCCACGACATTAATTTTATAAATTAGAATTGCCTTTAGCTACCTGTCTGCATTTTATTGCAAGTATTTAACGGTACTTAAATCAGTAGCAGCTCTCACAATCGTGACCCTCGCAATTTCAAAGGTAAAAATAATGTTTGAATGCATGTGTGTGTTCGATTTATCTTTGTCCATTCGACAATTAGCAATTTTATTAAAAATAGAAGCTTACAGTTAATGGTCTTGTTTAAAAATTAAATTGAACTGACAATATAAATTTTATCGATAACACTGTTTTTATGATATAGTAAATAGTTGTTACAACTTTTTTTGGATCGTTGTTTATATTTATAGAAGTCAAGAACTCTAGTTAAAAAGTATAAATAAGACTGGGCACCTAGAGAATACATAGATGAAAGCCAAATTTTATTTTTAAACTTTTTAATTAGTTATTAATTATGTTATTTCAATCAACATTTTGAGATATTTATCACATTTTTCTTGTTCGCCAAATTTTTTATTCAATTTAACTTACTCATTAAAGACTTATGGCCGATTGCACTGACACGACTTAAAGTTAAGCAATGTCCTTAATAACTTAAATACAATTGTTAAAACCATAGCAACGATTGTTTTTAAGCGCTGCTTAAGTTTAAGTTGTGTAGGTGCAAACTTCGATAAAATGTATGTGATTTTTTCATTTTTCATTACCTCGAGAGAATTTGAAAGTCGGTTGTGGATGAAATCATTCATTTTTTGACACAAAGGACAAAACGATATATTTTAGTGACACGTAATTCTAAAGACAATTTTTGGTTGAAAACTCAAAAAGCAAAGTAATAAAAAATTTAACAAAGGCTCTTTTAATGCACGCATAATGCGACGTTTAGAAAATTGCACAATTTAAGGACACTTAAATGCAGTATAAAATGGATGCTACGTAATCGAGTGTAGTTTATGGTTATTTGTTATATATAGTATAACGAAGAAACACTACAAATTACTTCTCGTAAATAATAGCCGTTACATAACGTAAGTGTCTCATCAAATTTAGAAAAAACCGCCGCTATCCGTAGGAATGTTCCTTGTCTTTTTATCTTTCTTTTTGTTCGGTATTTACCTCCAAATGCGTAATTTGTTTTGATTTACCTTTAATTAAGTTATGATAGATTTAACCGCTGCAAGAAATGTGTTTTGATTGTCAGTAGTGGTGGGAATTTTCGGGAAAATCAAAAACCGATTAATCGGTTAGTCGACTTTCGAAATAGATTTGTAAAATCGGTTTTGAAGTCGATTTTTAAAAACGGATTTTAAGTCGATTTTTAAAATTGGTTTTTAAGTCAATTTTGAAATCGCTTTTTTTAAAGTCGATTCTATAAATTATATTTTACAGTCGACTATATAAATGGATTTTTGAGTCCATTTTAAATATTATATATAATCAAATCCCTTTTTTACCCATAGAGTGTAAGGGCTACAATGAAACTAAAATTATATTTCCATATTTACAATAAAATTCTTAAAAATTAGGTTAACTCTTTATAAATAACTAGTCAGATGTCCATTTTTCTAAAAATGTGCTCTAGAACGCTTAAATTAAAAAAAAAATTGAAAATAGCATCTCATTTTAAAGTCGCATTGTCAGTTCCCTTTCGAACGATATATTGCATACCATATCTTTGCTTAAAATTTGCTTGACGGCCCCACCTGAGTGAGGGCCAGTATTAGTAGGGACCAACTTCCAAACATAGCATACGCTGATAAGTGGGAATGTTTGTGGAACTTTGAGGTATTGTTTGTTAAAATCGGTCCAGCCGTTCCGGAGGAAGTAGCGTAACAAACAGACAGACGAGACAGAACAGACAAACAGAAGGACAAACATTTAACAATTTTATATATATGATTTCCATTCGTTTTCTGTTCTTGCGAGTTTCTTTGCTTCAGTCCAGGTTTTTCCCTTTTTCGTTAAAATTTTTCCTATAACATAATTATAATTTTTTTTTTGTTTCTTATTTTTTTTTTTTCGTGTTTTTTTTTGTTTTTTTTTTTTTTTTCGTGGTTTTTTTTTTTTCTTTGTTGTTTTTTGTTGTCTCCCCCATTGGTTTTTGTTTTTTGTTGTTTGTATTTTTTTTTTTGGTTCCGTTTTAAGGTGGGCTTTGTTTATTCCATTTACATATTTCAACTGGTTTCGTCTTCTCTTATGTTCCTTTCCAATTTTTGTTTACTGTGGATTTTATTTTGCCGTTTGTTTTTAAAACGAAACAAAAATTGTAAAAAAAGGTTTTGTAAAGTTTTGTTTATTTTGTTTTTTGAGCGTTTTTTATTCTATTTTCTATTTGAAAATGAATAATATTCTCTGTTTGCTTCTGAGTTATTCTGTTATTTAATTCTATATCATCTCTGGTTCCCATACTTTTTTTTCTCATAGACCACTTTAAACATTTTGCTGAATCTGGTGGACCCCCTGCAGCTATTACATTTACTAACTTACTTCCAAAACCCGAAAAAGTATATGTCTATGTAAATCTGTGTTGTGGCTATTTTTCAATCAACTATGAGTTGAAAGTTTTCGAAAAAAGGTGAGAATTTATATTGCTTTGATTATGCTGTGAGTATTGTCATTCAAGCTAAGTTTCAAAACCAGTCTAAAAGCGTCTTCATCCAACAGTTGGATTCCTACTTTACTTTTTGTATTCTAAGATTGACTCACAGTACAAGAAACCAATAATCTCCCACTTCGGGTGGTAAAAGTAAAAATAAATATTTTCTTGTTTTGTAGCTATTTATTCAAACACAAAAATTACTACACTTTTAATTATGTTGTTATAACAGTCTTAGTAGAATCAAAATTTAACATCAAAACTAATAATGATTATTATTTTAAAAACAGTCGCAATATAATCAAAACTTTGATTATATTGCGACTGTTTTTAAAATAATAATCATTATTGCATTTGATGTTAACTTTTATCTCAGATTACCATTGTAATCTGAGATAAAAGTTATAATTTTAATAGGAGGGGATGTACTTGGTGAATTGACAGCAAATTATCCATATTTGGCTTGAGTTTAGTTAAGTATAACCGTAAATCTCCTCGCTCTGTAATATTTAATCTGCTCCGTTTTTTTGTCAACAAGTTTGTTACGGCACTAAAACTGCGTTCGACAAGATATGACGAAGGAAACGCTATGAGAAATTTTTGCACAATTCCCCACAGTCCTGGATATTTTTCAGGTATTTGTGCCTGCAGCCAAAATGATTGATACCCTCTTTTTTGAATGCTACTTTGAGCTCCTCATTAGTGCTAAGCTCGAGTAGCTCTTCTTGCAGTACCACATTTTCCACTTCAGTTTCATCATATGGATTTATTATCCATGGTGGTATATCCATCTACAGAATGTCTTCAAATCTGATTTTAAAATCATCATACAGGGCAATCAAATGTTGAACATACGTCTGAATATCTTCGTCGAGGCATTCTACCTGCGATAAATTTGGAAACTGGGAAAATTCACGTCGACCAATATTTTGCTTCATAAGTTTCAGTTTACCAAGAAAAGCTGAAATTTCACTCTTTGTTTTTATCAAATTGAGGCTGTCCCCTTGTAACTGTAGGTTGAGGTCATTGAATTTTTTGAACAAATCTGTCAAATACGCAATGTCTGCTTTGAAATTCATGAGGTTTTCTTTTAAAACAGGATCTTTAGTGTTCAGAAACTCTAAAACAGAGTCGAAAAGCAAATAGAATCTTGATAGACATGCACCTTTCAACAACCAGCGTACTTCGGTATGTAGCAGCAATCGTTGGAAGTCCTCATCATTTTCTTCGCACAACTGTGCAAATAAGCGCGTATTTAATGCATTGCTTCTTATTTTGTTAACTGCATTAATCACAAATTGAAGCGCTTGGTGCAATCTATCACTCAATTTTTTCGCTACTAGATGTTGTCGGTGGATGACACAATGAATTGCAATTACCTCTGGTATAATCCTTTTAAGATGACTTATAAACCCACGATATCGCCCGACCATGGCAGGAGCTCCATCTGTTGCCACCGAAATAATGTTTGTGAATGCAATTGATTTTTTCCGTAAAAAAAATCATTCAGAACATTAAAAATTGATTCACCTTTAGTGTCAGTCTTCAAAGTTTTCGCGAATAGTAACTCTTCAAACATTTGTTCGCCTTTGATAAATCGTACATATGCCAATAATAATGCTTCATTGCCAGGTAAAGTTGACTCGTCCAGTTGAATAGAAAAATGAGTTGTTTGCAGATAATTACACAAGAAACTTTCAATATCAGAGCTCATTTCATCAATACGTCTTTGTACAGTGTTGTTACTCAAAGGAATTCTTTTAAGTATGTCAAATGAAGATTTGTGCAGGACAGTTTTAAGACCTCTTCAACAGCAGGCAAAATTAACTCCTCTCCAATGGTATGCGGTTTCCAGATTTTGCTATAAGTAATGAGATATTGTAAGATGCCCGCAAGCCATCGTCGTTGCTTTCAGACGTTGAAGCGAACATACTATGCACGGTGGGTCTCTTTTCATACTTTTCCTTCAATGTTTGGAAATATTTCAAATCCTTACCTATTTTGTCAGGATGACACCTTCTTAGATGATCTTCCAGCTTCGATGGTTTCATAGAATCATTGCTCAAGACTTTGTTGCATAAAAGACACATAGGCAATCGCTTGTCTGTATTTGATGGAAGAAAACCAAATTTCAAATATTCAACACTGTACTGTTGACACTTCTTCTTAGATTCAGCCATGTTTCGTATCAATTACTTACCTGTAAATATGAAAAAATGTTTGTTAAGTAATCTTAAAATGATTTAACAAACATAATAGAAGTGGCTTTTAAGATACAAGTTGCTAACAAATAGATAGGTAGGTACTTACTTTTCCAACACTGGCAAACAATAATATCAATTCACTTTAATTTTCAAAAAGTCTGAAAACTACTTCCGTTACTGGTGAACACTTATATAGGTACACTTTCTTTTTGAAATTCCGGAAACAACTGAGTAATGTTTATCATTCGCATTCGTATTTATATTAAAGAAAAAATCCAACAAGTTCATGCAAGTTCAGACACGACTTTAACTAGGCGGGCGGGCGGCGCGGCATCGGCGAGTCTTGACACGCTCTTTCTGAATATGGAATATGCAAGTTCTTACAAAAACAATTGCTGAGCTTATTATAATATTGTCTTCCTATATTCATAGGAAAAGTCAAGCTTCTTATAATATTGTCTGCCTATATATATTATTGTCTCCCTTATTCATAGGAGAAGTCAAGTCGGGTCACCTAATACATTTTTATAGACCCTGTTAACGAGTTGTGGACCCCATTTTTTCCACGCAAGCGAGTAGACCCTACTATCGGGCTCCCGTGGGCCCTGGGGGTCCACCTGGACCACTTTGGGGAATCTAGCTAGATGAATCCCTGAAATATTGAAAATTATCCACTTGTTTTATTAATTCAACCTCTACTCTTATATATATATTTGTTCTGCTTCTTCTGATACAAACTCATTACTTTACTTTACATTTATTTAATTTCATCTTTTCCTGTAAAACTGTGTTCCATATATTTAAGTTGATCTGTAAGTTTTTTTCACTTAAAGCCATAATTGCGATATCGTCTGCAAAGCGCATTCAGAGATATTAACTGTTTCCAATTTTCTATACCCTAAAAAAACATTGGTCGGACTATTGCTTGGGTCTTTAATCAACTCATCTATAAACGTTTTGAAAAGTAAAAAGGGGGCCCAGGCTTCCTCCTTGTTTAACATCTTCTTCCGTAACAATTCTTCCGATGTCATGTTATTACTTATTACGCAATTTCTTGTTCTTTTGTATAGACATTTGATTATTCTGGTTAATTTTGTGTCTACATTCTTTTTGTTTAGTGTTTCCCATATTTCCGCTCTCGACACTTTGTCAAAAGCTTTCTCCATATCAAGAAACGCTATATAAATTTCCCTTTTTCTTGTCAATAATCTGTTTGTAACTTCTTTTATTGAGAAGACATGGTCCAGAGTACATCTATTTTTCGAAATCCGTTTTGGGTTTGAGACAAAGTGGGTTCAATTTGTTTTCTTAGTCAATTCTCTATTATTTTCTCAAATAACTTTACTGCCGTATTTAATAGGGTAATTTCTGCAATCTTTAGTGTCGCCTTTTTGTGTAGTGGTACTATAAGTCCCATTTCCCAATCGTGTGGCACTTTTTCTTCATTCCACACTTTGTTGCAAATCTTTAGTAGTGGTAGGATTCCTTAATTTCCAGATTTTTAATCATTTCTGTCGTAATTTTGTCTTTCCCTGGACTTTACCTGTCTTTAGTTTTTTTATTACATCCAATAGTTCTTCTTTTGTTATTTCTTGTCCTTCATTTAATTATATTTGTTCTCCTTGTTGTGTATCCTGATGAGTACTTTGTTACTCAATCTTCATTGGTAAGTAAACTGTGGAATATTGTCTCCACGGTCTATTATTTCCGATTCTTTGGTCAGTATTTCTCCTGCTTTGTTTGCAATTACTGAATTACCCCTTTTTGTCTTTTCTCAGGTTTTTAAGACTCTATAGAACAACTTTTGATTGCTTATTCTGTCTTTCTCTAGCTTATTCCCAAAAATCTTCCCATGTTTTTGTTTTGATTGTTTAACTAAATTTTTACGTTTATTCTTTGTTCTTTGTAATATTTATAACTTTTTCGGGTTTTCTCTCTTAAGTACGTTGGCCATCTAATCTTTTCATTTTTAACTTCTTGTTTAATTTCTTCTATCCACCAAGCTGTTTGCATCTTTTGTTTATTCCGTGTTGTTACTCCCATACCTCACGAGCTGTTCCAATGACAACCTTCTTAAAACATTCCACATATTTCTTCTATATCTGCACTCTCTATTATTTCCTTCATTTTTACTAATTTTAAATTTATTTCTTGTTTATACTTGACTGCTATTGCTTTATCTTGAAGTTTATAAGATTTTATCACTTCCGGGTACTTTTTCCTTTTCATTTGTTATTTTACTTTTTTGTTTTTTCTTTTCGTCCTTATTTCGCTACAACTAGGAAATGGTCACTGTGTATTTCATGGCTTCTTTTGACTATGACATCCTGTATTGACCTACTGTTTTCTCGTTCTACCAGAATATAATCAATAATTGACTTTTTCACCTCTAAATCGGTGTATGTCTTTGTGTTTGAAGAAAGTGTTAAATCATGTGTCAAACAAAACTTCAATAGTCTTTTCCCATTGTTGTTTCTTTTCTCTTCTCCGTATTGTCCTATTGGTGTCATGTATGACTGGTCCTTTTGTACCGACTCCCATTAAAATCTCAGCTATATAAATTATACCTTTTGTTGTTTCTATTACTTTGTTTAAATCATTCCAGAACTTATCTTTATTTTTTTTTCCTATTATTCTCGTCAGGCCCATATACTGCTATTATTATTTTCGTACTTTTATTATTTTTACACTCTACGGTCATTATTCTTTCCGATACTGCTATCCACCTACTTACTGTTTTTTGATGTCTCTGTGTATTATACATCCTACTCCTGCTTTTGCTCTCTCCTTTTCGAATATGCCACTCCATATTAGTAAGCCCATTGATCAATTCTTCCTCTCCTTTACCTTTTTTCTTTGTTTCTGCTACAACCATTATTTCTACTTTCGATTTTTCAAATTCTTGGCTTAACTCTATTTCTTTGCCAGTTAGACTTCTGATATTCCATGTACCTAGTTTCGTGTTACGTATTGTGTTAGCTGTGTTCGTTACCGTTTTAAACATCAATTTGTTGTTCTCTGTCAGTTTTTTGGTGTTAGTTTTCCTTCATTTGTTGATTCATATCTTTTTCCATTTATCGTTAAGCTTTTATAACCTATTTTACCGTATTTCCCTTCTCCTTTTCTTCTCTTGCCATTTTTTAATTTCCTCCTGAATTTTTTGTTCTTTTTTGTTAAATCACTGTCTATAAATATGGGTTTTCTTCCTAATTGGTATTTATTTTTAAGAACTGTAATTTTGTCTTCAAATGAATCCATCTTTGCCACCATATACTCTTTTCCCCTTTTTTTTCCTATGTGCAATGCCTTTTCTACTTTAACCATTACACCAATGTGTGTTTCCAGTACTTGTTCTTCTTGCTGTTTTTGCCCTTCTTCTTTCCATTCGAAATTTTTAATAATTATATTATCCTTTCTAGTCTCTCTTTCTTTTTCTCTAAATTTTCTTCAATTTCTAAAATTCGCTCCTGTATAATTTTTTCTCTCCGTATCCCATTGTTTTTCTTTATTTTTTCATGTCTTGTTTTATATCTATTACTTCTTCCCGTAATTTAGTAATCTCATTTTGAATTCTTCTCTCATCTCCTTAACATCGTTTCTGAGCTCTCCTAATCGCCGCTATTACGTTTTCCATATTTGTTTGATTTCCGGTTGTGTTTTTTTTTGTTAGTGAACGTTGTGTTACTTAGATCTTTTTGAAAATTTCTCGTAATCTTTCTTTTTAAATCGGATCTTAAAAAATCGGTTATATCAATTGCAATGGCGAATTTAAATACTGTTAATAGTTGAACAAAAAAAATCAGAAAAACGCCCGGAATAAATAACTGCCAGAAAAATACACGCAGGACCAACTAATACGCTTATACTATGTATACAACCACTAAAGTCTTCTTCTATAGTTTTATATAAGATTTTAAGTAAGACTAGATTAATAAAATTACCAAACATTACGAATAATGTCATAATATTTTCTTTTTATTATCGACCGCTAAATGAAAAAGAAAACACAAATATTCTATATTCCAAACATTCAGGAAATTTTACCTGCTATACCAACAAACTAACATTTAACTATTTTAATCCCTTATTGTTAACTACATATTTGAATATTTTTCAAGGAACACTTATCAGCATAAACTGCCATTGCTTTGTACAGGTACCTGCTTTGTACATGTCGGTTTTGGCAAACGTAAAAAACTGTAAAAAAAGTCTATTTACAAAGTAAAATAAGTAACGAATGGTTTTAGTGATTTCCCAATTTTTTCCATGTATACTTTTCCCGTATACCGTAATGGCGGTTCCCGGTGAGACACCATGTTTTTCTAACAAACGGGAAAACACCAAAAAACTGCACCAAAAAACTATACTCGGACACGTGTTTCAATAGCTTATCTTAACTATTGAAACACGTGTCCAAGTACCGTTTTTTGGTGTTTTCCCGTTTGTTAAATAGGCGCTGCAGTTTAGAGTTTCATTCCTTTGACCATGTTTTTGTTTGTTATTCGTGAAATATTATTGTAATGTGCCAATTATAATGACCTTTAAGAAAATTATATAGTTTAAACCTCAGGAAAGAATGTAACAGAAGTTTGAACAGTACCATTTGAAGATAATAGTTTGTATAATTTGATAAACTTTTTTCTGTAAATTACATAATATTTTTATATAGGATGATCCCTGTTTACTAATGAATATTCATTTATGCATTTAAAAAGTGCATTTTTGGAAACGAGAAATAATTAGCGGTAACAGTACCTGCACTGAAATTTGAATATTGCTAATTTTAGTAATAGGCAATTCAGATTAAAACCTATAATTATTTCAATCAATGATAAATGAGCGTTTATAAGTTCTAGAATATTTATTTTAATTAAATCCAATTTAGAAACAAATCTTATGTGAAAAATATTCAGGTTTAATTCGTTTTAACTTCTGTATTTGAACGTAACTCTCAACTTAAAAATACAGCCTTCTTTGATGCTTTGATACAAGGTTTAACGTAAATCGTAAAAACGGGATTGACCAGAACACATCGGCCACGTTTGAACGGATCGTCCAATTTGAACGAATCTTTCATTTCAATTCCAAAACCCTAAAACTTGACTTTAACTCAAAAATGTACTGAGGTAGTTCAGCGTTCCTATGGCACAAACTGAGACAATCATGAATGTCTAAATTTAAAATCTTTCCATTGGAAAAGTGCTCTACTTACTTTAAAAAATTAATCTTTTAATGGATGAAAGCAAATAAATAAATAAAGTTTTGACAAATTGGTAGATAGTTATAACCACAAACACAATTACGGCACTTGTTTTTACAAAAACTCAGTAAACATAAATTTACCTTTTCCATCGTCTAACAGGGGTGTTTTAGTGCGGCCAGCTCATTGTCGCCAGTTCACCACCTCCGTTTCATCGCCGCGACGTTTCATTGCAGTCATTTAATCGCATTACCTTTCACTACCTCTTTCTAATTACAATTCTTTTATTATTAAGCTTGTAATAACAAAGGCTATTATTTGGTAAAAAAAATAATGCCCTGTGTATAATGTGTATTTACATTTTGGGGATTTTTTAAATTTGTTTACCAATATTTTACACCCTTTAAAAAATACTACAAATAATTTTTAAATGTAAAAAAGTGCATGATTTAAAGCGTTTAATTAGAATTAATTACATTTATACTTGCAGTTTCGGTTTCTGTCGAGGTAACTTTTGAAAGTATATCTGATGAACATTTTCATCCAAATTACCAAACATCCGTTCTTGTGGCAATTGTGGTAGTCAAACAACAAGAGTATTGCGATGAAAGTACGCATTTTAGTTGGAGTTACAGTAAAATCATGATGTGCATATAATGTATAGTATGTTCAGCAATAATTTAAATTATTTCATCATCCGCCAGAGTGTTCAAATTAATTCAGATTTTCTTTTGAAATTATTCTCGAATGGTGGCACCATTTTGGGCATCATTTTCAAAGTTACTATATTTAGGTTACATTTTCTTCCGTGCCACATTTTTGTTCTTTCGGTTAAGTCGTTGGTTTTTAGCCAGCAAAAATCCCCAATTACTGTTCCAGGAATATTACGAGGAAAGTCGTCTAAATCTAACTGATTTTCATCATACTCTACATTTACGTTACATGTCTTTACAGCATCAATTGCATCCGCCAAAAATGTGTGACGTTTACGGCATATCATAATTACTAACTTTATGTTTACCTCAAACCCACTACCTCGCCTGTTCAACATGTTTGTTAATGGTATTAGGGCCACGCAAAATAATAAGGGAGAGACAGTGAATCAACTTGGAATATTTCCTCCTTAATTGATATGTGGCCGTCATTGTGATACAGTAGCATTTCGGTTTTCCATTCTTTAATCGTTATCTCTGTAAAGTTGACTATGGTAATACAGATTAGATATGTCTTCATTGCAATGAAAATCCAGGAATGAGGGAGACTATCAAAGGCTTTCGTATAGTATATCTACGCTATACCGAGATTTTTTTGAGTATAATCAGTTACTCACAAGAAGCTGTTCCTCTGGATTATCTTCTCAATTCCTTCTATTCATTCTGCAGGACATTATTGTATGGCAGGTGATTGTAGATTCTATCTGCCAAAACAGCTGTGAGTATCTTGTATGTCGTTGGCAGGCAAGTAATTGGGCGGTATTCTTTCGAGTCTTTACCCTTTGGTAGGACGAGCGTGGTTTCAGATTTTAACTATTCAGAGACATCCTCTGTACTGTTGACTATTAAATCTACTCTATGTGCAGAGATGTCAGTTGTTTGAACCAGAAATTTTGGTGTTATCTCTTCATGGTTTTTTCTTTCCTGTTCGATCCACGCCGCTCCTTCATTGTGACTTGTTTTTCGGTGGATGCTTCAATTACACTGTTTTTCTGGTTATTTTATTGCCGGTAGAATTTCTTACCATCTTCATTGAAAATTTTATTTTGGTGGTAGTGTTCACTTCTCTTAGTGTACCTTCTCAATCTTTGTGCTTTTTGGTTGCAGTCTCATCTTGAGATTTTGTTCAAGAATGTTGATATTTTCTCCACCTACCTTGAATTTGTTTCTTATTTTATCAATTTTGGTACATATTAGGCGTGTCGCGACTTCTTTTTTATGTTGGTATATTATATCGTTTTGTGGATTATAGTTTTCCATGCAGGTTCTTTGAAAACGTTTTGGATGCTGTCCATTCTTCCATCTCACCAGCTATTATCGACGCGGTTGCTTACATTATTTGGTTGATTTTTGGTTAATTAGTTCCTTCATTTTTTTTTATTTACGATTTACAATTATCTGTGGTAGGTGGTGGTGGCGTTAATTCTGGTGTTAATATTTCAGTTTGAGTTCCATCTCCGCGTTGGTGATTTGTTTCAGTGGACTGTGGCAATATGATTTGTGTCGAGTTTTATCTTTGGAGTTGTTGCTTTTATTATGATAATGATGATTATTATTAGTCTCGCGTTTTTATTTCGTAAGTATACTTATTACAGAAAGTTATTCAAGCACTCATTCGTTCTTTCATTCACCGCTTTGGGGTATTACTACTTTTAATGGATTTTGAAAATGGAGAGTACGTGGTCTAATTAATAGAGGAGGGCGGGGTACAGTGGTCATAGGGGCACAATAGTCACTTCGAAATAATTTTAAAACCATAATCTGCATAAGATTGCCATCTCACAAGCAGAAGGTTTAACCGACAGCTTTCAAGTCTACGTTGTTACCGACTGCGTTCTAAGTGCAGTTGTTGATCAGTGCTTGGGTGTATATAGTGCGTCTGAGTAAAAATTCCAATACTGGTAAACTTTGTTTTTACGCCAGAAGTGTTACAGGTAATTATTTGCAGTTGTATATTCGTAATATGCATTGATCAGTGATTGCCCCATGTAAAGTATGTATGAAATAATATTATGATGGCTTTATTTCAGTAAATGGCTTTTAAGTAAAATGGTCCAAAATAGAATAAGGAAAACCCAAATCGGTCTAACTGATAAGGAGTCGATGATGTATGCCGTGAAGCTAGTATTGAGTCAAAGCTGGTCGATTAAAAAGCAACAATTACCAATAATATACCTAGAACCACCTTAACCAGGTATGTTAAAAAGTGCAGGGAATTGGATGTAGAATGGGAAACAGCTACTTTATTTAGCCTGCCGTCGGTGTCTCTTAATTATAACGGCCGACAAGTTTTCAGCACTGCAGAAGAAATGCTAAGTGATTACCTGCGAACAAGTTCAAGACTATTTCATGGTTTGACTCCACAATCAGCAAAGCAGTTAGTATATGAATTTGCCTAAACTAGAGAGAAGCAAGCTTCAGTATATTGGGAAAAAAAACAGGCGGCCGGTAAAGATTGGCTGACTGCTTTTATAAAACGCAAAAGAATTTATCTCTAAGAAAGCTAGAGTCGACTTCAGTAGTAAGGGCTATGGGGTTTCAATAGAGTAGTTGTTAACCAATTTTTACCAATTTGGACGCATTACTGGAAAAATATAAGTTCTGTAGGTCCAGAAACAATTTTCCATATGGACAAACTGGGATGACTACAGTGCGAAAACCCAGGACGGTTATAGCTTCAAAAGGTTCAAAACAGGTGAATCAACTAACATCTGCCGAAAGAGGTAGTCTTGTTACTGTGATAGGAGCAATAAATACTATTGGTAATGCAATTTTTCCCTTCATGATTTTTCCCTAGAGTGCATTTCAAGGAAAACATGTTAATAGAACCCGAACGTAGGTCGCAAGTTGCACGTTGCGACAAAAATCAAATTTACCGCGCACGCTACGATTTTTCTCATTGGTGGATCGATTATTCACAAAATTTATCGAGACGGCGGGCGAACATCTTGTAACTTTCTTTCTATTGGGCGGTTGTTGGCGTGCTTCACGAAGCTAAAAGTCACACGCAAAAATATCAATGTGGTTTCAATAATTCCAAGTTGAATTAGTGTGGAAATATAAATCCGGCCGATTTCACCCGCACGTGTCTTGACCTCATACTTTACTCGTATATTACCTGGGGGTGCTGGAACAAGTAATTGGGAATCCTTTGCTATAAGAACGTGACGACTATTATGGTTTCGCTCTACATCGGAGCTGCAACAGCCGATTGTACTCCATCGGTTGATGGTCGCTCACGCTGCGTTCCTGCTATTTTGAAGGAAGATATCTGCTTTCCGAGCTTGGTCTTCTAGTCCTCCTCAGAGAAATCTTGTGGCTACTAATCTTCTAATATCTGTCAACTGCTGACATTATGCGGTTTGAATCCCTAGTGTATAAGCAAATTGTTATTCGGGGTAGACTCCATCCACCGACGTTCGGTTTTGTTTTCATTAGCTCCATCAGAGCTGTGGCGCTTACAATAAAGTGGGTGAAGCTAAAACAAAAGGTCTTTTGGGTTGGCGTGAGCTACTTACTATACTAGTCCGAGTTTAATTCTAGTTTTTAAGTCACCGTGTGTAAGTGACGTGTGTACGTCGAGTTTCCTTAATCACCAATCTTAAATTAGTTCGCTAACTTTAATTTAGAAGGTAACAAACAATATCTTAACTGAATTTAGACATATTTGACTGCGAACTCTAATTAATTTGTTGTTGCTAACGCACGTAATTCATGCGACAGAATCTCTCACTTCTCCCAGTTTCTTCTAGTATTTTAAGTTGTATTTTTTATATTTACATGTCTATTTGTCTCTCTGATTTGTGTTTGTTTTAGCGTAGTAGACCTTAAGTAAAACCTATTGAATTCCTGTTGGTCGGTTTTATTTCCTTCTATTACTTAGCAGGTGGCGCCTCGTTACGCAGCAGTTTATTTTTTTCAGTTTCCTCGAGGACCTCCCCCAACTCACCGACTAAGCCGGACACTGCTGTGCTAACTCTTACAAATACGGGATCTTCCACGAATTTAGTGCGCTATTTCAAGCCAATAGTATTGTTCTTTTTTTTCTAGTTGTATCGCTAGAGTCGTCACTTTCTTTTTTTATTTTTATTATTTGTGAACTACAACCGTTGCAAGGTACAAAAGGAGATGCAACACCCACTGGCTGGATTTCTAATGAAATGTTTATAGACTGGCTGCGCTATTTTATTTCACATGTAAAGCCTTCGAGGGCATCCCATCCTGTCCTACTAATCATGGACAATCACGAAACGCATGTCTCTGTTACAGCGATCAAATTGGTCAAAGAAAATGCAATCAGCTTACTCACTCTGCCACCTCATACGAGCCATAAATTGCAGCCCCTAGATCGTAATATTTTCAAACCATTGGAGGACTATTACGGTGACGCTGCGGAATCTTGGCTCTTAAATAATCTCGGAAAAAGAATTTCCATATATGAGGTGGCAGAACTATTGAGCATTGCATATCCAAAAGCCTTTTCTACGCCAAATATAATATCTGGTTTTCGATGTACGGGGATATTCCTTTTAATAGACATATTTTTGAAGATCATGATGTGACAGACATTCTTGTTATTCAAAACAAACTGCATGAAACACCATCATGCTCGTTTACGCCGGCACAGAACGCCGCCATCCTTTGACAACATAGAGATTATAACTCCGGCAACAATAAGACCATACCCAAAATGTGATTGATCCTCAGTCAATAAAAATAGAAAACCCCGCAAAAAAAAATATACCACAATTTTAACTGACACTCCGGTGTTAAAGCAAATTGAAGAACAGTACAACCTCAAAAACAATAAAAAATTAATGCAGCGAAGAGAAAAATCGGCGCTCAAGATAGTAATGAATTAAGAGAAACTAAAAAGAATAAGAAGTCAAAGATATGTGATGAAACAAGCGATAGTGATACAGATATTGAGGTTGAACTGAGAGACAGTGACAATAGCGACGGTCCAGAAGAATTTAAGTTTGAAGACAATTTTAACTTGGACGTTACCGATATACAATAATATAGCACGTCCTTGTGAAGTCCCAACCAAAAGGACTATCAAATATTATATTGGAAATGTTGTGGCAGTTAACAGTAATAGAGAAATTCACTGTGAATTTTTGAGAAAACACAATAACCATTTCACTTTGCCAGATGTAAGAGATGAATCGGTAAGTATCACAACAACTAAGGAACCTCCAGATCCAAAAACATGTTACATTTTGGCATAGATCTAAGATTCTAAGCAATTATAATGTATGTTGATTTTTCAATTCAAATTATTATCTACTTCATTTACAAATAAACATATTTTTAATTATTTATGTTTTTTTTATGCGCAATTGTATGTTGTGACCACCGTTCTCTCGATCTATGGACAGTTTACCCCACCCACAGTGAGCATAAATTTAAATGTAAAATAAATCTTATTTCCTCTGTTATTATTCATTTGTTCTTTTTATAAACTCATGACAGTCTAAATAAAAGCCATCAAGTCACTTTCCCAGTCATAGACTTGTTGAAAGTGTGAAAAATTTTATCAAGTGAATTTTTCTCTGAAAATGTGACAACTGTGCCCCGCCTTCCCCTACACGTAATAAAAAGCAAAATTATATTTCTGTTTAAATGTGTAAAACTAGTAAAGGAAATTTATAAGGCTTTCTGGCGCCCTAGGTTTTTAAGACTTCATGCCCACATTCGAGGGAATGAATGGTACATGTAGGTAGTTGAGTATACGCAAATCAAAATCTTGCCACTTCCGGAAAACACTCTCTCTTTTTGATTACCCAATAAGTTGATTTAGCTTACTTACAAAAAAACATTAAGAGCTAAAAAACCATAATAAAGAGATTATTTTTCTTAACATTTAATGATTAATTGACGTTTAAAAACTAACGTGTTCACTAAATTTGGTGCAGTATGATTCTCGGCTCGATAATTTTAACTGATTTCCTTCTTCCTGTGCATTGCATAATAAATTTTAAGTAATGAATATGTGCTAAGTTTCAAGTGCGTCGACAACCAAGATAAAAGAAAGTTGTTTAATTGTGTTAATACGAATAATAGAATACGCGTAGGGGTGATTGGCCCTTAAGGGGCAATTGTGTTCAGTTAGCAATACGTCAGTTTCCCACAGTACGGAACGTCAATATCGTTGGTATAGCATGCGCGTTGCTAGTAGCCGATCTCATAATTAGTCAGGGTTAACTATATAATTTGTGGATAGGTAAGTAGAGGTGGCGGTCCCACGATCCTATTTTCCTTTAGGCAGTTTGCCGAATGTTGTCAATACATATGACCACGTGGATTATTTCAACCTCGTGGTGCGCCTTAGTAGTCTCAAACAAAATCAACCACGTGTGCCTAGAACTTCAGGTATGTTTTCTAGTTTTATTAGATGCACATCACGTGTTTACGTCACGAGCAATTTTCTTAATTTCAAAATCGTTTTTTCCCCAATTCGATGAAATCATTTCGAGGTAAAACATGTGTCTAATTAGCAATTAATCTAAATTATATGTATGTAATTGTAAATAATGAAATGAATTACGTCACGCATTTCCAATTATTCATATTTCTAGAAGATACAAATCTTGCGGTGGTTTTTACACGAATTTTCGTGATGGACTGAACCTCTTCAAGTCTCGCTAAAAAAACAATTACAATATCAACTTCTTTAAAAATAATTGCATTTTTTCCACATAAAACATTTCAAGACTACGTACAACAACAATTAAAAATTGTTGCTGGTCTTGTTTAATAATTTAGTCATCATGCGTAGGTACACTCATGAAATTTAAAACTTGGACATCACAATTTCTGTAAACAAAAGTTTGCACATTGTAAAGCGGGCTTAAGAGTATCATTTACAAGTCTAACAGCAGATAGTCTCAGCAGGGGTTATCTTATAGAAGGACTGTAAATGAATCATTACACTAAGCACGTTTTAGAAAATAGGTCACACCCATTATTGATTTCTTATATTTATTTATATAGTAATACCTTTATTTAAAAAAAAGTTTTCATTTAATTTTAAACTATAACTTGGTATCTTAATTATAATTATGTAATAAATTCTTGTCAAAAACTAAATATATACGTTGACAATAAGAATTGCCTTAGTTTTTATTTTCACTTTTTATATTAACTACAGAAAAAATGAAACGTCATAAAATATACATTTTGTAAGGACTAAATATTATGAATAGAGAGTTTAATGATTTTTTTTAATAACTTACAATAATTAGTAGGTTAGATTTATTTAAAAATAAGTAATAATCAGTCAACCCAAATAACCATGTTTAGTTTTTGATTTAATTTAAAAGTTATTGCTTGTAGACGTTTTTAAATCAAAATTATTTCTAATTTTATTTTGTAAACATTTCCTAAACAAAATTTTGATTCGATAATTAATCGAGCTATGGTGTTTAATTAGCGATACCTTCAAATATATTCTTTAAAGAAAAAATTAAGTAAGCAACGTAAATTACCTATTTTCTAAAACGTGCTTAGTGTAATGATTCATTCTACAGTCCTTCTATAAGATAACCCCTGCTGAGACTACCTGCTGTTAGAATTGTAAATGATACCCTTAAGCCCGCTTCACAATGTGCAAACTTTTGTTTACAGAAATTGTGGTGTCCAAGTTTTAAATTTCATGAGTGTACATGTGATTCCATAGATCACTCAGATTACTTTTTTTTATAACACAGCATGGTCCATATGTACCAACTTTTATTACTTTTTAGCTGCTTAACCAAATTATACATTAACCAAATACATCTGTTTCATGATTTCGTCTATAGGATTGGCCACAATTAACTGATTAATCTATTTGTGATCGGAAGCCGATTGATCGATTTTAAACCCGCTTTTTAAACTTTTTTTGGTGAAACAACAAAGAAAGGTAAAAAACGCAACACTTAAGGTGGAGCATTTAATACCTGCCTATCAACATTTATTTTTTAACTGCTTATCAAAATTTAACAAAATACACGTTTTATGATTTCGACTAGTGTTGGTGCAACTGGTAAATTGATTTACAATTGGAATCCGATTAATTGATTTAAGAGATGAATTTTTGAAAACGCCTTTTAAAGATTTTTGGTGAAATTTTTGAATACGTTCATAACAAATCATGATAAAAAATTATGATAAAGTTTTAATATTCTTCAACCTTTAATCATCAAACAATATTGTTCAACTTCTACCATTTTTCATTTATGCGAGGGCGGTCTGAATAGTTTCCGACCTCAACGTGAAGATGGCAGCACTCGTCAATAAAAGTTAGGGAATGTAGTTATGCATCTTTTGACAGCAACACATCAAAGTTTCAGCCATTTTAGACGCGCAGTTTTTATTCGACAGTCGTTTGAGTGAGTCGATGTGAGTATTTTTGTGAAAATATAGAAAAACGAGTGTCGGACTGTCACAAAATATTTGTTTTTGAAAGGGAATACGCCTACGTAAATTAAAGATAAGTTAAACTCTGTATACGGAGACTCTTCACCGTCATTTACCAGTGTGAAATTTTGGGTAGCTGAATTTAAACGTGGCCGTAAGAGCTTGAGAGATGATGAACGTTCAAGACGTCCAAAAACTGTAACTACTGACGATAACGTACGTTTGAACAGTTTAGACAATGTTATGTTTGAAATAATAACACTATTTTGGACTTCCATTGTCTATATTTTATTTTAATAGAATAAGCACAACGTTTCAATTGCTATTGAATCTGCAATGTATAGAATTACAAAAACGAGATCGTTTTGTCAGCTTCGATGTAGAAAGCCTTTACACTAATGTTCCGGTTGAAGAATCTTTAGAAATTATTCAGAAGAATTTACTAGAGGACGAGGAATTACATAATAGAACTTGGCTACCGGTTAAGGGGATAATGGAACTTCTACAATGCTGCCTCAGGAACTCATATTTCCAATTAAAGGACGAATTCTTTGCACAAGACGACTGGTCTTCCTATGGGTTCGTCTCTCTCACCGGTAATCGCCAACATCTACATGAACTGGTTCGAGGTCCAAGCACTGGAAAAAGCGAGATTTAAACCAAAATTATGGCTCAGATATGTAGACGATACGTTCATAATTTGGAACCATAGCGACCGTCAGCTAGACCTTTTCTACACCACTTGAACAACATTAAGCCATCCATCAAATTCACCATGGAGAAAGAAAGGGAATACTCACTACCATTCTTGGACGTCCTCGCAAAAAGAAACAATGAGGATATTGTGACATCAGTTTACAGAAAGCCAACTCATACCGGCCAATATCTGAATTACGACTCCAATCACAGTGGAACAACAAAGAAAGAGATTATTAAATCTTTGGTCGACAGAGCTCACAGACTATGTAATACAGAGGTAGGACTACAAGAAGAAATCAAGAACATCAGAAGAGACCTTAAACAAAATGGTTACCCGAAACGAGTAGTAAAAACTGCTCTACAACTCTCTAAGAACCAACCAGCCATGACCGAAGAGAAACCCAAAACACTACTCAGCATTCCATATGTCAAAGGATTATCTGAGAAAATAAAACGGATAGGAAGAAATTATGACATTAACACGGTATTCAGATCATCAAGAACTATTGGTAGCATGATCTCCAAAACTAGACCAGACAACAGTCGTGACTCCAAGAATTGCATCTACGAAGTCCCATGTGAATGCGGCCAGTCATACGTAGGGAAAACTAAAAGACCGTTAGATATCAGGTTGAAGAAACATAAAACCCATACGCAGAGAGGAGAGACTTTGAAATCCGGCATTGCCCAACACTCCTGGGAAAAACATCACAAAATGAAATGGTCGGAGGCAAGAATTATACACCGAAAAGAGCACTGGTACAAGAGAAAATTTAAAGAAGCAGCGTTTATCGAAAACAACAAGAATGTCTTTAGTCAACCCAGCGTAGAGATTAACAATGTGTGGAAACCCTTAATTAGACGCCTGACTAATCTTAGTTTACGGTAACGTCCCCATTCATTAACTTTGTACACTTGATCGCTTCACTAACTTTGTATTAGTATATAAGGTACAGTAGTCTTTAAGTTTGTTAGTATTCACCTGAAGACGATTGCAGATTTAATAGCAATTGAAACGTTGTGTTTATTCTATTAAAATAAGATATAGACAATGGAAGTCCAAAATAGTGTTATTATTACTGACGATAACATCGCAAAGTTTACCAAATGGTGTTAGACGACCGCCGAATTAAAGTGAGAGAGATAGCAGAGGCAATGAAAATATCAAAAGAACGTGTTTGTCACATATTAAATCAAGATCTAGGCATGAGAAAGCTGTTCGCGCGTTGGGTGCTTCGTTTGTTAACGTTAGACCAAAAACGTGTTCGAATGAACATTTCCAATGCTCTGTTGCCGCAGTTTAAGCGCAATAAATCCAAGTTTTGGCCCCGATTAATTACTGTAGATAACACTTGGATAAACTGAAACAAAAATACAGTCAAAACAGTGGACTGCAAAGAGGGAACCGGCTCCAAAAAAAGCAAAATTTTTTTTTTTGGCTGGGAAAGTGATGGCTACTGTTTTTTGAGATAGTCATGGAGTTAACCTAATCGATTATCTTCAAAAGGGAAAACCATTACAGGAGCATACTACGCATGATTACTTGACAAGCTGAAGGCAGAAATTGCGGATAAATGGCCACATTTGCAAAAAAAAATCCTGTTTCACCAAGACAACGCTCCGCCTCGTCTCACACCTAAACAGTTGCCATAGCGAAAATCCATGAATTACGGTTTGAACTACTTGACCATCCACCTTATTTACCGGATCTAGCCCCAAGCGACTTCTTTCTGTTCCCTCAACTAAAAACTGCACTCGGATTTTGTCAAA
This sequence comes from Abscondita cerata, assembly GCA_030710515.1. Taxonomy (NCBI): domain Eukaryota; kingdom Metazoa; phylum Arthropoda; class Insecta; order Coleoptera; family Lampyridae; genus Abscondita; species Abscondita cerata. The sequence continues at coordinate 578,279 of JALBCR010000193.1, forward strand.
TAAGAAGGCAATTACCATCGTGAACAATTATTTTGCAGAGAAGAACGCCAAGTACTGTTTGGACGGATTAAAGAGATGGGAGCATCGCTGTGAGAAGTGTATAGAGTCACAAGAAGAAATAAAATAAATTTTAAGATAAATATTCTTGTAGCAATGTTAGGTCGGAAATTTTCACACCACCCTCGTAATTGCACAAGAAGTTTGAATTTTACCGAGTAATTTGGGTTTTTTAATGGAAAAATGATTTCTAGCAATTAAACGATAAAAACCCGACATCGAAGCCGTTTATGATTCGGATTAGTGTTGATACAACCGATTAATCGATTTACAATTGGAAACCGATTAAACGATTTTTAAGATTAAATTATAAAAAATGTATTCGCATAATCACCAAATATTTTAACAAATTATAAAAACATAGTCGTCTGTCACCTGCAGACGGCCATAATTAAAAAAAGTTCCTCCATTTTTTATATGGAGGCAGTGTTTCTAAAATATATGCAGCGTTGCCTTTCTTGATTGGGATACTAATTCGTTGACAATTTGAACGATTCTCACCGGATATGGCTATTAATTTGGTTTCTAAATCATTCACAAAAAAGAATGTGTCCCAGAGTGCTTCATGGTCCATGAGTATCAGTTGCAAAAGCGACAAATATACAGGGCGTTAGTAAATAAGAGCAACAAACTTTAGTGAGTGAGCATGAAAAATAATGACAGTTTACTGGCCCCAAATGGGTCGTTTACAGAGACACGGGATGTTAAAACTGACAATTTATTTATTGCTCTGAAACCGGTCAAGACATGTAAATGAAATTTGGTTGGTTTTAAAAAGGTATTCCGCAATTTTAGTCTTATTTCTTCAACTTTTAATCTGTAGTTTAATACGTTGCTGGTGAGGTGTGATTATTGCACACTTTTGATATAAAAATATAACATAAAAAATAAAACATCTTAAAACTCGTATTTTGTATTTCTTTAGTAAATTATCAAGAAACTATCTAATACTTCTTACAACCAACTCTGCGGCCCTAAGGCCATGGACACCACATTACAAACTGAACTAGAAATTCAAAAATGAATTTTAATTTGGAATAATTCACTGGCGTATCATATTTTTCTTTATAAAAATTAAAATCATTACCCATATGCGCGCTAATAATCATGATAAACATAAAATTCTTATATCAAAAAATGCGCAATAACTACCTCTTAAAACCCACCAAATTTTATGTACCTATCTCGACCGGTTTGCAGAGCAATAAATAAATCGTTACGTTTTAAGAAAAACTTTAATAAAAACGAAGCATTTGCGGACATACGTTTATATAGTAAATTGTATTTATTTTTCATGCAGAATGATTCTAAAATTTGCCGCACTTATTTACTAACACAATCTTTTCCACAAGATACATTGGAAAATCACTTTCCAATTCATTCATTTAAGCACCGTAAATACAAGTGTATTGAAGACATAAACGGAATGCATATCGTAGAGCCACAGAAATTCGAAAGGTATTATTGTTTAATAACGTTCCAATATTCCTTGAAGGTAAAACATCTAACCAAGCCCCAGACTCTTTTTGTACAAGAAGCTTTATATGTAGCTTCTTCAATCTTAGAATGAAAATAAATCTTGATTAAGTTTTTTAGAATCACTTATCACTTATAATTCGAACACGTCATTGCATCTTTGTAGCCAGTAATCATCGATGTGTCAGAAATGTAAGGGCACATGACCATAACAAGTCGCCTAATACTTTCTATTGATAAAATGAATGCTGGAAGACACAAATCTCTTACTTTACGGATATCCATTCCTTCATGGCGTATAGGTAGAGTTACAATTTCACTGACCTTCAGCCATAACCTTCTTAACTGTCTGTTGGGTTATTGGAGCTCCTAATAACTCCAATTAATATTCTGACATTAGTCGAATTTGAGGAGAAATGGAATTAAAACGACAATGAATTCCTTTGTTGCATTTTAACGTAAAAAAGAGTTCGCATTTTCTTATATTGATTTCTAATCTTAAAAGCTTAAACTTTTCCTTAATCTTCTCAAAATCAGTCAACGCAGTTTTCTAATCTCCTCTAAAATTCCATCATGCAAACAAAAATCGTTAATCTCGGATTCCAATCCATCAACAATTGACTAAATAACAAGACTAAATCCTATTGGACTAAGTGGGTCTCCCTGCTGGTATAGTACCGTGGATTTAATAGTATCTTATCCAAAGAAGAGTTTCTGAAACTCAGAAAGTAAGGAGTCCCTTTCAATGTAATTGAAAGCATATGGAAGTCAATCTTCAGTAGGACTTTTGAAATCGTATCAAATCCTAACAAATAATCTCACAGCAGCCTCACAGCCACCTCTTGAGCCAAACCTTATTTGTTTTGGACAATGGTTTGAACTTTACTGGTCGCACAATACATGGTGTTTCCAAACTAATACGAAAAGATTTAACAGGTCTTTTTCATAACTTTTCCTAAATTGTCTTCCTGCTGACTCACACCTTATCAAGGGCGTGATTAAAATTAGGTTTTTAATGTTTTTCTTAACAATGGGTTAAGTTAGATACGTGTGGTACACGGGCGGACCTTTGAGATTACCTTTAACATGTAGATTTATTCAAAATCAATTTTGACCATTTTTTAGGTTCCTCAGGGGCTACAATTTAAAAATATTTTCAATTATACATGATATCCCACTTTCATTGACCATCTGCTAACTTTGACAATAAATAGAAATACATATTTTTTATTCTGAATCTACGTGAAGAACTATGGTGACTTTATGTAATCGAGTCTTACTCAGAAAAATTATACTTTTGTGATATCGATTTTTAAACATTTGATTGGGTCAATGTTTCACGTTTTATTCACACTTAGAGCGGTAACGACTATACATGTTTGTCTGTCAAAAATCCACTGTTGGCCGTGAAACTCGTTCTTATCAAAAATTTTTATCGAAAAATTAAGTAGGTGATGAAATGCGCACGTCAAAAGTTGTCACGGTTGTGTTAGTAATTGTGCAACTCATGACAATTTTATTGTATCTCTGTATTGTTTTCGACAGCAGAATTAGTTAGTATGATTTATTTCACCGGAAAATTGAATAGAAGTTGTTTATTAGCAGCTCATAATCATAAAGCAGATAATCTGGAACTACAACGACAAAAACCAAAGAAAATCTACATTTGCCAACTACGAGAAGAATACTAGGAAACATGTTTGTACTGAAGATGATATGCAATTTGACTTCATTATCGTTATGAGCAGATGAGAATCCAATCTTTGGAGTACAACAAATAGCATATAACGTTGGAACCTTGAAAACCTCTGTATATAAGGTGTTACAAAAAACAAATTCCATCCTTATTGCGTACAACACCATATCAATGTCTGCCAAAACAAATTTTGAATGCTGACACGTTTATTAGGAATTCTTCTTGTATTTGACAGTTTATTAAGATATTCTTACGGCTATTTAAAAAATCTATTCAGCGATTTTGTTCTAATTTTGATGATCTATTTTATAATTTCGAGTTATCAATAAAAACGTTTTGATGAAACTTTTATTTTTGATAAAAAAACAAGTTTAACGGTTGAGTTTTGGTAGACAGACGTCAATAGCAAAGTTGTAAAGAATTTAATTTTACGTTGATCTAGGGAAAATATATATTTGATTTTATTAAGTTATTCATCTTTTCGATTACAGAGTTTGACATTTTCTTCTCCCTGTATAACCATCACCTTTTAACCATGGATAGTTAAGGTTGTTACCACCGTGTGTGAATAAAATTTGAGTTTTATATTTCAAATAACCTTAAAATGTCCAAAATATTTAAATCTACTAACAACTTCATAATCTTATTGTCAAATAGTAAAAATAACATATTTTTTACACTGGTAGCTATTCCCATTCAAGTGAATTATGTTCAGTTTTTTTGACTAATTTTAATAGAAATTGTCCTGTTATTGTCAGAAGATTTGAATATTTGGAGCATCTTGACAAAAGTTTTAAAGGTGAATTTGATTTCATTTACTTTTCAGTAATTGTTTTTGTTTAAAAATGTTGTAAATATGATAATGAATAAGAATCTGTACACAATTTTTTGAACCTGTTCGAATTAAATAGATTGAAAATACAGTACACGCCGCTATTGGAATAACGGATAATATTAATTTATCGCTCACTTTGCGCAAAAAAAAGATGAGACCTTAGTTTAAAGAAAAAATTAACATTTTGCAACAATTTTGTCGGTAATAATTCAACGAAATGCTGCTTCGTAATTAAAAATTTTGCAATTTAAAAAATATATATTCAAATCATAAACACTGCAATAAAAATGATAATTTGAACACATTATGTGTTTACTCTTTTGTAACCAATAAATATTTATTATATTTTTTGTTAATTTTTGCATATCGGATTTTGTTATCATTGGGTTATTGTTATCAGTAGCCCTACTGTGATGCAAGTAATGTTTTACATTTTCCAAACATAATATAAGTTTTGCGACACCTAGTGTCGACTCGTGTTAGCGATCACGTACGCAAATGGTTGTTAACTTTGTCGACAGGTATGTAAAACTAGAATAGACAGAGTTATAAAATTTTTCATGCTTATAGAGCTTAAACCAGCTTTATGTTATATGGTTTGTTTGATTAACATATCTTAAATACTTGTGTAGATATTAAATTAAATTCCAATTTCTAGTTATTAAACTAAAGACAATCCAGTTAAATAGAGGTTACATAATAACGGAATGTCATCTTCGTTTTTAGAAAATCATCCGTTTAAGCTTAGAAACTAGTCAAGATGAATATTCTGCGTATAGTGAACAAAAAATGCGTATTAAATATAAACAATACCGATCACCTACTTTAACAATTCCTTACAAATCAGTTTAAAAATTATTACTAAAACTTTTCGTCGTTTTGTACAAAGAAACATTTTCGGCGTTTTGTCTACAGAAGCATTTTCGACGTTTTGTTCTCAAAAATCATTTTGGCGTTTTGTCTACAGAAGCATTTTTGACGATTTGTCCTAAAAAAATTTTCACGGAAGAGCAGTTAGCAAAGATAGGACACCTGCAGAAATAGTAAAGTTTTTGGTTCACGAAAATGTCGAGCTATACTAACCGTATGGCAGAAAGAAGATTCTTCTTCAATCTAGAAGTTAGGTAGACTAATTCTCTAAATTGGTAATCCTTCATTTTACAGGCCAATTTGCCATGGTAAAGAAGGTCTATCAGAAAAAAAGTTTGTTTGCCAACGTAAACGCTGTGAACGCAATGAATGCAAATTGCAAATCAATTTTAGTAACCACTAAATGGACCGGGATGATAGAAGATAAGATTTAAAAAAAGACAGCTTCAAATCTCTCCAAAGAAAACGGGAATGATTATCTTATCAGGACGAAGAAAACTAAAAGATATTGAGGTAAGCGTTGCTGACATAATTATAAAGTACCTCAGAGTGTGACTTGACGAATATGGCAACTTTGCAACACATGTCATAGAATTAAACTCTAAAGTTCCTCCAGAAGACGGATTCAAGTATCGGTTACAATTTTAGTCGTTTTATACGCATGTTCAACGTGGTCATCGGTACTAAAGTATAAGTACTATCGGGCAAAACTGGACGCCCTTTTGATATAATTAGCTATAACAGCAATTTTAGTTATAGACGAAATCCCTCCTATCGACCTCTTAGTACAAGAGCGAAGAAACGTAAGGTGCGGGACGAACAAATGTAAAGCAAAAAATAAGCTACTCAAAAATTGGCAAAAACGAGAAATCGTAGACGAGAACACTAATTCCGAAAATTAGCAAATGGACCAGAACAAAACTTTGGAGGAATTGAACTACTTCCTAACACAATATCTAACGACTGGTAGTTTCAGGAGATTTCTTTTCTTTAGAAATAGAGCATACGACGACGAATGTATGTATTGTTGAGAGAAAGATATGTTGAACCTACATTCTACTTCTGCAGAAGATAGAATGTAGATAATCTTAACCCTCGAAAACACTATTGCATCCATGCTTCAAAGCAAAAAAAATTAGTCATAAGTAGACAATTGGATTAAGGAAGTGCTACAAGTAAAAGAGAAAGAAGATGCTCAAAAAACTGTATGGGGTAACTGTCTGCGCTGATGTAATACGCAAGCGGTTCCAGAGCAGGTATCTTAGAGAAGGAGTTTAAGTATGCCTCATCGAGATGGCGAGGAGACTCTTACCTTTGCGGTGCACCTTTTATTCTTACTTAAACGTTGAGTTTTTTTGTCTACAACGTATCTTATGAATAAGATGGGGAGTTAGTAGGTTATAATAAAGCAAACAAATGTTTATGTCCGATTGCCGGCCGTCCGTCCGTATGTAAACACGATATCAAGAAAACCAGCTTTACGATTTTTATGAAACTTTAAATGGACCTTATTTATAATTCCACTGATCTGATTAGATTTTGGGCATAATCTATGTAGCCAAAAGAGTCGTTAACCTACACAGATTTTATTTTATTTAATGAAACAAAAAAAATGTATGTCCGATGGCTGGACGGCCGTCCGTCCGTATGTAAATAAGATATCCTAAGAATCACCCGTCCGATTTTATGAAACTTTGTACATGGACCTTATTTATAATTCCGCAGATCTGATTAGATTTTGGGCCTAATTCATGTAGCCGAAAAAGCCGTTAACCTACATAAATTTTTGTAATTTAATTATACACAACTTTTGTTGTGTTTGATCCGATAAATAATTACTGAGATATAACAATCACGTGACACTAATTGTAGTAACAATATCTCTACCAATATCAATTATTCAAAAAGTTGAGGGAAAGTTGAGAGAAAATTCTATTGTCTATAGCTTTTGTTTGAAACATTTTTTCTAAAACGCAATTTCATTTTAGTTTGTGAGAGTGAGAATTTTTAACTCGTCTTAAAGAGTTAGACACCTACAACCTTCTTATTAGAATGCTTATAAATTCTACGTTCAACGGCACATAAAAATTATCTGGTGCCATTTGAAAAAATCAAGTTATCTATGAATTTAGAGTTCAACTTAAATAATTGATTACTCAAAACTTAGCAACGTTTTTTTCGAAACGTCAATTTTTCCGGAAAAAGTGAAATAACGCAAAAAACGCCCATTTTAGACACCATGTATGATACATAAAGTTACGTTAGAATTGCCCAAAAAATCCAAAATCGTAATAAAAAATAGATAGTTTTTTCTTAAAAAAAACATAACTTTGGTATGTCGCGCTTTTATGGAACACCCTGTATAAACAAAAATAATTTTAAAATGTGCAGCTCATCATTCTGCACAACTTTTTATTAAAAAGTTTTTTTTCTAAACCCAATATTTTCCAAGATATCGCCCGTGCTCGTCCTGTATAATAGTGCAGATCAGATTCGATTTTGAGCATAATTTATCAAGCCAAAAGGACCGTTAACCTAGATAGATTTTTATAATCTTAGAATATTTACAAATTTTACAATTTTTTTAATATTTTTCTTACAACATATCAATACTTTCGATTCGTTCTTTGACGTTTATTCCTATCGGGGCGATGTGGAGTAGATAATAGAACTAGTAGTTAAATAATATAATTGTTGTGCTTAAGTATGTGCTAGCGAGTCAACAAATTAAGCGTTTTTCTTCAATCGTTTTTGGTGTTATTTTCAAATTTTCGAAATTCTCGAGTGTTATAGTGACTTTTATTCTCTTCACTTTCGTGATAATATGACGCAACAGAGGTATCAACCTTATGTCGCTTGAAAAAAAAAGTATTTTTAGCGCCTGGAAGCGTCTACTCGTAGTTCAAAAATATTCCGCTTTAATGTCGCTTGAAAATTTTATTTTTAAGTAAAGAGATAGTCGATGTCACCACCTCATGGATAGTTGCCAATGTGCTCAGATTAATCAAAATGTAATATTTGTAGAAATCTGTATAGTTCACAACCGGCATCTTACACACATTCTTATTCTTTTTCACATTTGTAAACGTCAAATGAGCTACTTTGCTTAATTCAATACCAACCTCTACATAATATATTCCACAAGAAATGGAATTGCCACTAATTCCACATTCTCATATTGCAATTTTAGTAGCTGACAAGTTCATGACAACTACTTCTGAAATTATTTGATTAGTTTTTTTTTAGTTTTAAAGCACCGGCACAAAACACATTGCAAAATAAAAAATCATTACACATTTTTTTAAGCAGAGATAGTCGGTGTCACCACCTCATGGATAGTTGCCATTAGCTCAGATTAATCAAAATGTAATATTTGTAGAAATCTGTATAGTTCACAACCGGCATCTTACACACATTTTTTATATCGCCGCATACTTTCGATACTCTTTTACATTTGTAAACGTCAAATGAGCTACTTTGCCTAATACAATACCAACCTCTACATAATATATTCCACAAGAAATGGTATTGCCACTAATTCCGTATTCTCATATTACAATTTTAGTGGCTGAAAAGTTCATGACAATCACTTCTGAAATTATTTAATTAGTTTTTTCAGTTTTAAAGCACCGGTACAAAACACATTGCAAAATAAAAAATCATTACACTTCAGAACTAAGGGTTAATTAGATACTAATTAATAACTCTATTGTCAAATTAAACGTTCAGTGATTTCTTGGTAAAACGGTTTCAGTTTGAGATCAGACTGAAACCGCCACGCCAGAAACCAAGAATGGAACATTATTTTGGAAAACCATTTGCGTTTGAAATAAAGGCTAATTAGATGCTGATTAAGTGGCCTATTGTCAAATAAAATATACAATGTTTTTTGAGAAACATGTTATGCTTCTACCTTGCAATCAAGCTGCAACATCCACACCCAAAAACAAAGAAAGATTTTGAAAATTGTTTACGCTTAATTAAAATAAGTGTTAATTAGTGTCTAATTAAATGCTCTATGGCTGAATTAAGCAATTAAGTATTAAGTTGAAACTGGAACCGCCAAATTGCACTTTCTTCTTGGTTTTTGGGAGTGGTGGTTGATGAAAAGCTAGAACTGCCATGTTTTTCCCAAAAACATTTTATATTTTATTTGACAATAAGCTACTTAATTAGCATCTAATTAGCCCTTTATTCAAGCTTAATCCGTTTTCCAAAATAATTGTTTTTTTAGTTTTTAGATATCACCAAGGGCTTAATTTGGCAATAGATTCTTTAATTAGCGTCTAATTAGTCGTTAATTACAAAGTGTCATAATTTTTGATTTTACAATGTGGCGATTCCAACTTGATAGAGATCATTAAAAATGGAAAATGAATCCTCACTTGAAAAAATTTTAATTATTATACAGAGTGCGGCAGATAAACGGCCAATTAGAAATATCTCGAGAACTAAAGTTATCTAAATCATGAAAATTGGTATGAAGGGGTTATGAATAATGAGCTATTTAATGAAAATATTACCGTCAGCATTCTACTTCTGGTTATACCGGAAATTGCACATAACTTTGTAATTTTAGATAAAAGCCCTATATATTTTTTAATTTTAACAATGTTCACGTTATTCTGAACATTTTTTGTTAATACTTTCCTATACCTATTTTGAACCGTTTTTGAGTTATAAAGATTTTTTAATGAAAATTACACTTTTTTACCATGTACATAAAATTCAATATCCTCTAATGTAATTTGAATACAAGTTTAAATTCCTTAGGAACTATTTACCACATATCGCTTTATCGTTTACACTGTGAAGTTACCATTTTTATTATACAGGGTATATACAAAGTGTTAACAAAAGTTGTTCAAAATAACGTGAACATTTCTAAAATTGAAAAATATATAAGGTCTTTCATTAAAAAGTACAAAGTTACGTGCAATTTCCGGTATGACCGGAAGTAGAATGGTGACGACGGCAATATTTTCATTAAATGACTCATTATTCAAAACCCCTGCATACCAGTTTTCATGATTCAGATAACTTTAGTTCTCAAAATAATTGGCCGTTTATCTACCGCACCCTGTATACGTTTGACTTTAAAATTTTTTGCAAGTAGATACGCAACACCCTAATCTAGATGAAATTTATCAATCAATCCGCCTCAGAAACAACAAAAGAACTGTAGATAGAGAATAGTTCAATTAGAGTAAACTCAATGTGACTATTAAATTTCGTAGTTCTAATAACAATCCTGTAAATTTTAATTCGTACCATGCAGCCCATGCGACAAACAAATAAATTTTGGATAAGTAATTTTGATCATTCAGAAGTTATTTAAAAAGTACGCTTTATTTTAAATTTAATTTCGTACCAAATGGTTTGAGCATTAAATATCTCCCTAACGAAAAGTGTATTTGAACTTTGTAGCAACACCTCCAAACCAACAAATTGTAAAAACAGTGGAGTAGTTCCAATGGAAACAGTATAAATTTTAATTCGTAGCATACTAGTTATGGAAGAAAATAGTACAATATTCAAACCGTCCTAGCACTTAGTACCACTTAAAAGTTGACCGTGATTACTTGAAAAATTAGCTTAATTGCAATTACAATTTTATAGTAAGATGTTTGACAACGGAAACTTAAGGTAAAAAAAAGTTCTATAAAAAAATTATTTGAATTTCGTAGCAACAAACCAATACCTACAAACAAACCCAAAAAATTGTAAACAAAATTGTGTAGTTCTAGTAAAAATTGGGAGAAAGCAAACGAATACGTTTTAGTTGTTTAAAATTTTTAATTTTTTCTTAATTTACCAAATTTCATAGTTTTAAGTTTATTCCTTTGGGAGTAATGATTAGCGCTACAAAATAACGGATAGTTTTCAATTTAATTTCAATTTCGTAGCAAGATGTTTGTTAATTAAATACCTCCCCAACCTAAGATATAAATGTTGAATTGAATTATATCCAAAAAAAAATTGAATGTATATTTGAATTTTTGAAGTAAAAAGGAGCAATACCTCCCAAACCAACAAAAATTTGAACAGATAGTGGGACTAGGGTCTATACGACTACTAAATTTTGTAGTTCTGATAAAATAGTATAAATTTAAAATCGTAGCGTGTTTTTGTTCTTTAAAATTTTTAGTCTTTCTGTTATCTCTTAATTTGGAGTTCTAGGCGAAACGCTTGTTTTTCACTTTTCCAGTTAAAAAAAAACACCTTGTTTTTTATTCGATTCCCTATGGTAAGTCGAAATCTATTATGTTATTTTAATGAAGCCTACTAATGTATAGTTTCGTTAATAGTTGTTACAGTAATTATTGTTTACGCTTCTGTCTTACCAGGCTGATGCAATTACGGTCTATGTGAATTTATAGTTAACTTTTAGTTGAAAGTGGAGATTAAGGTTGTAAGTAGGACTTTGTTTCTTCACTTGTACCTAATTATATGTGACAATGATGAAATTCAGATATACTTATAGTTTCAGATTATATTGAATGAAAAAACCTTTAAAAAAAATTGTAGAGTTTCTTTATTTGAATTACATTGTACTGTATCACGAATCCACCATTATAGCGCAATTGTAATTATGGTATCTGATAAGCAACTAAATTTAGTGGAGGTTTTAATAAGTAATGTATTTCTGTCCTACATTTAATTTTTTTTAAATATTCTGATTATGTTAAATCAGGTGAGTTATTTGTTGCGGAAAGTCCCAAATTTTTTCACTGTTAGAAAATTACACTAAATTACTTTAATAGCTCCAGTTAATTTTGAAAATTTAAAAATCATTAGGTGAAATATTCTTCTTTTGGTAACCTGAAATCTTGATTGTCACATTAATATACTAACAGCTACAGCTACGTATGTCATGTAACTTGTTATTATATGCGATAGTCTATAATTATTATTGACAGTGACGTAGTGAAAATCAATTATCTGATCTCTTTAATGATTTCAAAATTGAAACTAAACAAACAACATGCAATGATTTATATTTAGATATTTGTATAAGGTATATTCAACTCATTGTCAACCATCTTTAATCATTAATCTATGAACAAAAGGTGTTTCTAAATATAAAAAGAAATTACCAATGTTTCTAATTTACATCAAAAATGTTTAACGATAAACGTTTTTGTGATATATACTAATTTGCGAATTTAAACAACATCATTGTTTGCAAATCAAATAGTACATTATTAACCTTGACAGGATTTTATGGTGTGCTCAGCTAATAAAATAAATGTTGTATATGGAGAGCTTTATATAGTGTGCGATTATTGGTATTAATCGCAGTATTATCCAAACCCAAGGTTTTCTTTTTGTCGTTTTTTTTATGTTTTTGGGTCAATATTCAATCTTGCTGGAATATTTCTGAAGTTTAGATCTAGTTTTCTAGATAATCACCCCCTAAAATCGCTCATGAAAATGCTAACATAATTTGCTTTACAAATAGTCTATCTGTTGAACTTGCTCTACTATACTACAATTTCAAATCAAAATATATTTTCAAAAACACCTAAAAGTTTCCATTATAAACCTAAAAAATATTTTTTGAAGTTTTATAATACACAGGTTTTTTTAAATGTTTTGGGTTACGTCAATTATCTACATATTTTTTTGTGAAATAGTGAAATATTCGTAGTCAATTTAGGATCCAAGTAAAATTTTGCATTTTTAGTTGGTATTCAGTTCTTAGAGGAATTTTTTTAAAATTTTTAAGGTAGAATATATTTATAGCTTGGTGAATTTTGAGTTTTTTTGATTTTAAGAATTTAGGAATTTTCAAATTCAGTACTACCTGGTGTTTCCAGAACTTGTTGCATATCTATATTTGTGTTTAATTAAACGCAAATTAAACTTATAAAACGATTAGACAGATTGTTTTCTAATAAAATATGGAAATTCGCGGAATGAACATTGATGTATACCTGCAGAGTACATAAATATTGTGCTATAATTTTATGTGCATTATAATGGATTCTCGAATGACAGGCTTTTAAAGCAGCTGTTGTGATAGGATCAATAAACATGTACCTTCCAATCGTCAAATGTGAGAATGAATGTGGAAATCAAAATGATATTCTGTTTGTCTATCATTATAGGGCGTCTTGTCACCCAAGATGAAATCATATCTATACTTGACGAGAATACAAAATACCCACAATGCCTAATCATTTTATACACCCTTATATGTTTATTATCAAGAGTAACTCAAAAATATACATTTTATTTGTTGTTCGATAAGATATGTCTCATAAAAAACGTGTGAATCCGTCAATGATAGTAGTAAGGACGATAACTACATTATGTTCACGTCAGTGTTTGTCTTTTATTATTCGCAGAAAATAATTATTAAATCGTGCTCTTGTAACTTTCTATTTTACGGCTTGAAAATGTATACATTGACAATTACACAATCGAGGCGACTTTCTCTAATTATTAGCATACGATTTATTCCATACATATCAAGAAGAAAACTAGTTATGAAATACGGTTAAGAATGAAAATACGTGGTATAAGTCAATTAGTCCCAATAAGAATAGCTCTTGACCATATTTCAAAAACCCGGCCACGGTCAACTAGGCGATAGTCTACTAGGCGACTTTAAGTAGGCGATGGCCTAGTAGGCAATAAGTCGATAATATCCACTAGGCGATGGTCAAGTAGGCGATTTTCTTATAATGTGGAAGGTAAATGTTTTTTATAAATATGACTTTTAATAATTGTAGCCGCTAAATCCCCGAGTTACACATCTTTGAGCCCCAAAAATTTTAAGCCTGTAATGACATATCCACGTGTTATCAGTATTAAGAGGGTTTAATCTTAAGTAGTTATTACAATTTCTTTCTTAAAAAAACTTACACTCATAACAATTTTAAAAACAAATCTTTTTTATCACGTAAATTTGTTTTCATCAATTTAAGTTGTTTTCATGTCATCGGTGTTGGTTGGTAAGTTACAGTTATCACAATTTCGTTCTTAAAAAAATTACATTCATAATAACAATTTCAAAACAAACTTTTTTTCTGTCATCAGTGATAAGAGAGATTATTTGCATCGGACGTTACTCGGATATATATATATATATTTTTAGTCTCCGGATTAAAGCTGGTAGACCGGACCGAATATATATTTTGCACCTTTTAGTCAAATAACTTAGTAGATTTATTGCCTATCGGACCATCTCCAAGTTGACTTATCGCCTAGTAGACTTTAGGCTAGTTGACCATTGCTTAGTTGTCGTGCATTGTCAAAAATCGTGTAGTATAGCTTCGGAAAAAAAATTTATTACAAAAGTGGTCTAGAGAAAAACCTAGAAGTTTGCATGTCTACAGTTAGAGGGTGTAATTGAGTTTCAAAAATCAAAAAATAAGTATTGCCTTCAAAAAATTCTGCGTATACTTCACAAGTCCGGTTCTGCTTTAGCGATCTTTTTGAACTAAGTCTTGTTGAAAACAGTTCTTTTCCATCAATGTAAGAGTAATAATTTCGTAATAACCTAACAGCTAGAGGGTGTGTTTAGATTTTGTAATTGGGAAATATTAAAGACTAGTTTGCAGTTTTATTCGTATATTATAAAAGTAGACTAAATTATCAACAGAATGGATAACGATTTAAATTACCTTCAATTGTTGTCACATATTTTGCTGTCAGATGAATTAATGAAAGAGGTTCCACATCAGGGTCGATGGTGTGGTATCGTAGATAGTCGGACAATTAAACACTTTATTTTCAATAATTTAATTAATGAGAAACCCTATGAATTGCTTCTTCTTCTAGAAGATATACCTTGTGTGTCCATGTTCTTCTAGTACAATGAGTGTCCAGAGCCTTGCTCTAGAGATATTAAAAAAAATTGAGAAGGTGTATACCCTGATAGATAGGTAGGACGTGGAAGCCTATTTTTTGACCATCCAGGTCACCAGACTTGACTGTTTTAGGTTTTTATCTCTGGAGACGCATTAATGAGCTTGTTTTTGCAATTATTTCAAGAGCTGACATTGAGATTACTGATCAGTCTACTTTTCGAAGAGTAAACACTTGCGTCAACAATGGGCAACAATTTAACCATTTAAATCGTCAGAAGTTACTTTGATTTTTTTGTTCTATTTTATAATACTGTTTAGTGGTCATTGCTAGAACTAATTGAGGGTGGGTGGCAAAACTTACGTTGCCACCACGCCGTGAAAGTAGTTGAAAATTCTAAAAAAGCTGGCCAAAATTAATTCTCTACGTGCTTTTCAGAACTATGTACATAAGTGCTGGCGATTACATTGTCTTGGTAAGAAACTATTCGAGTTGCGATGTGGTGTAATAAGCTTACAGTTCTACTTTTGCGGGGGTTTCCGTGGACTATAATTTTTTCTTTGGGTGGATATCAATTAGTTTTTGTTTCAACAATTTTGCTATAATTCATGATAGAAGAAACTAATTCGATTAAAATTCAGGTGACGAAATTCTGGAAAAACTCTCGAACACATCGATTACTATTTCTAACGGTCCAATTTTTTAACAAAAACTTTATATACATAGTGATCCATATACAGGGTTTTCAAACTTAAGTCGGCACTATTGCTAACTTTGTGATTATTAAAGTTACAGGGTGGGTTAAATAGGCAAACTAGTAGAATTTGTTTTTCTCATCACTATGGTAAAAACAGAATAAAAATCGAACATCGCGTTCTCGAGTTATGTCAAATTGTTCCATTTTTTCAAATGGAACACTTTGTATACAATATTCCTAATCGATAGAAAATTAAATACTGAATATAAAGTGTTCCATTATTTTTTATCCTAAAGTCAAAAATGACAGAGCTATTGATGATTTTTCAAATAAGTTTAAAGTGGCTGTGATTTTATAAACTACAATCGTTTGTTGTATAAATGTCATCAGGATTAAAATGTCAAATTGAAGTTTCACTGGTAAACAATTTACAGTCACTAAAAGAGTTTACAGGTGGGTTCAAAAATGCTTGGACCAAGAGAGTGACGTTTTTGAGCATCTAATATGTTCTAATATTTTCTTTTAATGTTCACAAAATAAATTAAAATAAACCATATCCTTTCGCTTTATGGATATTCCTCTTTTACCATTTCTGCTGGATATAGCCACCTACATTTTGTATGTTAATCTATCCCCGTCATGAAATAATTTTTTGAAGTGTCTGCCGTGAACAAAATTCAAACCGCCTCGATCAACGTTTTCCGACTAGTAAATTTGACTACGTTCTTGGCATTACTACTCGACTACCCACGGGTCTGATATTCTTCTTATTTTCTACTTTATGTTAAGGCAAAGTTATAACTAACACATCCACCTTAACCAATTTGAAAAATCATCAATAGCTCTGTCATTTTTGACTTTACGATAAAAAATAATAGGACACTTTTTGTTCAATATTCAATTTCCTATTGATTGAGAATATTGTATACAGGGTGTACTATTTGAAAAATAGAACAATTTGACATAACTCGCGAACGTGATGTTTGATTTTTATTCTGTTTTCACCATAGTGATGAGAAAAACAAACGCTAATAAGTTTGCTTATTTAACCGACCCTGTAGCTCTAATAATAACAAAGTTAGAAATAGTGCCGACTTAAGTTTGAAAACCCTGTATAAGTGTCGAAGCAATTTTACATTTTTCAAATGAAACACTTCGTATATTTTGCATATTTGGATTCCTTAAAAAATTTTAGTTTTTTTGTGTTTAATATTCTATATCTATCTTCAACTGTTATCATCTAGTAAATCGTTTGAAGTTTTTTTTATTTTATATACACGCCTATTAAACTAACTGACTAATAGACAAATTTGGATGCCGAGACTCTCTATGTTGAAGTTTTACAGGGTAATCCAGATATAAGTGCCGAAACAAAGTTAACTTTTTTTAAATGGAACTCTCCGTATATTTTGCATATCTAAATTCCTTAGAAAATACTAGTTTTTTTGTGTTTAATATTTCATATACGTATTTTTAGATGTTATTATCTAATAAATTGTTTAAAGTGTTTCCTATTTTACCAAAAAGGCTCTTAATCTATGGCATAATTATTGGTGTGATGCGCTACATATTGATGAATCTAATGCCGTTAGTTGCTGAGCTACCTGCCTAACAAACTATATCTAGGTCGGATGTAAGCCAACATTTGCCGAGACCTCTATGTTGAAATTCTGCATTAGAAAATGATAATGATAATAGGTAAATATTTCCTCCTATAAGTTTTATTTGAATGATTTGTTCTTCTTTGAGAAAGTTCACCAACAACTACTAAAGAGTTTTTTCAAGCAACGTTTTGTGCAACGATTGTGAACTTTGAAATGTTGCCTAAAAAACGCCTTAGTGGTTGTTGGTGCCCTTCTCAAAGAAGAACGAATAATTCAAATAAAATTATTTTGGTTTTCCATGGCCGTGCTTATTCAGTTTTTTTAGATTGGTATCTTGAATATTTGCACATAATAGTGACTGATGTTTCGTTTTTTCCAAAACAGTCTACAACTTCATAAATAGAAGTGAAAACTGTGGACACATTCAACATTTATATAAGGAGAAAAACAATTGTACCGATAATCATAATCTACACCTTCGAACTGAACATGGAGGAGTCATCATCCTGCTTTAAAACAATAAAAACAAAATATAACCAAGACGTTATCAATAAAATCAAGATGCTGGAAACAACATAATTAAATTAGAGCCTGATGAAGGGAACACATCTTTTTTGGAAGAATAAGTTCCCGAAACGTTGCGTATTAAAAGAATACAAACAAGTTGGTTTTTTTGTATAAAAAAAAATCCCTATCTCCTAAAAGAAGGATAAAACGACATCCAGATTAAAAATAACAAGGAGAAATAACAATTGTACTGATAATCATAATCTACACCTTCGAACTAAACATGGAGAAGTCATCATCCTGCTTTAAACCAATAAAAACAAAATATAACCAAGACGTTATCAATAAAATCAAGATGCTGGAAACAACATAATTAAATTAGAGCCGGATGAAGGGAACACATCTTTTTGGAAGAATAAGTTCCCGAAACGTTGCGTATTAAAAGAATACAAATAAGTTGGTTTTTTTGTATAAAAAAAAAAATCCCCCATCTCCTAAAAGAAGGATAAAACGACATCCAGATTAAAAATAACAAGGAGAAATAACAATTGTACTGATAATGATAATCTACACCTTCGAACTGAACATGGAGAAGTCATCATCCTGCTTTAAAACAATAAAAACAAAATATAATCAAGACGTTATCAATAAAATCAAGATGCTGGAAAACAACACAATTAAATTAGAGCCTGATGAAGGGAACACATTTTTTGGTAGAATAAGGTCCCGAAACGTTGCGTATTAAAAAGAATACAAATAAGTTGGGTTTTTTTTTAATAATAAAAAAAAAGCCCCATCTCCTAAAAGAAGGATAAAACGACATCCAGATTTGTATAATATTATTGTAATAAATTAATAGCAACTATTGTTTGATATGGTTACAACAACGCGATTATTCAAACACGTTGGAACAAATGAGTAGTTTTATCAAAAAGTGCCTTGAGCTTAAAATCTATGGTAGCTGCTATTTGAAAAATTGATTTAATTGATAGTTTTGATTGTAAACTTTGAAAAATGGCAGTACGCGAATGAGGTACAACGGAACCTGTATAAATCAAAATACAAAAATCATTTATTTATCTTCAACGATTCTAAAATAATAAATATATTAAGAGACTCCAGCAAAACCTGATTTTTTGCATTATGGGTTATGTATGTTACATGTCTTGACAATATTTTCGTGTTAAGTTATAATGTCAAAATGGGATCATTAATTTAAAACACAATGATGGCGTTAATTTCGGGTATATTCGAAAGTGCCATCATTTTGGAAATATTTTGGTTAGACTTGGAGTAGTCGTTTAAGGCCAAATGCCGAATTTTATATTGTTAAATTTCAGAAAGTTTATAACTTTCTAACAAACCGTTGTTTGTCTACATTAATAATAAAGATTGGAATTAATAATCGGCGTAATAATGAACCTGGTGTTTTCTTGAACCACCACCTTCGAACATCATCTACGCGTCATCCCGAAAGTCCGCACCAAATGGGAAACTTTTTTATTATGGGTTTTCTGATAAAAAGTTATTCTTTATAAAAGTTTGTGCATTCTCTCAAACTAAAAATGCACCACCACAATGTTGCGAAAGACACGTAATATACGAGGTGCATTCGAAAATTTAATTTTGAGTCAAGAGTAAAGTGCCCTTATTTCAGTAAATATCAATACAATTTATTTAAAGAATATGTTCTTCATTTAAAAAAACATCAAGGTTTTAAAGTCATGGCTATCTAAGAGAAATTTTAACTGTGCATGTTGCGGGATGGACATCATACTGAGATGTAATTTAATTTGGATGTTTAGTGCCTCAATATTATTCAAAATGATGTTCTTGTTAAAATACTGATTTGTTTTGAGCAATTTGTAAATTACAAACTTTTTTAAATAAACGGTTGTATACAAGATATCGTTTAATTATCATTTAAAGCAAATCTTTTTCTTATAACCACCATTTTAAAAGAATTGGAAAATTAATTTTTTCTAGATGGCCATGATTCAAATCTTAATGTATTTTTTTAATGATGAACAACTTTTTCAAAATAAAATTTTTTGATATTTACTAAAATAAGGGCACTTTACTCTTGACTCAAAATTAAATTTTTGAATGCACCTTGTACATTACGCGTCTTACGCCACATTTTGTTGATGTATTTTTAGTTTTAGAGAATGCACAAATTGTTATAAAGAATAACTTTTATCGAAAAACCCATAATAAATAAGTTTCCCATTTGGTATGGACTTTGGGGATGACCCTGTATAAGAAGGTCCAAATAATTTGGTAACTACAAATTGCTGTATGTATATTTTTCTATGCACAATACAATGTTTTTACAGGAACATAAAATTGATGTGAAAACGTTTAGTGTAATATTGATGCAAAAACATTTTTTTGAGTTACTCAGTTACCTAATTACTTTTAACAATTAAGTTATGTATTAATTTTTTATGTTGGCCAAGATGATATGCAAATACAGTTTACCTATGACGTCTAGGTAACGATCCGCAGTCCCTAAAGAAAGTTCCATAAAAGACATAAAATGTTGTTGTTTATCATGAACTCGTATATAACAATATCCCTGTAATAACGATCTTAAACAGATTATAACAAACATAAACTTCAGAAAAATTTTGATACGAAAAAATATAAATGGGGAAAATTAAAAAAAATTTTTTTTAATAACAAAAAATTTTTATTTTTTTTTATTGGTAAGGAAAAAATTAAAAAAAATTAAAAAAAAAAAAATTAAATTTAATAAAAAAAAAAAAAAAAAAAAAAAAAAAAAAATTAAATTTTTATTTTATTAAATTACTACAATTATAATTCAAAAAAAAATTATAATTAATTTAAATTAATTTTATTTTTTTTTTTATTTTTTTCCTTTTTTTTTACTGAATTTTTTAAAAATTTTTATAAAATATAAAATACAATAAAAAAAATTTTTTTAAATTTTTTTTTTTGAATTTTTTATTTTTAATCTTTTTGTTTATTATTTTTATTAAATTTTTTTTTTAAAAAAAAAAAAAAAAAAATTTTTTTAAAAATTTTTAAAAAATTACAGTGCAATCTCGATAATGTGAACACACGGTAACATGAACATCTCACTAACGTGAACATAGAATATCATAGTATTGGACGCCGAATAATGTGAACAACGGTAACCCCCGATAATGTGAACGGCACGTTATAACGTGAATATGTATTATGCACTGCGCATTTTTTCTTTAGTTGTTGTGGTTCCGTTGTCAGTAAAGTTATTGCAGTTATACACGGTGACCTATTGTTATTTGTAATGCCGAAAGTACAAAGAAAGTGCTTATCTTTGAGTGAAAAGGCAAGAGTGCTAGAAGAACATGACAAAGGTATGTCTGTTACCGCATTATCTAAAAAGTATGGGATTGCAAAATCTACTGTTTGTTCTCTTAAAAGAAACAAAAAAAATTATTAATGTGGTTAATAATACACTAAAGCCATCTAAGAAATGTACTCTAAAAAATCCGGAGAATCCAAAATTAGAACAACAATTGTACAACTGGTTTCTCAGGCAAAGAGAGAATCATTTACCAGTATCAGGAGAAATGCTTAAACAAAAAGCATTAATGCTGGGCAAAAGTTTAAACATTCTTACCTTCACTGCTAGCGACGGTTGGCTGCAACGCTTTAAATGTAGACATGGCGTAAGATTTTGAAAATTACCGGTGAAAAGTTATCTTCCAATTCTGAATTAGTTGATCCCTTCAAAGAAAAGTTTATGCAAGTGTTTGAAGAACATGATCTGAATTCAAAC
This sequence comes from Abscondita cerata, assembly GCA_030710515.1. NCBI lineage: Eukaryota > Metazoa > Arthropoda > Insecta > Coleoptera > Lampyridae > Abscondita > Abscondita cerata. Next base: position 599,624 of record JALBCR010000193.1, read on the forward strand.
CAAGTTTATAATGCAGACGAAACCGGTTTGTACTGGCAGTTATTGCCAGATAAAACCTACGTTTCCATTAATGAAAAAACAGCGCCGGGGATGAAAATATCAAAAAAAGAATAACTTTTTAGGCTGTGCAAATGCTTCCGGATTGCATAAACTAAAACCACTAATAATTGGAAAATCAAAAACTCCAAGATGTTTTAGAAATTTCAATATCCCTCTAACATATAAAAATTCAAAAAACGCCTGGATGACAAGTGAAATTTTTAAAAACTGGTTCTTTAACAACTTTGTCCCGGAGGTAAAACGTTCACAGCAAGGTTGATTAATAACTTCTCTGTGCGATTTTAGGTAAAAGCATTTTACGAAGCTTAAATATGCAACAGAAAGCGGTTCTACTTTTAGACAATGCGCCCTCACATCCATCTGCTGAAGAGCTTAAAACTTCAGACGGTAGGATTTTCGTAATGTTTCTTCCAGCAAATGTTACACCATTATTACAACCGATGGATCAAAACATCCTAAGACTTACAAAATTATACTACAGGAATAGCTTGCTAAGTAGTATCGCTGCAAATGAAGAATCAATAGCAAAAGTACTAAAAAAGATTACACTGAGAGATGCAGTTCTTCATTTGTCATCCGCTTGGGATAAAGTAACACCACAAACTATTAAAAAATGCTGGGATATTATAATGCCTAGAAGTAGCACAGCAAACAATGAAGAGCCTGACAAAGCAAATGAAGACCCGGATGACGATGTACCGCTGAATATTTTGCAAAAAAGATGGAGAACTGAAAAATCTATTGAACATGTCGATATCGATGGTGTCATAAAGGATACAATTTCACTTTTAGAAGAAGTAGCACCTGTAAGTTAAGTTTCTATGAAAACCTCAACTTATAACACGAACTTCACAAAAATACATACGTACAAACATACAAACATAATTATGAAATTTATTACAGGCTGAGTATAAATCTGCAGATGTGGAAGAGTGGAATGAAGATGAAAATAAAACACAAACGATAGAATTAGAGGAATCAGATGGCAGTGAAAATGAGGAAAACGAACCACCTGCAGTCATCCAAATAGCACATTCTGTAGCAATACAAGCATTGGATACGGCAATGGATTGGTGCAAACAAAATACAATCCATATTAGCGACTTAATGGCATTGAAGAGGATCCAGGAAAAAGCTGTGATAGCAAATATAACCCAAAAAAACGGCAAACAAAAATAACTTCATTTTTTATAAACATAAATAACTAATTCTTTATACCTGATTTTTTTACGAGTGCACATAAGTGTGTTTTTATTTTCTGAATTATAATACAATATATACATATTCAAAACTACAGTTTTATAACTTATTATAAACACCCCCTTTACTGTGAACAATCTCGCTAGTATGAACGGCTGCCGGGATTTTTGTGTTCACTTTATCGAGATTGCACTGTATTTTTTTGAGGTTAAATACAACAACACAACATGACATTTTTTTTTTACCCAAAAATTTTTGAGTAATGGTTAAAGGAAGGGAAACCTAAACTAGAGAGTCTTTTTAACAAAAAAAAAAACACCAAAAACACCTTTATTTTTTTTAAAAGCTTATCTTTCATCATCAACAAACCTTTTTTTTTGGTAATTTTTTGTTTTTTTTTTTTTTGTTGAAAATTGAAGATAAAAGATAAAAAATAAGTTTTAAGAGTTTTTAGAGAAGTGTTAAAATTTAATAAAGGTTAATAAGAATAAAATTTTTATTAGGAATTTATTAGAAAACCTAAGGGAGGTACCAATGGTACATCCCAAAACATTCCTCTCAAAACAACATTCTCAAAAACCCTCAAATAAAAAACTTGTTAAAAAAAGGAAATTTTTTAACTTTTTTTTTCTCAATTTTTTCCTTTTTTTATTTTTTTTCTTTTTTTTTTTAAATTTTTATTTTTTTTTGTTTAATTTTTAACAAGAAAAATTAACCAGGAGAAATCTTTTTTCAAATTATGCGTCTTTTTTTTTTATAAATTTTTTTTTAAACTTTCTCGACAACTCCTTTTAATCTTCTTCCTCTTTTTTTTATTTTTTTTTTTTTGTTTTTTTTCTCTTTTTATAAATTAAATTTTAATTTTTTATATAAAAAAAAAAAAAAAAAAAAAAAAAAAAAAAAAAAAAAAAAAAAAAAAAAAAAAAAAAAAAAAAAAAAAAAAAAAAAAAAAAAAAAAAAAAAAAAAAAAAAAAAAAAAAAAAAAAAAAAAAAAAAAAAAAAAAAAAAAAAAAAAAAAAAAAAAAAAAAAAAAAAAAAAAAAAAAAAAAAAAAAAAAAAAAAAAAAAAAATATAAAAAAAAAAAAAAAAAAAAAAAAAAAATAAAAAAAAAAAAAAAAAAAAAAAAAAATAAAAAAATAAAAAAAAAAAAAAAAAATAAAAAAAAAAAATAAAAAAAAAAAAAAATCTAGTTTCCGTGATGAATGAAAACATATTTTTGTAAGTACTTGCATGTTTAACATTTTGAAATTAATTATTTCTGGGGGTTGTTAAAATTTCATTTCTATTGAATTCTATTAACTTGCCTATGTGAAGTTAGCAACCCAACTTTAGTTTTTGATAGCTCCTTTTAAAGAGTATAACAGTTATATTTATTAAAAAGAGTTCCGCCGATTAAAAAGTACCAAAATAGCAATTAGAAAGTGCTAACTTCACATCTTAGTTTAAGATTGAATAGTAACTCATACGATGTGTCTTGACTAGTACTACAGTTCCTGATACCTAAAATATATTTTTACTTTCCCTAAAAAATATTAAAAATTTAACATCAAGCTGAAATGTTTTTGATGAGTTCTAGAATTCCTAATATGTAAAAAAAAATAAAACCATAAGATTGTGTAAAAATTAATTACCGATGTTTGACATTGAACAACTTTTTAATTATTAGACGAGTCGTTTTTGACCATTATAATTTCCATCAGAATTCTTAAAAACTATTATTAGAACTCATAAGACCTCTAAAAAAATTGCGCCCAGGATCACATTCCGGCATACCGTTTAGATCTTATTCAACTTTGTACTTTTAAGAAGTAAGATTTAAAGTCCAAACTGAAATCTTTTGAGAATTTCCAAGAGTTCTGGTTGATGTTTAGGAAAGTACTTCTAGGAGTTCTAAAAGAAACTATCATGATTGAAAGTCATCCGGCATACCGTTTAGATTTTATTGAAGTTCCCGGAAGCAAAATTTTAAAGTCCTGGGCGTAATTTTTTTAGAATTTTCATGGTCAAAAAAACGACCGTCTAATAACTGAAAAGCTTTTTTAACGTCAAGGTCGGTCACGATTGAACGGTTAGTAATTAATTTTTACATAATGTTATGATTTTATTTTTTTACGTATTAGGAACTCTAGAACTCATCAAAAGGCATCATTGGAATCATTCAGAATTATTTAAACTTGATGTTAAATATTTTGAAATTTTAATTTTTTTTTTATATTTTTGCAAAAAGTAAAAATTTGTTTTTATGTATCAGAAACTATAGTACTTGCCAAGAAACATTGTATGAGTTACTAAATTCAATCTTAAAGTAAGGTGTGAAGTTAGCACCCCTTTTTTAGTTGCTATTTTGGTACTTTTAATCGCCGAAATTATTTTATAAATATACAAATACTTTTATACTCTTTAAAAGGAAGCCAGAAATCTAATCAAAACTATCGAGAACTAAAGTTGGGTTGCTAACTTCACATAGGTATTAAATTCTCATCGCAAAAGCACAATTCTCCTTGATTGTAGTGGTCTTGGTTGTAAATTTTTATATTCTTTATTAACAGTTCTATATTACACTCGATTATTTTAATTTTGTATAAACTTTGGTCGTGCGAAAAATAGGTTGGCTAAATAAAACGACTATTTCTTTAAATTTATTTGCGATTGTATAAATATCCTTGATGGTAATGTTACGGCTGACATCTGATAACATTATTCAGGAAAATCCTGACAGTGTTCGGTTTGATGGTTTATGAAACATGACTTCTTGGTCATGATTAAAGTTCCCGCTCGATTTCTATAGCTCTCTATACATCCTTGACCAGACATTTTTCGCATGGATAGATCACGTGTTTTGTACATTGTGCGCATATTGTCTGCTAAAACTGCACACGTTATTTTAATCACCAAAGTCATCACTCTCCCAATCCAGAGTAACAGAGTATTGCACTGAATCCAGTTACTTTCATGAGGATCAATAAATATTTCTCGACAGACAGGACAGGAAATGTCTGAAAATTTAATTTCTTTTTTATGCAGAATCTTTTGATGCACCTATGATTTTGCGCTTGGACTTATTGGCTTTTGGGTTTTTGATTTTAGCTCTTCCATTCAAAGTAACTCATTCAGAAGCACAGATTTCTTGTTCTTATGAGTATTGGGCGTTCTTGGAAGCGCTTTCGGCAATGGTTTTAATACTTTTGGAGATATAAAATCTCTTTTGAAAATTTTCTGGATTTGAAACAATTAGTGTTCCAGCACAGGATGTTGATGGGATTACCAAGTTTTGGTTCTAAAAATTTTCAATTTGCAACTGACTTTTCTGTTTCAACTGTTCCTGAAACTTTGACAAACGCAAATCATCATCACCGTGAGATTCTTTTTCTACAAAATGTTGATTTAGAGTTTGTACAGTTTGTTTATTGTAAATTTGATCTGGATCTAGTCAATCGCTTACTCTGTCATGTGCAAATTTCTCTTCTGTAAATACATCAGAATTGTATAGAAAAATACCGCTTTTAGGTTTTAATAGAAGCAATTCTCGTACAAGTTTTTTTCAACTAATTCAGCCACTTGAAATTGAGTAATTGCTCGAATAGAGTGATTAACAAGCAAATTGTCGCATTCTCAGCGCATATGTGGTTTTTAGAGGACCAAAAAATCTCTTTTAGAGGACCAAAAAAATCTTTATCTAGTGGCTGAATCTTCTGGCTACTATGTGGAAGTAAACTAAACATTTGAGTATTTATTTTGCAACATTTTGTAACTGCTGGTTAAACTAAACTAAAGTGGTTAAAACTAAAATAAGAAGCCTTAGGTCTTCCAGTGAGCGTTTGTAAAATTGCTTAAAATGGTCTAACCATTCTAGAAATAGACCGCTATTAATAAACCCAGAATCTGAGACAAGTTGCAGTGCTCCTGGTGGAGAATTCAGGTTTCATTCGTTTTCGAGGAAACACAAGCGCGGGCGGAATATATTCTCAGTTGCTCGCATACACAAACTGCTGTTACTGTTACTGTCCTCTCTCAGATGTAAAATACTTGCCAACAGTCCTTTTACCTTTTGGTAAAATAACTTTGGTAATTTGTTGGAATATCATGTTGTATATGCGGTGTGGTAATATTTTTTTCCTCCACGATTCTTTTAAGACTTCTAAAAAAGTTAACTTGAGGCTTATTACAGCCCATGCAATTCTTGTTTTTTTCTGGAAAACGGAGACCCAAACTGTGACTTTTTTAAAACGACTAAATCTAGTTTTTTCTAGCAGATTTTTTAAACTGATTAAACTTGTGATTTAGCATATTTTGCTCAGCATGTTCAAAACCAAGGTTAAGTCCTATAGAACACCTTATCCAAATCTTTGCAATAGTTTGCTAATTCTTTTTCCGTTTCTTGTGTAAAAACAAACTTAAATCGCTCAAGTGATGTTGGTACCGTTCGTGCTTTTAACCGTTTTCTTAAAGGTGCTTCAAGAACACCAATTGATTCTGCTATCGACTGTTTACTGTTTCCTTTAATCATAGTAAAAGCAACTTTCTATTATTACTGAGTCGATACTTTCCCATTCTAAACTAAAATAACAAAATATATTTCAAATTTTTCCCATAAAAATTTAGCAAGCAATGAGTGCGAATTCAGGACATGAGTGCTACACCACCACTACTTTTAGTCCTATATAAATATATATTTGGCTTATGGGGGATCGAAACCACGACCTTTAAGTTATTAGCAAGACGCTCTGAGCTAATAGGCATAATAAATGTTGTTTGTCTTTAGTTTCTTATACACAGGTGGAGCACTACCAACGAATTATTCTGTAGCATTAAAGCGACAAATAATATAAAGAAATCTTAAGGCATACATATATCGAAGATTATTTGAGACCACATTTTAAAAATTTTGGATTGTACAGGGTGCTCCAGAAACACGTACCATATCAAAGTTAGGTATTTTTTCTATTTTTGAATTGTACGATAAAAAATAATGTATGTTTGTTAACATGTTCCTATACCTACTTACTTTCTTTTTAAGATAAATAATAAAACTGCGTTTAGTTTTTTAGCCGCAAAAACAGAGAAAAAGCACTACGATACTTTGCTCATTTATTTTTTATTGTGATTGCAACTGAAAAACAATAAATTTGTTTGTTGTTTTTAAAACAAATTTTTAACATTGATGTAAATTAAAATATTAAGCATTCAACAAATTTAGATTTAAACATATACATAAGAGCATGTTGGCAAAATTCTTGTATTGTTAATGTTAACGGTGCCCTAATATATTTCGCGTTAACAACGGTTAAAATTAATTAGTTAATGACAGTTAAAATTATAGTCTTATAATACTGTACCAGTCTTAGTAAGGAAAATAAGTTTTGTACTCATAGCCTAAGATTACTGATTTCCCGGTTATTCTCGATGCACGGGAAGTTTCATTTTCCGCACCGCGGTGTTTTTTAGTTTCCGAAAGAATAGGAAAATTTTTGTTAGGTTGGTATTAGTTGACAACGCAAAGCAAATTGTCAAGCAATCGGAGGAATAGTGCTACTAACTCAAATTTCTTGTAAAACAAAGAACAAGCAGCTGTGAATTTATTTATTTATGAATTATTACTACAGTTACTCGTTACAAGAAATAATATACCTAACTTTTTCGAGAAGAAATTTCCCTGCATGAGCACTTAGTGCATATATAATCTTATATATATAGTGACCAGCAAGAGTTTGCATCAAATGGGAAAAAATCTTTGTAATTGAGATATCCGAAAATGTCTTTGGGCAAATAATTCAGCATATCAAATGACAAAAAAGCACTTTGACAAATGTCATGTGACCACTGTCATGGCGGCAAATTTAAAAAAATATCTCTACGTATGTAAAAAGTGAGGTTAGATGACAAGATATTGAAAAAATGCCTAAGAAAAAAGTTGTACAAAATTAGATTATACGTCTATGTGCAAATTTTTAAAAAGAAAATAACAACTTTTTCAAAATATTAGTTTTCCCAGCATTTTTCCGGAAATATTGAGAAAACAAAATTTTTTGTTTTTGATTTGCATAAAACACAATAAAACCAACAAATAAACTTCACAATCTAGTAATTTTTATTTATTAGTCTACCAATGGACGGTAAAGAACAAAAAGCATTTGTTGCAATGGCCTACAGAAAACAAAAGGTTGAAATTACAAATTTAGAATTATTTTTAAATAGCTTTAAAATATCAATTCTTCCATTCTAAATCCTATTTAAACAATTTTTTACAATATTGCCTGATAATAAGCTCATACAAAAACATACAAAAAATGCCGGAAAACTAATATTTATATTTTTTTGAAAATTTGCACATAGACGTATAATCTAATTCTAAACAACTTTTTTCTTAGGCATTTTTCAATATCTTGTCATCTAACCTCACTTTTTACATATTTAAGGAATATTTTTTTAATTTGCCGCCATGACAGTGGTCACATGACATTTGTCATAGTCCTTTTTTTGTCATTCAATATGCTGAATTCATTTGCCAAAAGAAATTTTCGGATATCTTAATTACAAAAATTTTTCCCATTTGATGCAAACTCTTTGCCGTTAACTGTATAATATAATCTTCCCGAACTCGTTAGGTAAATAACTATTTTGTGCAAATTAAAAATAGTTTTGTATAGTTGTACTGTGTTAGATTTGGTAAGTTATACACTAAAGATCTTTTTGTTTTCTTTTTGTACGACTCTAATTGTCTTCTCTAGAATTATCGAGTTTCACAGGCTTGACTTAATCTTTTACAAAAATAGGAATTAACAACCCACCTTTTTAAGACTGATGTTTGTTGTATCCATTTGTTGTTATTTTTACATTATCATTTCTGTATTAATTAAGTAGGTTGTGGCTCCGTGGCAACCGCGCCCAATGGATACCGGGTTACCGCGTTCAAACATTGCCGGGCTCGAACACGCCGCGAGGTGAACCAAATTTGTCGGATTTTAGGAACGAGGCCTAGGCATTTGAGTGAGTTACACGCGCATAGTTAGGACGGTTGTCTTGTATTTGGAGCTTACTCGTGCAGCAGAGCAAGGGCTTTGTTGTCTTCCATAAGCGCCACTCCATATTGCATTCTATTGACATATAATTTTTTCATCCACCAACGCACTTTTCTTTTAGCTTTTTTCGGAATAATAATGTGATGCATCACAATGAAAACGGCAGCTGATCGTGCATGTGATGAGACCTCTATGACTGCTTCGCAAAACTGAGTTCACAAACATGGAGCGCGCGGCCGCCGCGCCTATTGTATACGCAGCTTTAGACTAACAATTATCTAAATCTTAAAATGAATAAGAGTACCCTAATATTGACTATGTTTACATCTGCAGAATATTTTCCACTCATGCATTTGCTATTTACCAAAAAACAGGGAAGCTGGTTTTTTATTTCTTAGCTTGGTAGCAGTGGGAAACCGTTTTCTATTCGCCACTAAAAGTTTGTCGTATAAGCATGCTTGAATGTATTATAAGAGACAGAAATGGAAATTATTGTGTGGTATTCCATTAATTACCAAAATAAATAACTAAAATAAATTGTAAAACATCACTCTGTCTGTCTTATCAAAAATAAACTACAATTTTTGTTTTAGTTTTTAATAATATACAGAGTAAATCACCACCAACATATTTAATTGAGTTTTTACGTAAAATTAAATTTAGTAATACGCCTTTGTTTATGTTCACTAAGGCATCTAATTGTTGTTTATTAAGAAATAAATAAATAATGTACCAGGAAATAAAACGGCCTTTTTTGACAATTACATACAACATGGCCGTGAATTATCTTTTTGATTATTTGATTCGGCTACGTTCATACTCATACCCAAATACTTCACGATTGTTATATAAATATTTATTATGTATTATGCTACTACATATATGTTTTTCAAAACAGCAAAACATTTTTACACAATTACAAACATCTAAATACAGTAAAACCTCTAAATAGCGGTCACTAAAATTTGCTGCAAAACTGACCGGTATGGAGGTGGCTGTTATTGGGAGGAAAAATGTATTTCTATGCGTTGTTTATTAAAATCTTTTAAGTATGGAACATAATACGGTTCCCTATAGCATACTATATATCTGCATTAAAAAATAACTCTAAATATGTTGATGCAATATTAAATAATTAGACGATATAATAATATTGAATACATAATACATACATTTATAATATGTACCTATTTTCTAATTGCTCGTTATACCTATTACAATAATTAATTACATACATATACATACCATTAAATTACATTTTTTGTGAAATATTTTTGTATTGAGGTTTGTTTTACATTTTTAAGTTTAGTTTGTAAAACAGAAGATTCACATTTTGATAAAATGTGAAGTACTTCTACCGCTAGCTCACATTAGAAAATAGAAAACTTTGCACATTTCTTAGTTTTTTACACACTTCACCGGTATCTTTAATGTTTGACGTAAAAACTTCGGATTCTTCTGCACCACTTTCATTGTTCGAATCACAGCCTTCACTATAGTCTAATTCACTGATTATATCTTGAATACTTAAATTGGGGCTTTCGGTCAAAATATCACAATCAATAGATGCATAATTTTCAAGGCTTGCACGTTGATTACCTTCTAGTAATACAAGAAAAATCTGAGCTAGTGGCATTTCGTCTTCTTCATCGAAATCTTCTTGCAGGACCTTTTCCGAGAATCCTGCTTTCGGAAATCATTTAGCAATTGTAATAGGCGAAACGTTTCTCCAGGCTACTGATATCCAAACTAAAGCGCTGGTTAAATTGATACTTTTGTCTGCATCTTCAAAAGGACGTTCGGTATTTGTTAATATTAGCAGCCTTTTGATTAAAAACTTCCTGTAAGCCATCTTAAAGTTTTGGATAATTTCTAGATCCACTAGCTGGCAATGTGATGTGGTGTTTGGGGGTAGAAAAACAATGTTCACATTTTCAAGAGTCACTTTGGGATGAGACCTGGCATTATCCAGAAATAATAGGACTTTTCTATTTTCTTTTTTCATTTTTTCATCAATTTTTTTTAGCCAGGAAGTCATAATCTCTAACGTCATCCAAGCTTTTTTATTAGATACCCATTCTAAGGGAAATTTGTTGATATAGAGCTTTTAAAGCATCTTGGGTGTTTATTTTCCAATGATTAACGGATTATCCTTATCACCTTCCGTATTTGTACAACATAAAATTGTCAATCTTTGTTGTGCAGCTTTTTTACCACTACATTTATCGTTTTTAAAGAGAACGTTTTGTTTAGCATCGCAAGGTGAAAAAGTCCGTCTCGTCAGCATTGTACACATTTTTGGGTAAATACTCCTTCAATATTACTGACAGCTTTGCTTTTCAAGCTTCAACAGTGTCCAGGTTAATATCAGCATCCCCGCAAATTGTTTTAAAGTTTATGTTATGTCTTTGACAAAATTTCTCAAACCATCTATTTGAAGCTTTAAAATCCGTCATTTTTAAATTTTCCGCAACTTCCAATGCTTTCTCTTTTATTAAAGTTCCAGATATAGGGATATTTTTATTCCTAGCTTTACAAAACCAATTGTAAACTACTCGGTCAATTTCTAAACCTTCAGTTCTAGGAAATTTTCTTCTGCTCTGTATTGGAACCTTCTTCAAATAGCTTTTTTAAATCACATTTGTTTTTAAAAATTTATTGTTAACTTGTGTTTTTCCAACACTAAATTTTTCAGCCAACTTTCTAGCACTGGTATTGAACTTTTCACTTTCCACAATTATATCAATTTTCTCTTTAAGAGACAAACGTTTTCTTTTTAGCGACATTGTAATTTTTCTGTACGTCTGTATGTAACAGCACTGTTGAACATACTAACTCAAACTATGTACGCAAAATACGATTTTTGGGGTGAGTTTAATAAGCATTTTAATTGCCCTTTCTTTGTAATGACTGTCTATTGTAAATCGAACAAATTCTTTAAATCCGTTCTTAAATACCGGTAATTACTTAAGCATCACACATTGAAACAATTACATATTATGCACAACTAGAACGCTAAGCTGTTGTCTACTAATGACCTTACTTAAGAATGGCCGGAAATGGAAGGTAGAATTACATGTATTTTTCCAAGAAAGTATACAAATACGTGGCCGTGGCCGTTATCGACAGGTGGTCGCTATTAGGAAGGTCATTAATATGGATATTTCCCTATAATTGGATTTTGACTTGGAAAACTTGGCCGGTTTTAGAGGTATCCGCTTTTAAGAGGTAGCCGATAATAGAGGTTTTACTATATAAAGAAATAACCTTGCACATCAATAAAAAGTTATCGTGAAGATATTTACGTTTTACTGCTGAACTGACTCCTGATTCCTTTTTGTTCTTTTTCATACATTATAGATTCAAGGTCACTCAACCTCTTTTTATTCATCTTGTTATTCTTTGATCTTCTATTATCGTGAGCAATGCCCAATTTTGGTGCTGCATTCTTTGATGTACTGTGACTTTGCATTCAGTGGTGATATTATTCACTGTTAAGGTATCTGCCTGTGTGCGTTAGTATAGTAGTATACTCGCTCTTCCAAAGATTAGTCCTGTTTTATAGTGCACTTGATATTTGAATGCTATCTGTTTAGGTGTACCAAGATGTGGCTGTTTTTCTGTTTAGATAGAAGCGCTGAAGATTTTGGATTGTGTGTAAGTACATGTCCAGAATGTAGGTGATTTATCAATTAATTATGTGTACCTAAGAATGCCAACAGGTGCATTGATTGTAAAAGTGTGTAGTTCTCGCATAGGATGGCGTTATTTGTAAATATACATTAGGAACTTTGTTATCTCATTTGTATAAGCTTTTTTATCCTTTTGGATGGATAAAGTCGAAATTTTGTATCCTCAGGCTTATTCCCGCATTCCTGTTTATTGTGGCATTTCACGGATTCGAATTTGTGGGTGTTGTTGTGGTTGCAGTGTTGAAAATGTCCTTTTCTAGTTTCGGTCGATAGTGGCGTTATTCTAGTTCTCTTCTTCATAGGTTGTTTATTGATTTTATTCCCGAGGGGGTTTTACTTGTTCGTATTAGCATGTTCCAAGTTGCCGAATGTGCCCTACTATTTCTCGACGTCTTAGTTACACAAAAAATAAGACGAATTTTTTGGAAACAATTGTACACGCCCAGGGGGTCTACCATCGACTCCGGTGACTTTTCTCACCGGTGAGTTTTGTCACCAAAATGACGTCATTTCGGTGAGAAGTCGAAAAACGCTACTATTGACTGAAGTGACTTTTGTCACCGGTGGCAAAATTCAATCGAAAACGAGTGAGTTTTCTCGAGCGCTTCATTTTAAGTGAGATTTGACATTTAAAGTAAATTAAATCGAAATAAGAAATTAAGGCGGGCTGAAAGTAATAATATAATAACATAATCAATTCGAAACAGTTAATGTTTCATATTTTCAGTTCACTTTATTAAATATCGAACAAAATTCGAAAATAAAAACTTTTTTTGTGTTCTCTTAGAACCTTTACAATTAGTTATCTTAGTGCACTTAATAAACTGTGTGTAATAAGTTGCATACGGCTTTGGGCAGAAGAACGAACACCTGCAAACAGTAGACAGAAGATTGCCAAACAATCACTTTATCAAACTGTTTCTGGGTGTCCAAAAAAAGACCTAGTGATTTGTCCATTCATACTCAGTAACTAATAACAAATAATTTTGTCTGTTTTTAATTTATGTGTTCATAGGTCTTAGCAGCACTGCGTTTTTTTTGTAAATATTTTGAGTGTTCAGCATATGATATTTTTGCAGTTTTTTTTTTTTAATAATTTTTTTTGGTGGGATTTTGATGTTTGAGGGGATAAACGTGGAGTTCTTCGTATAGCGAACTCTGTTGGTGAATAGGCGGTTTTGGTTAACCACAGGAACCAGAGATGGAGGATTGTTGAAGGAACATTAGGGACCCACAAATGTTACTTGTGGGTGGGTATTAGCAACCTTTGTATTGTAGCTGGTGGCAATATTGCTGCAACCTCGGCCAAGGGTTGAAAATTACGCAACCCAGCTCCCGTTTTATTTGCTTCCCTGTTATTCGCAGCGGCTTTTCCTTTGGTTCGGCCACGTAAATCTTCTCATGTCTGTTGATTAAAGTGTTCGTTATTTTAATTAATATACCCTATATCTTTGAATGAAATGGGACACGGGCTTAAATTAATAAGAATAATGCTTAAGTATAAATACTGACAAAATTATACACTTATTTTTGAAAAAATCGATTTTTTCGAAACAAATTTAAGGTTATGTTTGTTTACTGGGATAATATTCTTTCCCATAAATAAATAATATTAGCAACAAAATTCTTTCAAATGGGGTAGCTAAGACAAAATTACGTTTCTCCATGCTCTCCAATCCTTTTGTGGCCCTATAGTGCTGTTTAAAGTTTCGGAAACATTTTGCCATAAGGTTTCGCCGTCTTTTCTCGTAAAAGTACTAGAAAATTTCTCCGAAATTAATTCCAGGTGATTTTGCAAGAATTCTATCAGAATGACTTTTTGTTCTTCAGAAATTTTCATTTTTATTTTTTACATTTAAAGCGACAGCTTGAATTTAAAACCAACTGACGTATTCATGACACTGTTGCTAAGCAACGAGCACGAAGGTACAATGTTGCCAGATCTAACTCGTGACAAAACTCACCGGTGAGTTTTGTCATCTAACGAGGTGTCAATAGTAGCCCTTCCTAAAAATTAGTGAGAAATTTCACGTGACTTTTCTCACCCGGTGACAAAACTCACCGAAGTCGGTGGTAGACCCCCAGATCCTTCAACGCCAAAAATGTTATAAGACGACATTCCTATCGTACTAAAAAAAATGCATCTACAAAATAATTGGGAGATTTCTGTCAAAGATAGAGATCATACTGATCAACTTTAGTGGGATGGAGACCCTACCCAAAGCCAGAATCTACAGAGAGGCCATTGAGATTTAGGAAGAACCCAGAAACTTCAATCGGGACCGAGAAACGAAACTATCCAAGAAGAATTTCTACAAAAATTAACAACACAAACCATCCAACCGGAACAGGAACAACAGCATAATATCCGACCCAACACGGAACACTACTTTTGAAGACCTGTGCAAGTGTTTTCAAAAATTCGTATTGTTTTGTTTTGAATGATCAGGTAGTAAACATTCGATAAACACGTTAACCCTGCCACTTTTGAATAAACAGATTTGGGAAATATGGAATTTAATTAAGAGAATGACGGAATTATCACGTAAAGGTGATGAAAAAGAATAAATACGTTGGCGAATATCTCGGCAGCACAAATTCCAGTAGATTATTTATGACTGCGTTTAGTATTTAAAACTATTAAAAGCAGCAAAATCGTGACTCGTTATTTCCCACTCGCTTTTAACTACTTGAAATCGAATTGATAAGTTGTTATTATCCTATTAAGCAACATCGGAGCTCCGAAAATCGACGAGTAATAATTTTGTAGAGAAAATGTGGACTCAAAATACTTTTGAGCCATTTCCACACCTACTTTCGAAGATATTAATAGCATTACAGGATCTGCAACGATTCCCGTACAAGTTTTATAAATATTTATGCAACACTAATTTTCTTGTTCTTCGGTGCATGTACAGTATGTTAAAACACGATCTGCACGATATTCGATTTATCGCAATTTATCATTGAGTACAAGAGTATTTTCTTTGATTGCTTCAGTTTTAATATTGGCAATGTTTAAAAACAGTCTAGAAGCCTTCATTATCAGAACACTCAACTCCCACATACATTATTAAATGTTGAGATAACCTTGGAATAAGAAGGTGTTAAAGTTCTTTTTTAATTTATGTGAGTTCTAGCCAAGGAGTCGATTACCTTAATAAAAAAGAAACAGTTAGTTTTTTTCGTTCTTTGCTTCACAACGAAAACTTTTTCACTTTTAAATTCTATTATTTAAAGGAGTTTAACTGAGCATCTCGTAATTAATTTCGGGTAATTACGTGCTCCAACAAAATTTGTTAATTACGTACTGTAAAAGTACTCCGGTTTGGTTTCCTATTGATGATACCGTTAATTGAAAGTGGGCACTTGGAAAAATGCTCATACAATAGTCCGCCTATATTCCATTCCATTCATCTTAAGTCATATTAAGCGACATTAACGCGGTTTATAAATAACAGACACCAACAACGTTGTACTTGACTCAATTATATTTCAATTGGTGGAAATGTCGCGTTTTACGAATTTTCGCGTTTACGGGTAATAATTTGCCAGTTAATACTCGCGCGAGTTCAAACAAAAGATTTTTAGAGGTCATTTCAAAGATGCTGCCATAAATTAAAAATAAAAAAAAAAAACTCGAATGGGAAATTGTCGAATCGATGTTCGCGTTCTACACCTACATACGTCGATTATATAGCGCATTCTCTTATGCAAAAAGGACACCGAAATTCGTGCCTGTATCAAATTCACGAAATTAAATATTGCCCTCATATACATGGGGCACTACAAGGTTCCAGAATCGGGTCCTAATAAGTTGGTTACCAGAATAACTAAACGCGTTCATCGATTTCAATTTTACAATATATTTTTCGTAAAGGGTGCTTAGTCTATTTCATTTAACGAACTGAAGAAAGTTAATGACACGTATTTGTTATATATATATATATATATAAAATATACCGTTAGATGTGCATATTTTACACTAAATCTTCCGGATTATAATCAAACTCAATTTTTAGAAAATATATGTAATTCTTATCATTGCTTTAATTAGCTTCACTTTACTTTTCATTCTTTATAACGGTTGTATAATCGATACAACTTTTTTTAATTTGGTAACTAACGATTTTGCGATACTTGAACGAAGCAAAATTGACGTATTTGGTTTCTGTCCTCAGTATTTTACATTTACGTTCTCCCGAAATTACTATTAATCCAAATTCTCTCGGTAATCCTCATTGAAATGTTGTACGTAATTAAGAACAAACCATGCTGGGTTACGTAACATCTGGCTTCTACAAAATTTCATACTCGGCCAGTTTCTTCTGGGTATTTGTATTTTCGATAAATTAATTTTATTTTACGCTTGAAGTGTTTGATTATTGCTTATGTTTTAGATTTATTTTTTTATTTTAATGCTTGAAAAATTATTATGGACTAGTAACATCACTTGTATTTTATTATTTTCTGTACACTCAGGGACCAAAAAAACGATACAAAGTTTCGCACTAAAATTAAGTTGATACCGACTACTTGTAATGCGAACTTCTTACACATATTTAGACGAATACGAATGCCGAGTAGGTATGATGAACTTGGAATTAGATGCTGAGTGTTACCCGTTACGGGATGCACTTGATTGATCAATCCATACCGCTGACCTGACTTGACTCGACTTAAATTGAATCTAGTGAATTATTTGACTTGACCCAACTGATTGGTTTAGTAGGTCGGTGCTGAATCGACAAGGTTGTTGCAATTATATGTTTCTTCATGATCAGCACATGGTTGTACTAAGGTTTGCGTTCCTTTGCTTGAATTCCTTATGCATTGTTTTAGAGTATCTTCTCGCTTGATTGCTTATTGCAGATGAACTGACAAATGTATTTACCTACCGGATCTTGTGTGATGCTGTCGTATTGTGAATTATGTCGATGCTACTGCGAATGTTGCCGATCGAGAGTTTTAGTGGTATTACCTTAGAGACGAATCCGTGAGCGTTAAGGTGTAGAAATTGGGCATGGTAAGCTTTGTAAGGTGTGTTGGACGCATGTTTGTGACGTGTAGTGTCTCGAAAATTTAAGAAAGGCGTGACTAAAGAATGCGCGAGCTTGTTAATCCATCGCGTAATGTATGTGGCAGCCAAAAAACGTGTAGGCGAGCTTGTTTCTTTAGTAGAGTTCATGACGTATGCGTGAATTGCATAATGGACTGCTATGTCGTAATGAGAAGTAGGCATGTCTTTGATAGGTTGGTCTCCTGAAGTAACGGTGGTCTCGTTTGTAGATCAGTTGTTTGAGTTTCTACATGTTGCGGCGGATATGGCGTTTCTGGATGTTGAAGCGGTGGTGGCGTTTTTCTTGGCGAGTTGTTTGTTGGGCCATAGGAGTGATAAAATAACTTTTTGGGTTATGTGTGGTGAGGATCTAAGAGAGCTGGAGGCGAGCTCCTCTATGATCGAAGCTAGTGTTGATACTGACAATGTTCATTGACGGCGTGTTTGTAGGTTGTTGCGTGGCCTAAAGTTTGTTGGCTGCCCGTGTTACTTTTCTCTTATGGAAAGCGCTGAGGTGTTTTGCAGCGAATTGTTGGACGGTCACGATTAGCAGGACTATTGTTACTGTGTGAAGTGTTTTGGCGATGGTCAAGTTTGCTGATGTACTGCCGTTAGCGTTTTGTAGGATGATGTTTTTTTTTTAATCCGACCCTCTCATTATTTTTGTGTGCAGCCAGTTACTTACGTTCGGGGTCACCACTGTGGCTTTGTTGGGTGTTGAGATCATCACGTACGCGGATGTGCAATGCGCCTTATACGTACTAATGACTCGAAACACGAATTTGACAGTTTGGCTTGACTTGACTCGGCTTGAATAGAATAAATGATTTGGCCTGAGTCGACTGGTTGATATGTGCGATGCAACTTTAATTATACAGGGTGCTTTATAATTGAATGTCAATATTTAAGGGGGCAATTTTTGGGTTCATTCTAAGAAGAAAACTTTATATAAACGTATGTCCTAAATGTTTTATCTTTTGAGGTACATGGTCATAAAGTTTTCAAACATTTAACATTTATTATTAATATTTGTAATACCATTTTAGATATACATTTTTAATGTACCAGATTTATTTTTGTTTCCACCACTGACGTTCGTACGAAATTCGACCTGCCTATTTTGGCACATAAAAATTATTTTTTGAAATCTCCAATCATTTCTAAGCAAATTTGGTTCATTTTTTTTTAACCCGATTAACGGTTTTCACCCAAAAAATAAAATGTATTTCTCTGCAAAATAGGCTGGTCAAAATCCGTGCGAACGCGGAAATGATTTATTTTGGAAACTTTGCCACCCTGAACCTCAAAAGTTAAGACCTTTAGGACATACGTTCATATGTAATTTTCTTCTTAAAATTGACCCAAAAATAGCTTCCTTAAATATGAACATTCAATTAGAAAACACCTTGTATGTACAGTGCGTTTCTGAAAATGGGGACCACTTTTTCTATTAGACTCAATAGATGGCGTCACAGGTGCCGCAGATTAGGGATTTTGCATGTGGCAACGCTGCTATTTCTTGTATCGAAAATGTAAATGAAGTTGCCTAGCTGCTTCCATAGGGACCTGTTTTTCAATTACTACTCAAGTACATACCTTGATACTAAATGCCAGCTCTCCTTCGAACGGTTTTTACATCTAATGGGTTTGTTCAAACTTTGAACCAAATCCCAGTTATCTACTAGAATTACCTTATAAATTGTGTTGTACATTTTTTCTAATTATCCGGGAGGGTTTTAATGACCATGTCCGGAAACCAAAGTGGTGATCATCAGGAACAACATGTTTTCTTGTTGACCATGGAGTACTGTAAGGTACTGATCACCTTCCACATTTTATATTTGCACAAAAACCCCTAAAAACATACACGAAAAAACTCTAAAAAAATTTACTTTTACAGAAAACACACTGTGGAGATGAGATTGTTTTGCTATTTCTTTAAGCTATTTTTTCCGCCATTGTCGTGACTGGCGCTTGGACCGGTCTATTATGTGTCGTCATGCAATGGCTGCGATGTTATATTTTATGTTCTTATTTACCTTCTATAATGTTTACACACTTAATTAATATTATTACATGTGAATACTAGGGTGGGTAAGGGTTGGTATGTTTAGGTTTTAGTGGTTTTCCTAAACCTTGAAGTAAATGCTTTGCCAAGACGAACCAATCCACACTTGCACACGGTTTCGTCACCACACTGTACAGGTTTATACTGATCTTCTGGGTCATCATACATAACACTTACATCACAATACAATATTTAAAATGTACCATACGATTAAATAAACCTTATAAATCAGTATAGTGCCGATATCAATTCAAATTATGATTAAAACAAAGTAGAAACAAATTAAACTATTATTTATTACATAAAATGCTCAAATTATCTTCAATGCACAATTGAACTCTTCTATGTACTTGTCTGCAAATATGGGTGCAAGTTTTGGGTGGAAATAATGTTCTAAAAGCTTCTGTTATAAAGACTTTAAGTGTTTCAATGTTCGGTTTTACCCCATCTAAATAAACACACTGCCTGACATTGCCCCAAAAGAGAAAAATCTGGAGGAGTTAAATCACATGACCTGGGAGGCCACTCTAAGGCTCCTCTTTTTCATATCCAAGAGCCAGGAAAAGCATCGTCCAAAACTCTCTTACATTTTTTTCAAAATGAGGCGGGGCCCCATCATGTTGATATATTATGTCCAGAGGACATCGTTCCAAAATTTCTGGCATAATCTGTTGCCGCAAAAGGTTCAGATAAATGCCACATTTAATATTTTCCTTTATAAAAATTGGACCGATGATTTCTCCCGACCAAATTCCAATCCACACATTAATAGATGGTGAATGGTAGTCTTTCTCGAGGGTGACATGTGGATTTTCGTTCGCATAATATACACAATTATGGCGATTCAAGCGTTCATTTAAGTGAAATTTGGATTCGTCTGACCACAAAATTCTATCTAATAAGTTATTTGGGTTTTCCTTATTATTTAGCATATTCTCAAATTGTTCACAAAATTGTAAACGCCTGTCAGGATCATCTTCACTCAATGGATCTATTAGCCGGGGCACGTAACATTTTAAGCCAATTTTTTTAATAATCCTATTAGTAGATGCTGCTGAGATTTGAAACTCAGCTGCAAGTTGTCTCTGTGACGTGGATGACTCATTTAACAAAAAATCATGACCATCAGTGCAATTTTCTACCGTTACAACTGTAGCTTGCCGTCCGCTTTTCTTGTACTGATCTGTAACTTCTCCATACACATTAAATTTTTTGATGACTTGCATAGCATTTTTCCTTGACGGTGCAGGTCTGTCGTATGTCTGCTGCCACTTATTCTGAACTCATAGTCAATTTGGGGTGGGGGCGGGGGTGTGCTATGGAAACAGTTTGGAAGCGACACACTTTTGCATTGGCGCTGTAGATACCAACAGCTACTAGTATACAGATGACTCTTGTAAAAATTACTAATTTGTCACATTATAGCACAGAACAACAAATGCAATACATATTGAATTTAATTACAACCAGCTCCGAAAATTGTATAAATTGTTTGAAGTGTTACAGTGAATTAAAATTATACCATCATCTGTCATGTAGTAGTGTGATCAAAGTCTGATGGATCACATTCTTCTATCCATACTTATTTTACTTACGGCGCTATCTATTACCAATACTTGGTACACTAAATATTTTAAAGAAAACGTTAATTACTTCCTAATACAACTACCTGTAAAGTATAACGAATTTTAAGAATAATTGTAATACTGATAATGAACTCTCATGATAATGAATTGATGGTGTATAGTGTGAAATGTTACAAAAGGAGGTAGTTCAGGAAGACCCATTGGGACTCGTTGTTCTACCACCACCTCCAATAAATCAATAAAAACAACGTTTCCTCAGCACCCCAGCAATACGTTACTATACAGTATGTCCCCGGTTGTGGTTGCCAAGAGGAAAAACTTTTTTATTTTTTATTTTTCGAGAATTCTTCATAACAGTTTTTGCTTGTTTCAAAACCGCGGAATCGGCTCTCTTTGTTTTAATTATTCTTTCCATTTTAAAGAAAAATGGAAAAATAGGTTCATTTAGTAGAACATTTTTCCAAGTCCGAAAAATTAGATCTCGTTTTCATGCCAACCGGTAACAAGATTTTTGACTTTTATTTATTAAACGACAATGTTGTCGAAAGAACAACGTATTTAAGTAATTCAAATAATGGATAATCAATACTTTTATCGAAATATTGTATTTTTTGATGAAGTGACATTCTCCACCAATGGTAGTGTTGTATCTTATCATGTAAGGTACTGAAGCCCTTTACATTCTTTAAATAAAAGATTGAACGATTTACCAATTAACTATCGCGCGAGATGTTATTTCCAGCAAGATGGTTGTTCTGCCCATTATGCGCAAATACTGGTAGAATGGCTGACTCAGGAATTTGGGGAAAATGGAATCGGTCGAAATGGTCCTGTTTTACGGCAACCGAGGAGCCCTAATTTGACTATGGCAGATTTTGACTTATTCAGATTTTATAGTTATCAAGAAGAACCAAAAGTTTCTGTATTATTTACATCTTAAAATGTTTTGCACAAAATCTATTCAAGAAATTCAAAAACATTTAAACAATTCTTAATAATAACAATAACAATTTAACCTAATAATAAGAAATAATAATGATAATTTAATCAAAAACAATTTTATTCGATCCATTCACCCCCTTTTTGAACGCAGAGCTCAAGTCTTCGACGCAGTTCATCATAACTTCCTCGAATTTCTTCGAGTGATAAAGACGCCGCCGCATCTCTAATTCTCTCCTTTAAATTTTCTGCATCCGGAGGAAGATCGTTTGCATAAACTATTTGTTTTAAGCGGCCCAAATTCCCGAGTCAGCCATTCTACCACTATTCGCGCATAATGGGCAGGACAACCATCTTGTTGGAAATAACATCGCGCGCGATAGTTAATAGGTAAATCGTCCAACCGTTCACTTAGAAAATTTTGCAGCATATTTAAATAGGTGTGCTGATTAACCGAATTTAAAAAAAAAAGGTCCAATAATGCCATGGACAGTACCATTGGTGGAGAATGTGGATTCATCAGAAAATACAATATTTCGATAAAAGTATTGATTTTCCATTATTTGAGTGCCCATTCACAAGCAGAAATCTAATCGTCTTGCACTATCTCCTGGCTCTAAAGCATGATTGAAAATCGGTTAGTTTAATGTTCGATGAATATGGGTTTTACTCATCCCTAATTCAAGCGATCTTCGTCGTAAAGATAATTTTGGGATATTCCGAACCGAATCCATCACAATAAGAGCCGCAGCGTCATCTTCATTCCGAACTATCTTAGTTCTTTTTATGTCTGTGGTTAAACATTTTTGGTTCATTTTTGTGCACCACATTTTGATATGAAGACATCCAGGAATTTTGGGTTAAACTTCTCAATAACTTGACAAATTGCTTTATCACCTATGCCGTAACACTGAATAAGTTAAATTTGTGTTGTTCTTTCGACAACATTGTCATTTAATAAATAAAAGTCAAAAATCTTGTTATCAGTTGCCATGAAAACGAGATCTAATTTTTCGGACTTATTTTTCCATAGAATGGAAAGAAAATTAGAACGAAGAGAGCCGGTTCCGCGGTTTTGAAACAAGCAAAACTTTTATGAAGAATACATTTTTCTCGACAAATTAAAAATTAAAAAGTTTTTCCTCTTGGCAACCCCATCCGGGGACATACTGTATATTTGTATTACCAAAATCTTCAAATCTACACCTAATCAATGAGTAAAGTAATGCCATTGAACATCATAATGATAAAAAAGTACGAAAAAGAGAAATACACATTCTACAATAAAAACTGACAGTCTAAGATTAATTTCTTTAGCTTAAATTTGAATTGTTTAATTGCTAAATTTTTAAAGTGTACAGGAATATGATTATACGTAACAGAAATACAGTATGAGAATGGTTTTTTAAACATGGGAGATGATGGCGTGGTATAGTATTCATCTTTTCTGCGAATATTAATATTTTGTACATCTGTTCTATAAGTTACTTTATTTACAAGATATGATGAAACACCCAGCGTAATAACACGGTGATAAAAACAAGCTCCATATAGTCCCCTACGCTGAGTCATATATAGCCAACCAGTTGCTTTTAACCAGGTGTGAAAGTCTCTGTCTCATCTCGAATGCCGTAAATGAATCTAATACAAGAATTTTGTATTCTTTGTATGCTACCTCTTTCGGAACTATTAATAGAAGGTTCGTAGACAATGCCGCAAAAGTTAAAATTAGATAAAAGAAGAGCACAATAATATCCTGGTTTTAAAGTTCAAATTGTGATGATTAGCATAAAGCATTTTTGGTGTTGCTATAGATTATCGAATGTTTTAATCACTTGCATTTTAAATGTGAGAGAAGAATCTAAAATTAAACCAAGATTTCTAGCATGATTATTGACGAATTTTCTAGTACTATATTTAAATATTTTCTAGCACGGTCACATGTTTGAATTCAAACATAAATAATGTTTTTCTATTTTGGTCGTTACAGAGCTATAAAAGCACTCAAATGAGTTCTTTTATAGAAATTGAGTTCTTTTATAGAAATAGGACAATTTTATTCGAACGGTGGTAACACTGAAACGTCCAAGCTGTCATTACGTTCAGTGTGCATTAATTTAAACCATAATTAATGTTCAGTAGATTTATTTATCTACTTATTTTTATTTCCACTCATTTTTTTAATGAAACATATGATAAATGTACTAATTAAACTTAAACTAGCATTTAAACCAAAGTTTAATGAAAATATTGCCACCTTAGCAATTACACTTTAAAATTCTCTAAATTTTAGAAACTCGCAAAATTTTATTTTAAAATCAATCTGAAAAGCCCAAAATAGAAAAACTCGTACTTTCGAAAACTCCCGCTTCGCGGCATGTTTTCGAAACTGTACTCGTCTTATAAAATGCGTCTTCTGAAACTAGTTCTTTAATATACTATTTTTAGCATTAGCATTTAATTGTTGTAAATCATAGTTAATTAAATCTATATTTTCATTGGTATTTTCAAATTAACCGATTTATAAATCTGTGTGTCGTCAGCATATGCGTGATATTTACTATTGTACAAAGCGGACGTATATACAATATACAGAATAGGTCCAAGCGTAGAGCCCTGCGGCACTCCCGATGAAACATCGCCGAGCAATGAATAGTAACCCCTAACTTGCACTCTGTTTCTGGTCCAGATGACCAAATGCAATACAAATTTAAAATTTTTGAAATTAAGGTATTCTAAAGGCAGCAACAAATGTTTTTTTGTATGTACATAACCACCCTAATTTTTAAGTTTGATTTCTTTACAGCTAAGTAGAATGCGTAATTGAAGAAAACCATTTTATCGAATAAAATTGTTAATTATAAATTCAATAAAAGATATCACAATTTAAACTTTATATGTTTACATTAATTTATACACTTTATTGTACGTACAGTGCCAACGTAAATAGTCCCCTCCTTCCTTCTAAACATGAAACGGTTTAAGATATCGATTTGAAGTTTGGAGGGCTATAATAAGGCATAAAATACTACAATTTGACATAAAATTGATAACTGTAAATTTTAAATGGAAAGTAGTAATATCTCGTTTGAAAGGTCTTTTCATCTTTAATTCATTCTCCGAATTTGAAGTCTTTACTGTCGCCCCTGCCAAAACGGCGTGTTGTCAAACTTGTGATTATTTATTAGATTTCAATTGGAAAAAACTCTGATCTTACTTTTATGAGGGGGTTTGTTACTTTTTTAACATCGGTTCAGCGGTTGACTAAAATTCACAAATGAAAAACAACTTCATTAATTAACGATTTTCAAAAATATAATAAAAAAACACAACTGAAATTTAGAAGGGAGGGGGACTATTTATGTCCACACTGTATATTGAATATATAGTCGTAATTGCGAGAGGTGTCTTAGAATTCATCGCATCTATCTTTTTACACCAACAGATAAATGAAATAAGCATATACAGTTCACTTATTTATTGGTGTTAAAGAATGATGAATCATAAGACACCTCTGGCAATCACGACTACATCAAATCGCAAAACAGTTGAATAGATTACTGCATTACAATGTAGATTATTATTATATGAGTATCAAATTTTATAATATCTCGAAAACTATCAGAGTTAGGGGTTGGTAACCCTAATACCGATTGAAAGGTAACTAGTTCCTGATTCTAACAGAGCACAGAAATGTAAGGTGTTCTATTTAAGTTAAGCAGGTTATTTAAGTTTGAAGTCGTTAGTGTTATGCGGTAGTATTAAAAACACTATGTACACTCATGATTTAAAACTTGGAAACCACAATTTCTGTAAACAAAAGTTTGCACATTGTGAAGCGGGCTTAAGGGTATCATTTACAATTCTAACAGCAGGTAGTCTCAGCAGGGATTATCTTATAGAAGGACTGTAGAATGAATCATTACACTAAGCACGTTTTAGAAAATAGGTAATTTACGTTGCTTACTTAATTATATTTGAAAGTATCGCTAATTAAACACCATAGTTCGATTAATTATCGAATCAAAATTTTGTTTTGGAAATGTTTACAAAATAAAATTAGAAATAACTTTTGATTTAAAAACGTCTACAAGCAATAACTTTTAAATTAAATCAAAAAACTAAACATGGTTATTTGGGTTGACTGATCATTACTTATTTTTTAAATAAATCTAACCTACTAATTATTGTAAGTTATTCAAAAAGAATCATTAAACTCTCTATTCATAATATTATTTAATCTTTACAAAATGTATATTTTATGACGTTTGTTTTTTTCTGTAGTTAATATAAAAGTGAAAATAAAAACTAAGGCAATTCTTATTGTCAACGTATATATTTAGTTTTTTGACAAGAATTTATTACATAATTATAATTAAGATACCAAGTTATAGTTTAAAATTAAATGAAAACTTTTTTTTTAAATAAAGGTATTACTATATAAATAAATATAAGAAATCAATAATGGGTGTGACCTCCATTATTATTGATACATTCTTGGAGGCGTCTGCTCATTGACGCTATCAAGGTATCAATATAATTAATATTAATCGTTTCCCATGCGGTATCAATGGCTGCAATTAGTGCATTAGTGTTTAATGATTTCTTTTTAATAACTTACAATAATTAGTAGGTTAGATTTATTTAAAAATAAGTAATAATCAGTCAACCCAAATAACCATGTTTAGTTTTTTGATTTAATTTAAAAGTTATTGCTTGTAGACGTTTTTTTAAATCAAAATTATTTCTAATTTTATTTTGTAAAAATTTTCTAAAAAAATTTTGATTCGATAATTAATCGAGCTATGGTGTTTAATTAGCGATACCTTCAAATATATTCTTTAAAGAAAAAAAATTAAGTAAGCAACGTAAATTACCTATTTTTAAAACGTGCTTAGTGTAATGATTCATTCTACAGTCCTTCTATAAGATAACCCCTGCTGAGACTAGCTGCTGTTAAAATTGTAAATGATACCCTTAAGCCCGCTTCACAATGTGCAAACTTTTGTTTACAGAAATTGTGGTGTCCAAGTTTTAAATTTCATGAGTGTACATATCATAACATAATAGTGATTATTGCAAAAAGGATGTGGAAATCTCTTAGTAAAGTGGTGTAAGTAAAAGTTGCTTGTTCTTATTTATCTGAAAGTTATTGTGTTTTTTTGGAGGGTCCGCAAATCAGATAAAATCGATTTATCTCAGAAACGGAAGTAAGTAGGTATAGGGACATGTAAAAGAACATACAATTCAAAAATAGAAAAAAATACAAGGTGATCCATTTAAAATAACCCAACTTTGATATGGTACGTGTTTCTAGAGCACCCTGTACAATCCAAAATATTTTTAAAATGTGGTTTCAAATAATCTTGACATATGTATGCCTTAAAATTTCTAACATTATTTGTCGTTTTAATGTTATAGAATAGTTTGTTAGTATTTGTAAAATAAAAGTATTGGCAAGCTTACAGGTTCTTTTGATCAATTAATTTTCTGTTAAGGCATTATATGTTACTGTTTTTATTGTTTATTAAATATTATTAAATATTATTAAACATATTATTAAATGTTCAGTTGTATTATTGTTTTCATATTTTTTTTCTACAAGGTAAAGTTTAGTTTTTTCGAACAATAAGTTTTGCGACACCTAGTGTCGACTTGTGTTAACGATCACGTACGTAAATGCATTCGCATGAAACAACTGTGTCGACATATCGTTCATTTTTTTATGATGATTTTTATTGTCATGGTTATTATTTATGAAATGTTATTACTAAAAATGAAAAATCATTATACTGTGAGGTAACGTCTTGTTGAATATGCAGGTATCATAGCACTTTTTTATATATCTAATTAAAATTCTAGAAAAAATATGACAGATATTTAAACATTGAAGATATAGTTTGTATAATTTCATAAACTGTATTTCAATGGATGAATCCGACGAAAATATGACAAGGACAGCTTATTGAGTTTGTGATAATGTAGAATGAGCTGTCCATAACGATGCGTGCAGATCTGGAGTACTGGGAATTGGACGAACAATGTTGGCACCGTTGGCACACCGCGAACATGTCCGTTAGTGTCAAGTGTCATTTTAAGTTTAACCGGTTTCACCTCAGTCGTTTTGTATATTTTACACAACGCACCGACATCACTTTCGCGATAACTAACTAAGAACATGTGGGGAAAAGATTTAAACAAATTTCGAATATTCAGCGATTTTTTAAAAGGAAAAGATTGACGAGCAGGCAAGGCGTTTAACTACAGTATTTTATTTTAAGAAATTTGGAGTCTTGCAGCCATGTAGTTGGTCTTGTCCATTACCTACAATTATTGCGTAGAAATTCCAGAAGATGTTTTATGTACATCGAAACCGATGAAGTGGAACAAAGCTAGGGGTGCAAAAATTTTGCCAGAGGCCCTTTAGTACAGGTGGACGCCGGTCATATCTCGGTAACCATTGCTCTTACAACTTGCAGACAAAATTTTTATTGGTAATTAGGTCAAGAGAAATTCGTGGTAATTATTTTTGAGATCAAAAAATGGCTACCATTCTCATAGCCAATCAGAAAACGGGATTATGCACGTTAAGAGACATTTCAAATAATGTCATTCTGATTATTAGAAAATTTGAAATTTTGCTCTGTCTCATGAAATAAAGTGGTGGTGAAAAGTCATTTATATATTTTAATACCAATAACTCCCATTTGACTAAACGACATTAAACCCGTAAGGTCTCGTTGTAAAGATCATTTTTACTAAATCATTTGCAAAAAATTAGGTTTGAATAATTCTTATTACATCTGCTAGGGGGCGCTATGTGACGTTACAACAATTATTGCCCATTATCATGAAAAATTTGAAATGAGACGCTATATTTTTGTCTATATGGTTCTATAGACGGTGAAATTTCGAAAAAGAATTTTCTTTTCTCTAACTGTGCATATTTCTTAGAATTTTAAAAATCCCGTTTTCTGATTGTTATGAGGTTTGTGCCACCTGGCGGCCATTTTTTGTACTCACAAATAATTTTGAGCAACTAAATTGGCCTATTTTCCAATAAATTTTTTTTGCAAGTTGTAGGATCACTGGTTACCGTGATATGGCCGGTGTTCATTCCTAATTGGCCACCCTGCACATCAGTATTTCCAATCAGGGTAATAAGAAGAACCCAGTGAAGTCAACACTTCGTTCTCCTTTTAAGAGAGGCCTTTGCAGATGTTACTAACGACGACATAAAAAATACTTAAGGAAATTTTTGAATATATACTCAGAATCTGGCTAGTTTGCATATACCATGAAAGCTGACCATTAGTTTCTTTTTAATGGTTTGTAATTCATTATTGTTTATGTAAGTAGCCTTCAGTTGAAACAGTAAATTGCAGGTGTATTTGCCCTCAAGGGTTCGTGTTGGAACAAATGGACCCTGACAAGGAAATCAACTCCAGCTGCAACCATATCAGAAAAATTGCAACATGAACTGCCTCTGAAACTGCAAGTTTTAAATTCAGTTGGCATCAATAGTTTAATCAGCTGTGTACCAGCCCACCACAGAAATTTTGGAAGATGTATCATTTAATGCATCTGCCGCTATTAAGAAAGCCACTCGGTGTCAATCACACTGTGAAATATCATCAAACACGTAAACTGCTATTTACGGCGTCTAGATTTGGTGAAATATGTGGCCGTCGATTGTTTAATGCAACATTTCTTTAAATGGACCAGAAAGATCTTCCTTCATGTGAAGAGCGTTGAACATGGTCGGGAACATGAAGGCAAAGTAATCCAAATATATTTAAAAAAAGCACAAACACGTGACTTATTTTGAGTGCTAACTGGATGGCATATTTTGCAAAGATTGCACTTATGGATAAAATGCCCTTTGAGCAAGAAAGCTGCTGCGTTGGCTGAATTTTTGAACCTGAAGGATTTCTGTTTGTTAGAAGAAATGGATTTTTATTTTTTTTCTTTTTACTTTATGTGGTCAATAAACGATGATGATTATTAGTATTATTATTTTAAAGAAGAAGCATTATTATTATCACCAAGTTCAAGGACAAATGCTTTTAAAGGATTGGAGTTTTTGACTTCATCATGATTGAACGTCAATTTGACAGATCTTTATAACAAAACACATATCTACATTAGAACTCCCGAACAGGGTCCGACAAATCGCCGAATGGACTATACCCTGAATTTGTGGACAAATCGCCGAAAATGACAATATGCCGAAAATGCTTCGTGGACAAATCGCCGAATGTGGTCAAAACGCTTTATCGATCGTAACCTGGTGTCGTCCCCAAACTCCAACTGAATCCGTGGACAAAACGCCGAAATGTTTTTGCGGACAAAATGTCGAAAATGCTTTGGTGGACAAATCGCCAAAAATGTTTTTGTGGACAAAACGCTTCTGTGGACAATCAATTTAAGTTTTTTTTATGTGATCGGGGGTGAACGGTGTTAGTTTGTAGTTACAGTTATTACAATTTCTTTCTTGAAATAAATTAGATTCATAATAACAATTTGAAAAACAGACTTTTTTTTACGTAAAATTTGTTTTAATCAACATTGGGATGAGGCCATATATTTAATTGTCAACCTCAGATACGTGAGATTTATCCAATTCAAGAAAATGCTGCAAGCAGCCACTTTGTTACACTAAATAAATTGCCAGAATTTCGTAATTAAAACCTCGTCTTATTTTAAATACGGTCAGTAAAACTGTTATTGAGAAGAGATGAAAAAGCTTGCTAGTATGTGTGGCATATTTTTTGCTGGTAATAAAAACTGAAAAATTACCAGCATAATTTAAAAAGTTTGAAATCTAGTGTAGTACAAGGTTTTTTTGTTATTCTTCTCATGTGTGTTGAAAGTAAATAATGCTTTTGTTCATTTTTTTAGTTAAATATTTAACTTCCTATTGAAAGGCAATAATTTATGCATCAAGTTGATTAATTTTTTTGGTTAACCCCAGCAATGTTTGTACCAAATTTTGCTTCTCCATTTGAAGCTGCTGTATAATTTCCTGCTTAGTGGGTATGTTGATTTCTATTAGAAACATTTTTTCTACTCTGACCTAACTCTGGAATAACATTTTTCTTGTCACTAGGACGAGTAAGGTCTTCTGTAGGTATTGCAGAGTTTTTCTAGCAAAAATGTATTATTAATATAAATAAATACGATACCATCTCTTGATCTCTACGTACCCTTAAGTTATGTCTTGGTGTTAAATACTGTTGACTCATGTGAAGACTAGTTAGCCATTGCTCACGCAGAACTGCATCGAATGAAAATCTGTGGTATAAAATGTTGGGTTGCTGCGGCAAGAATTTATGCAACACATCTTTACAATTTTTTAATTTTTTACCAACAATTGTGTCTGCAAAACTCTCAAATATTTTTGACGAGTGACAACTGTCAACTTAATACTTTTTAATGTTAGTTGCTGAACAAAAACCAAGTGACTGGTGTAAGTCAACTTTCGCATCAATTTAAAGAATTAAAGTTAAGCGAACAATAAACGAGATCAGTAATCGATACCTTTGAATTAAGTACGAGGATGTATTGATATCTAGTTAGCTTAGACCAATTCCTTGCATAAACAAATATTGCGTTACCATAGCATCGAACAATAATTTATTAGAAGTGTCAGTGTAAAGTTTGACGTCAAAAAGTAAACCAGAGTCACGCAATAAATTAAATGAAAAAGATGTCCACCAAAATTGTGAAAATCGAAAAATTGGAGTATCGAGCCATCATCAAGTACCTGTATTTAAAAGGGTTAAGAGGTAAGCAGATTTACGAAGATATGCTAATACCCTGGTGATCAATGTCCTTCGTATGCGACCGTCAAAAATTGGAATGCAAGCTTCAAAAGAGGTAAATTTTCCATTGAAGATGATGACCGATCGGGGAAGGCCAGTTTCTGTGTCACTCCCCGAAAATATCAATGCAGTCCATGACATGATTTTATCAGACCGTCGAATTGGGGCTAAAACGGATATCTGAAGCACTGAATATTTCATACGAACGCGTTCATCATATGGTTCACGTCAATTTGGACATGAGAAAATTGCTGCAAAATGGATCCCCAAATGTTTGAATGTTGACCAAAAGCGTGCAAGGGTAGAAGCATCGCGTTCGATCTGTGCTCGATTTGAAAACGATGTAGACTTCTTAAACCGAATTGTTACTATGGATGAGACTTGGGTACATTTCTACGATCCAGAAACAAAGCAACAATCGATGGAATGGCGACACTCTGGTTCTCCAAGACCTAAGAAGTTTCGTGTCCAAAAATCTGCTGGAAAAGTTGCTTCAGTTTTTTGGGATTGCCATGGAGTAATCATGATTGATTTTTTGGATAAGGGTAGAACAATAACTGGAGATTACTATTCGACATTACTGACCACTCTACGGAAAAATATTAAAGAGAAAAGACGCGAAAGCTTTCCAAAGGTGTTTTGTTTTTGCAGGACAACGCCTCTGCACACAAATCTCATGTTACCATGCAAAAAATTCGTGATTTAGGGTTTGAATTACTAGAACACCCCCTTATTCACCCGATTTGGCTCCGTCCGACTATCACCTCTTTCCTCAACTGAAAAAAAGTTTAAAAGGTCGTACATTTTCTTTCAACAAATAGGTGATAGAAGCTGTGGAGGTCTGGTTCGCAGAGCAAGAAGAAACTTTTTTTTGAAAGTTCTAGAGACGTTGCAGGTTTGCTGTAATAAATGTATCCAATTAAGAGGAGAATATGTTGAGTCCATGGTCGACATGGGCATTGCTCGCCCGTCAGACAGCAGCAGCAGCATCACCGTTGCATATCGCACCCAAAAACGGCCATGACTGGAGGCCTTGCGGAGACTACAGACCACTTATCGCCCGCACCATCCCCGACCGTTACCCCGTGTCACACATCGAGGACTTCTCCCACGCTCTCCGAGGAAAAAACTTATTTTTGACAATAGATTTAGTGAGAGTATACCACCAAATCCCAGTCGCAAACGAAGACATTCCGAAAACAGTAATCACCACACCTTTCGGATTGTTTGAGTTCCCCTTCATGTCTTTTTGGACTCCGAAACACCGGTCAAACCTTTCAGAGGTTTATCGGACGAAGTAACCCGAGGTTTAGATTTTGCTACACCTACCTCGACGACATCCTCGTAGCATCCATGTCAGAAAACAAGCACAAGACTAATTTGCGAGCACTCTTCATGCGCCTTCAGAGATACGGGATACTCGTTAACCCAGCAAAATGTCACGACAGCATGTTTCCTCGGATATCAAGTCTCAAGCGACGGCACCACACTACTAGCGGACAAAGTGGATGCGATTAGGAAGTTCCCCACACCGACCACAGCCAAACAACTCCGAAAATTTTTGGGGATGATCAATTTCTACAGAAGATTTATCCCAAAGGCTGCTGAACTGCAGGCACCGCTGAACGACCTGCTGAAAAAGAAAATTAAAGGCGCAAAACCAATTAATTGACATGCCGAGGCTAGCAAAGCTTTCGAGGCCTGCCAAGAGGGACTAGCACAGGCCACATTGTTCGAGCACTCCGAACCAGGAGCAACCCTCGCCATAGTCACCGACCCCTCAAACAATGCCATCGGAGCCGCACTTCAGCAACGCATTGACGACGACTGGGATAAAGTACGGGACGTACGACAGAGAATTACTGGCAATTTACTAAGGCATAAAGCACTTCAAACACATGGTTGAAAGTAGAGAATTTTCTGTCCGTACGGACCACAAACCGTTAACTTACGCTTTCCGCCAAAAACCAGACAAATGTTTCCCCCGCCAATTCCACCACCTCGATTACATCGCGCAATTTACAACGGACATCACCCACATTTCAGGCACAGAAAACGTCGTTGCAGACGCACTATCTTGCATCGAAACAATCACAACAGCCCCAATCGATTTCGAAGAACTAGCAAAAGCACAGGCCCCAGACACGGATTTGCAAACACGGACATAGCCGTTTACTGCGATCTGTCAACCGCCAACGCCCGACCTTTTGTCCCCGCGAATCACCGCTGACACATCTTCAATACGATGCACAACTTGGCACACCCAGGAACGAAAACCACAACGCACCTCATCAAACAGCGATACGCCTGGTCATCCATTGACGCAGAATGCCGGCAATAGACACCCTAAACGCCACATTTTGTTAATATTTTGCATACACATCTTATAATCACGCTTAGATTACATTATTTTGTAGAAACATTCTTGAAATCAATAATAAATCGATGATTGTAGTACTTAATGTGTTAATAAATGAGACAGTCCTTACCTTTAATTATTTTATCTTGTCTCGTTTTTTTATTTCGTGTGTGTACATACATCAATATTTTTAGAGAATATATTATTATTTTGCTTTAGAAGTCATTTATTCTGATGATAATACGTACTGTTTGGAGCATCTCTTATAGTTAACACCTTTTCGATTTGGACACTGAAATTTCCCGTTGAATGACTTTTGATCCTAATTAAAGATAAGTATTAACGGAAACAGCGGAACAACACTAAGCTCAGTGTAATGAAAATGAGAATTTACTCAAATTCATCTAAGACTTTATTTTGTTTGTCAAATTTATATTTGTGGAATGTGAAATCGAACGATAATTATTACAGAACAAAGCCAAACAATTTTAATTCTATATAGGATAAATTTTGTTCTCAATACAATTGCAAACTCTCAAAGTCTCAAAGCAAAGACTTGTTAGTACGAAAATATACTTGATCGATTGGACAAGTTTTAAACAATAAAATAACGTTTTATCTAATATCTAAAGCACGACATCTCTTTTAATCAGGTCAATTAAAACCACGAAATCGACCTAGTTGTCACGATTAGATCTATCTAAACGCTTTAATTTGCAATTAGGTAACTTCTGCCGGTGTTATCGGAAGTTTGACGTATAAATTTTATATTTCACGAGCCGAGGAAAACGACTAGGTACATTTAGGAGATATTATTGGGAGAGGTATTTATGATTTCATGTATATCGTTATAAGCGAGATGCTGTACACATTTTTTTAAATATTTATACTTTCTTGTATCGTTTGAAAACAAGAACTTTTTTATATATAGTATCATCGCCCGAAAGTCCAAATTTTTTCAAAATTGATTAAGCTAGAAACAAATAATACTACGAATTTCTAGTGAAGGTTTTCACAAACCCCTAATTTAAATTGTGCAGTCGGTATTGAATTAAAAGAATCATTGCTTTATATCTTGAAAATCTATCAACTGTCGTATTTTTTGAGGTCAGATAATGCAATAAAATCGCAATCAGAAACATGACAAACGAGTTCGACTGGCTTGATGAACTTCGGCATTTTCATGCAAAACGTTTGTTCTTGATATCTCCACAAATGCGCTACGCAAAATATTTGTGTCAGTGGAAAAAAATTTGCAGGAAATAAATGTTACCATAAAATTGTTTTTTCAAATATGTTTAATGACTTGAAAAAACCTCATTCACTTCAAAAAAATTGAATCATTAAACTTTCTTAAATGTTTTTCGTTTTCATTAACCATTGATAACCTTGAGCTTTGATATTTTACGCTATTATTATATACAAGGTCTTTGCACAAATTTGTTTTGATAAATACAGTTGCATCAATTATCTATAAAAATATTTCTCAAATTCAGAATTAGATTTTGAATTTTTCAATTACCTTAATTTTTAAATTCGGTATAAGATTAAGACTTAGTTTTTTTTTTTTTTTTAATTCTAAATTTAGACCAATTGAGTGGCAATCTTTGAAACATATAAAACTGCTTGATTTTTTCAATTGGCTTAATCAATGTTTATTAGATGTAGATTTGGCAATTTAACATTATCTGTAATACACAAAGCTGAAGGTATTAATTATACAATCTTTGTATAAATCAAACAGTGCTTTATTGTTTCCTGGAGAATAAATATTTTGTTTGGTGTTAGTGTTAACCATAAAAGTTGTTTGTTCGATATGTACGTAGTTTTTTAGGTAGCTACACTTGTCGTCATCTATAGATAATCTAACTTGACGTCATACAAGAAGTAAAATAAACGTAAATTTACCATCGCTAATACGGAATTCCCAATTAAATCATTTTAATAATGTGTATAAAGTTTTAGCAATAAGAAATATAATTTTAGTTTCTTTGCAGAAATATGCTGGAGTTGTGGAAGAAACAATTTACCATCAAAAAATTTTCCATCAAACACCATGATCCTAAACTATTCGTATTATCGCAAGTAAGTTAATTATTATTTAATTTTTTTTTTTTTTTTTGATAGAAAACGCTTAGAACATTAGTAACTAAACATTTATGTTTTGCAGTCGTACATTGTAGTTGAATTATTCTATTATGCCATAAACAAAAATTTTCAGAAGCATGTAGTTAAACTTTTCGAAATCTCACTCACTGTATTTACAAAAACCGTACGCTGGAAAATGAAAACTACCCTTTTATAAGAATATTTATAACTAATACTATAAGAGACAGTATATTAATTATAACTCTAAAGAATTTGTTAAAACAATCCAGAAAAGTATTGAAGCATTCATAGAAGTGTGAATAAATAACACCACACATAAATTTACCTTACAGATAGTCCATGCATAAAGAAGTATTGGCAGTTAGCACAGATACACAAATCAATTAAAATATTTAGTGTACAATGTATTGACAATAGGTAGCGCCGTAAGTAAAATAACTGTGGATAAAGGTAGTTAGTGCATCAGACTTTGGTCACACTACTATATGACAGATAGTGCTGTAATTTTAATTCACTGTAACACTTCAAACAATTAATTATATTGTTTCTACAATTTTAGAAGCTATGCATTTGTCGTAATTAAATTCAGTATATACCTATTGCTTTTATTATTCTGTGCTATAATGTAAGAAATTGGGAAATTTTTACAAGAGTCATCTCTGTACTAGTAGTTGTAAGTATCTATAGCGCTACTAAAGCGCCAATGCTAAAGTGTGCCGCTTCCAAACTGTTTCTAATATTGCCGTCCAAATACTTACAGTCCGTGGTACATCTGTAACGTATATTTATCTATGATAACACTTGCCAACAATATTTACTCATTGTTGTCTAACCCTATTTACCTTTATTTAGCTTTAATATTCTCACTAAATAGCATTAATTTTGTAGGTTAGCTCAAATACAAAAAGTCTTTATTAGGAAAATCTAAATTAAAAATCTAAAGGAAAGGGGTATCTGACCACAATTTTTGAGAAAAAATCAAAGAGGAAGTTTGTAAATTGTACTTTATTGCTACCAAGCATTTTTTCTGATCCTTTCAAAACTGCATCAAAGTGAGAATATCTTCCTTATCTGAGACCGGACAAACACCCATTGTTTTACTTTGGCATCACTAAATTTGGATCAAAGATAAGCAGAATTATTAAGTTTAGATTGCGTTATCTTAATTAATTTATCTTAAAATTCTTGGCAGACAAAATCGAAATCAGATTGATGAGATGATTGTAATCAGGTAAAACACATCAAGTTCTTCATCGAGTTTGTCTTGTGGTGGTGGTGATGATACATTTAATGTCAATTCCGAGAAATGACTTTTGGGAGCAAAAAAACGATCTTTGTTATGATTGGTTGGTTCTCGCCATAAAACAGAAAAAGGCATTGATTGTATAACCTGAGAAGATTAATTAAATCAGACCAAATAATTAATATAGTTTTGAAAGTTAGTACAGTTATTCTTTAAGGTGTCCAAATGAATATAATAAAAGCCCCCGGGAAAAAATCTATTTTCCAAGTTTTTTGTTTGTGACTCAAACAGTATTTATAATATCACTTTAGTGACTTCTACAATAATTATCCACACTAAATTCTGTATAAATTATGTTTAAACATTTTTGTTGTACGATCAATACTTTAGAACATGAAGAGTATTAAAGGCCATAAAAATAAGAAACACAATTTCACGACTTATCAATCAAATTGTGTTTCATCTGTTATCATCAAAATCGATGGGGGCTCCATTAGTACAAGCTCCTAGGCAGCCGTTACAGATAAGACTACACCTAATGCCCGCTTTACGGCAACTGCATTTTCCAGAGTATCCACTTTTACATCGTCAAAATATTGAATTTAACAACGCGTCAAGAGCCGGAGGATCCAAGGTTGTGATTGGTTTTAAGTTTGCATCGACTCTGCTTCCAACCCCATATTTCAGGAGACAGTTGGTTCCCAAGCCACTCCTGTACTTGATGGAATACTCTGTAAGCGTGATATTTCGCTGACCCTTTGGTAGGGGGGAGGGAAGAAAGATCCGGTTTGGGCTTGGTACAAGATTTCAGAAAAACCGTAAACCGATATCTGTTAAGTTCAGTCTGAGTACAGGGCGCTCGGTATACTTAAAGAAACATTTTTTCTCCGGCTTCTGCTATAACATCCGGAGTTGACGTTGGGTCATAAAATACAGTTGCTATTTTATTTAGTAATGGTTTTTAAATCAAAAAGCTTGATAATTGATGTTTTGCCTTTCCTGTAAATAGCTGAGGTTGTATCACACCCGCTGAAACTATGCAGAAAGACAATAGAACAACAAAATGAATGTTTCTGTAGTTCTTGGGAAGAAAATATATAAATATATTGGTGTCCACTTTCCCTCTTCCCGGTTTGACAAAAAATATTTCTTTTTCTGGAGGAGTAAGAGCCATTAGAAGGACTACAAGATCAACATCTTCTCCAATAACGGTGACCACAAGATTGTCTACAGCTTTGTCAAATGCAGTGCAAATGATTGTGCAGTCGGCATCATTTGCAGCTGTTCGTGTTTCTATATCTACAGCATGCATTTTTTTTTGTCAAAAGTTTAATCAACTGGGTCTTGTTTGATAGAAATGAACAGTGACCTTTATCGAGAGATGTATGTTTATATGAACAAACGATTTCAACGCCCTCCTTCTTTGTTTAGATGTTTTAATACCGTTTCTTACGTCATCGTATCCATCAAACACGACTGTAGAATGTGGCCCGTAATTACATTTTACATAATTTATGTACTGATCACAAATATCTGAGTAACAGGAGCTCAATTGCCACTTGGTGCACGAAAGTGATATTATAAATAGTTTTCATGTCACAAGCAAAAAACTTGAAAAATAGATGATTTCCCCCTTCCCCTACCGCCGGCTGCTATCCCTCCCTCGAGGGCTTTTAGTATATTCATCTGAACACCATAAGAAATAACTATACCAACCTTCAAAACTATATGTATTATTTGGCCTGATCGACGTTTTTGAAGGTAATTTTCTTAGGTTAGTATTTTACCTTCTCCGATTGGTAAAGATTTACAAATCACATTTGCTTCTAGAGAATAATAAACTAGAAATTAGATTAGATAGCAGTTAAGCAGTTTTATAAACAAAATCTGCTTGATAATGGAAACTTCGTGATCGTAATGTATCTTATGTCTCTTTTATTTCAAAAACAAATACAGCGAACGTGAGAGGTTTCAGTTTTGTGCTTATAATACGATTAATGTTTGCAGATTATGTGATATTTCTGCAGCTTGGTAGTTGTAAGTTGCGCAGATAAGGAATTTCCGAGTGATTTAAGGCAATAGAAAATTATGTTAGTGCTAACCCGGGTATGAATAAAATACGTAAATTTTGTATAGCTAAACTAACATCACTCGATGACACTTTATTTAAAGTAGTTGTGATTTAGAATAGGTGTTGTAATCTAAGAAAGACAATGTGGGAGAGATAGTGTTTTTGGGCTCTTTAACACCTTTCTGTGAATTGAACGAATTATCATTTTTTTAATTTATTCCAACTAGAATTTTTGGG
Source organism: Abscondita cerata (assembly GCA_030710515.1). Classification (NCBI taxonomy): domain Eukaryota; kingdom Metazoa; phylum Arthropoda; class Insecta; order Coleoptera; family Lampyridae; genus Abscondita; species Abscondita cerata. Next base: position 639,090 of record JALBCR010000193.1, read on the forward strand.
AGACATATTGTCTCATGCGAGTTTAAAAATCTGGCGACGCTTAGACAGATCAGATTTTAGAGCTTCTAAAAGCTAGCCAATATAAGCTCATTTGTGACAACCCATCATGGATTCCGCAGAGTAGGAAAATTATTGATCAAAGGAATGGAACACTAGACTGCAGCGTCTATTTAACAAACGGAAAAACTCCAAAAACCGCATCAAAAAAACTTTACTCGGACACATGTTTCTATAGCTAAGCTATCATCATCAGCGAACCGATACTAAAATTAAAAACAATAGGAAGGTTATATATACTATCTGCGTGTCACGCATCGTTGCACTTAATTAATTCTTAGATAAGCTTGAATAATTCCGAAAATTCTAATGGACCGTTATCATCATAACTCATAAGCAAATTTCTGTTTTTAAAAATTTCCAAACTTTCACAAAAATCAAGTTTGTTTTTATTATCTACACTCTTAATTAATTCAATGTCGCCTACTCTATGACCAAGCATATGCATGGCAACACTGGACCTATCTGTGCGATGATATTTGACATGAGCTACGTGCTCTTTAAAACGAATTTTAATAGGTCTCTTGGTTTGCCCTATATATACTTGTTTACAGTCTTTACAATTAATTTTATATATTCCCGATTTATCACCCAATAGAAATTTGCGACATTAATTTCTAACCATCTGTCTAGTCTCAAACCCGTAACTTGCGTCGTCCATCCTTTTATTACTCTTCCAAAATACTATTTTTTGCCCATAACTTAAAAAAATATAACATAAAAATGTTGATAATATGTTAACGTTAGGTACCAGTAAAACTCTGGAAACGTATTACTCTGTTATGGTGGTAGATATATCAATTTCTCAAGAGTAGATTGAAACAGGTTTATCGTAGTGAGCAAATTAGATAGCCTGATCTCTTATATTATAAACAAAAACACCAAACTCATTTCAAGGCCATAGAATTGATCAATACCGTGAACAAGACGAAATACATTTTAAACATGTTTTAAAATAAAAAACGGCCAAACACTACGAGAACAATGGCATTCGAATTAACTATGCAGATAAGAAAAATTATTGCTTTTACGCAAATATCAATTAATTACAAAAATATTTTTTTTTATTTTGCATCCAATGGTAAAATTATACGAGAGTTCCATTTCAAAAACTTTGGAAAAAGTCAGTTTTTTGATCGACCCTAACAAAAAAGTGAATTTTTAGTACTCTAAAGCGGCCAAAAATATGTATTTTCTGGCCGATTTCACTTTCGGCTGCTCTAAGGTGGCTCCATCTATCAATATTCTCTTAATTACATAACGATATCAGAAAGTGACAGATTGACATTGACATTTTTAGTAATAAATTTATTTATTTATTTATTTAATCGTATGGTAATAAATCGTATATATACAGGGTGATTCAGCTAACCTGTTCATTAGAAGTTTATGGACTTACCGTTGAAATATTAGTTTAAAAATTTGGAATAGAAGATTCCTCGAAAAGTTCTATTCAATTAAAATATATCGGCTCTTCTAGCACTTCTGGTTATACCGGAAGTGGCTACCAACTTTCTTATTTTAAATGGAATGATATATTTTTTTGTATACTTGGATTTTACGCTAAAATCTGAGTTACTTTCATATAGCACAACCTATATGAAAAATCAATACTTTTGAGATATTCTAATTTTTTTGAGAAAAATTGGTTTTGTAGTATTGTTTTCAAACGCTTGTCAATGATTGAAAAAGAAAGTATAGTAACAAAATTTGGGCTATACTTAGGAGGACTGTTAAGTTTTTACATGATGTGTAATTTGACATCTCATTATTTACAGGGTGTTCAAAATGTTTGGCTAAATCTGACTAACTTCAACTGCCCAAAAGTCAATTTTTTAAATAGAACACCCTGTATCTTGTTGCTCTATGTGATGGAGAATTAAGTGGTCTTTCAATCTTCATAAGAGTTCTCTATACCTATCTGTTACCATTTTCCTGCTATCGATGTATTTACATTCGACACACAATATTTCTCTATTTTATTAAATAATTTCTGACTAGTGGCCTGTGGAAATTAAAACAATGTGCCTTATTTATCAAACTTGTAAACGTCGACGTGACACATTATACACGATATGGAAATCCACCAAGAATATTCGAATGAAGACATACTAAATTTATTTTTTATTCATGGAGAATGTTACAAGATTATGGAAAGAACTTGCCGTTTTCTTAACGAGAGATATCTACATTTATGGCCTCTAAATAAAATTACATTGCAAAAATAGAAACAAATTAATTTAATTATTAATTTAGCAACTGTTAGATATGCCGTCCGTGGTTTTCTAAGCACAATAAAACTCTTCTGTTAACTTCAGCTATTGTGGATTTTTGAACCATTTGCACATCTACTTCAGCGAAGGCAGTTCGAACCCGATGTAATAAGTCATCTCTGTTATGGACTGGCCTTGAATAGACTTTAGTCTTGACATACCCCATAAAAAATCCAGGGTGTTAGGTCAGGTGATCTGGGAGGCCATAGAGATGGACCATTGCGTCCAAACCAACGATCTTCGAACATATGAGATAATTCTTGATAAACCTCATGGGTTGAATGGGCTGGAGCACCATCCATTTGGTACCAACATGAATTTAGAAGATTTAGGGGTAAATTTTCCAAAAATTTGAAACCACTCCTCTAAGCATTTCTAAATATTTGCGAGAATTTAAATTTTCGTCATACACTTCAAAACAAACACGATTATCCATAATTAAACAAAAAACATTAAAACTAAATGTGTCTTGAAAGTTACCTTCGCGCACCATCCGAGTATTTTGTTCTGCCCAATAATGCCAATTTTTCCTATTAATGATTCCTCCTCTACTAAATTTTGACTCATCGGTCCAAATAATTTTTTCAAAAATTTGGGTCTTCCTGCGTTTTCAATAAAATGCTTTCACAAAATGCATTTTACGTTGTGCCAAAATTCTCTGTATCGACGAGTAGGACAGTCCCAAATTTTCAGACGCAGCTCTGATCGATGCATGTGGATTTACATTAAAATATGCCAATACATTTATTTCGTTGTCTTCATCACCGGTGACTACCTTGGGGCGTGTTATAGTACATTGAATTCCAAATTGTTTAAAATTTGCTTCTATTCTCTTAAATGTAGATTTATTTAGAGGTTGCAAGTGTGGATATCTCTCGTTAAACAAACGGCGAGTTCTTTCAATAATCTTGTAACATTCTCCATGAATAAAAATTAAATTTAGTATGTCTTCATTCGAATATTCTTGGTGGATTTCCATATCGTGTATAATGTGTCACGTCGACGTTTACAAGTTTAATAAATAAGGCACATTGTTTTAATCTCTACAGGCCACTAGTCAGAAATTATTTAATAAAATAGAGAAATATTGTGTGTCGAATGTAAATACATCGATAGAAGGAAAATGGTAACAGATAGGTATAGAGAACCCTTATGAAGATTGAAAGACCACTTAATTCTCCATCACATAGAGCAACAAGATACAAGGTCTTCTATTTAAAAAAATTGACTTTTGGGCAGTTGAAGTTAGTCAGATTTAGCCAAACATTTTGAACACCCTGTAAATAATGAGATGTCAAATTACACATCATTTAAAAACTTAACAATCCTCCTAAGTATAGCCCAAGTTTTGTTACTATAACTTTCTTTTTCAATCATTGACAAACGTTTGAAAACAATACTACAAAACCAATTTTTCTCAAAAAAATGAGAATATCTCAAAAACTATTAATTTTTCATATAGGTTGTGCTACATGAAAGTAACTCAGATAAGTAAATGCCAACAGTTAACTGTAAAGACTAGTGTGCGTTAAAGTGCACGGCGCCATCTAAGCGATGGTTTTAATGCTTAAAACAACACGTGAGTCGATAAAGCCAAGATAACTTGTACAGAAGCATACACGCACGAAAGAACACCTGATGCAGCATTTCGCTCTTATTATGAGCTCATCAGAGGTGTATACTCACGTGCGGTATACAACTGTACAAGACGGCGGTTGGTCTTTAAACTCTCCTGGAGCAATGAATACAAGTAAAATGTGTGTCTTGCGACACTTTAACGCACACTAGTCTTTACAGTTAACTGTTGGCATTTACTTAGTTTATACTAATTACACGTGTCCATTTTAACACGAGATGTCGCAAGACACACATTTTACTTGTAACTCAGATATTTTAGCGTAGAATCCAAATATACAAAAAAAAAATGTATCATTTCATTTAAAATAAGAAAGTTGGTAGCCACTTCCGGTATAACCGGAAGTGCTAGAAGAGCTGAAATATTTTAATTAAATAGAACTTTTCGATCAATCTCCTATTCCAAATTTTTAAACAACAACAACGGTAAGTCCATAAACTTCTAATGAACGGGTTAGCTGAATCACCCGGTATATAGTAATAATATATCGTAGTAATAAATGTCTTACCAACATAACTTTGTTTCAATTAATATTTATTATTTTAATAATTTATTTTTACAAATAGAAAGTGGTCGCCTAAAAAAAGTTGTGTGTGTCGCCGCTGTAAATGTCTTTTCTGATATGCTGGTCTCAACTAACGCCTCGGTCATCAAACATCCGAACCGCAAAAAAACATACCTTACAGCCTTGATGCACAAATAACTGTATTCTTTTGATCATAATTTTGGATACACTGTCCAAATTCAAGAAAAACTGATCTTGGAAGTTTAGGAAAAGTACCAAACACGACAACTTTGGTTTACTATTTAAAGTTGTTATTTTTGTGATTTACTTTGAATTAACGATTTAATAAAATGAAAGTTTTTGCAAACATTTTAATTTTCAAATAAGAATTTTTCAAAAATTTTTTCAATGATGTCGTTTTATACGCTTTGTTTAAATTCATCTTTATTATTTAACTTCATATTTGTACTCCTGGTTTTTTTTTAAGTTTAATTCAATTGTTCAATCAATCAATCCGTTCTTGCTCCACTTTCCATTTTCTTATTTTTTCGTTCCAATAAATTTGTTATTATTTCCTTCCTTGACATTAACATTTTCTCTACCTTCTCATTTTCGATTATTTTATAGTCATTATTTTTCATTTCTGTTATTACCATCTGATGCTTTCGTATTTTACAGACTTTATCATTGTTATTTTTAACCAACATTCACCCACTCTTCATCTAATTTCCAAATCTTTTAACGTTCCCTCCATTCTGATTATTGCAACATAATATGTAAATATTTTTCGGTAAATAAATCTAAAATTTTAATTATTGTTATACAAAAACAAACATTCAGAAGTAATAACAAATTCAAAAATTTGCCAAGAGATAGTGTCGAAGATTATTGGTCGAAAAAATGAAAACAAAAATAATCAAAACTGCTACTTGGGTGTTAACATATAAGCGGTTAAAAACTAAAATAGTGAATCACATGATACTGTTAGGTCGAAACAAACGTAAACTATAGTAGATTTTAAAAATTTTGGGATTTACATTTTTATCGCTACATTTTGTTCTCTTTAGTGGCAGGACGATAAATATCCGAGTTTAATCTACTTAATGTACCGATGGTTGACCACACTTTTCTTTATTGCTACTTGGACTTTATCGATCATCGACATATCTCACCTTAATGATCCGGCAGTAAATAGAGCAAAATGGTTAATCTACCTTACAAATTGGGGTTTTACCGCATGTACAATTCAATCGATTCTATGCACTGCTATGCTTATGTCTGTTATCTGGACGCCCGTAATGAAAGATCCGGTATGTATCTCGTAGGTTTTACGACTACATTCTTAATTTATTTAATCGTAGATGCATCCGTGGAAGAAAACCATAAAGTGCTGCAACTATATAGAGTGTATTGGACTGCAAATATTGTCGCAAACCGATGTAGCATTTGGTATAACAATCATATACTGGAGTTTAATTTATGACGGTATGTGTTTTATTAAAATTATTGTAAGTGCATTGTCTTCTAAGACGATGTTTCGGACAAATAAATTGAATGCTGAGAAACAACCAGTACGAGCTATTGTTTAGGCGTGTAATCCGGAAGTACCTTATTACAACTTTTGCTTGTTTTTGTTTTCAGAATCAAAAGTAGCAATGGATGGCATGAACATCATTGTGCACATCTGCAATTCCCTGATAATGTTTATAGATTTGTTCATCGTGGCACATCCCGTTCGTCTTCTACATTTTTATTGTCCTATGATATGCGGTGCCTGTTACATCGTGTTTAGCGTAATTTATTATTTAGCAGGAGGCACAAACAAGTGAGTACGCGGCTTACGCAATTTTTGTAAAGTAAAATTGCAATTATAGAGATGGTTCGGTCGCAATCTACCCAATACTAGATTGGAGCAAACCGGGTATGACGATATTAATTTGTGTGTTAGTCACCCTGTTTCTGTTATTCATACATATCCTTACTTACTGCATTTACAAAGTTCGGAAGGTTATTCACAAAAATGTGTTGAACAATAAGGAAAAAGAAACTGAAGATGCTCAAACCAAAGAAGGCTGTACCAATCCTGTTCCTATATCATGCAATGAAGTAGTTTAAAGTAGCGACGTGTGCCTAATTATTCCTTTATCTTTCGTGAGGGTTGCGTGAAATGTAGCCACGTAATTATTATATCGAACGGTAATCAATTTAGTTTTCGTTCTATAAAGTTATTTAGGTAAATGTAAATTCGACAGAGTAAAGGTTATTGACTTAATTATAATGTCAAATTTAACCTGAAACGCTTTTACTATGTAGTTATAGGTATGAAAATTGAAATGTGATATTCGAAATAAAAATTACTGCGCAATTTTTGTTGTTCCATTTTTAATGACCTGTAGCAGTTTTAATGTACGGCTACAAATGCATATCTTCTTGATTTACGTTGATTTTCGCAAGCGAGAGTCAATCGTATCGCATATTATTGAGGTGATTTCGATGCGCGTCTAGAAGCGAAACCCGCGCATTGCAAAAAACTGTGGTAATTCGCATTTTTACTTAAAAAGTGGTTCGATCGAATAGTTTTACGTAACTGGTGAATATTTGCATTTGATATTCGAGAAGGATTTTTTAATTACACGGGGTATCGAATGTAACGAATAATCGAGTTCGAACAATCAAATTTAATCGATTTCCTATGATAAACGATATTGGGGCACGGCGGGTAAGAGAGACGGGTATCCGCTACTATTGATTGCACCGCACCTCGCAGTCAGTGGCACTGGAACATCGGTAGTGTGCAAATATCGGCGCGATACAACTTTTCTCGATAATTGTTGTTAAAGATATCCAGGTAGGCATCGGTTGTGGGCTAAGATAGAAAACGTTTACGTATGTAAGTGTCGGACTCGGAGGTGTGCTTTACAAACCTATTTAGCTTTAAATCCTGATAGTGCAATTGAAATACCAGAAGTGCCGTCCTCTTTCTCGTGAGAATTCTGTCAAGCAACTTATACCGATTCGGAGGTCTCGTTCTGACACAAAGGAGCGGCGTTCTGACCTCTCCGTTTCAGCTGCCAATCCGGTCAGCTTCTTGTCTCGCCGGTGCTCCATCTTCGTCCAGTCGAGTTTTAGCCGAACGGTGTGTAAGAGTAAGCAAGTTTAGGAGATCGTTGCGAATCGCTGGTGCGGCACAGGCAGTGGAGCGAGCCGGGAGAAGCCGGTGCTGTTGCCACTGCCATAGCAACAACATGCAGAAGTGCAGTGCTCATTGATGAAGAGTGCATGTGCGAGCCGCGATCTCATTACGCGGCGCATCCTTGAACCCGGCCAAGCGCCGGCCTCTGATATGATGGTGTACCCCGATCCGCAGTGGAGCTGCCCACGTCCACCATGCTGCAATTATATGACGACATCGGCTATCGTGGTAAGTGCATCCTCACAATAACACAGTGCGGCGCGTTATCGAAATTGCATACGGGGTATGATTTCGTAGAAAACGACGAGTGTGCAGGATACTTGCAAATTCGCGAATCCGTAATCAGACCGGTAATTACTAAAACGTCTTCTCGCTTGTCTTCTCACAATCTGCCAAAGTAGTTACGACACTTGTTGTCAATATGCACCGTGTAAATTCAATTAAAATAGCTGGCCGCGACTGCGGGTGGGAGTGACATCCATAGTGTATCTTGCATGTTCGCGATGTTTAACAGTGGGCGATGCGAGCGGGGCGCAGACCGCTGAGGCATCTCACATGACATAGCCAGACAGCAAAAAGTTGTGTATGCAGCATAAATTTAGTTTGAACTGTAACTTGGACCATTAAAAGTTTAAAACTGGCTTCGAGCAGACGCAAAGGTTGCCGCTGAATTCACTGCCACTTATAATCAGCAGCACACAATGCTTTGTTTTGGCGCTCAACATTACAAATATGTCCACAGTAGTCGCGATTAAACATTTGCGTTAACAATACGTTCCATTATTTACAACTCCGATCCTGTTTAATATCGATTATCGCTTAGATATATTGGCTATGAGAGCAGGTAATCCTTTCTAGGGGATGCGATTTGAGCCTGTAGCTTCTTGTTGCAGTGAACGTGGTGGAGGAGTTGCAAGAGTTTTGGCAGATGAAGCAGGCCCGCGGTGCTGATCTTCGGAATGGAGCTCTGGTCATCTATGAATCCGTCCTTCTAACGCGCAACCCTACGTTTGTTACGTGACCCTCCCTGGAGGTTCTTGCTTTGGAAGCTTTCAGGTAACGTTCTAACTAAAAGTAAATATTTTAACTCAAATATCAGATCGCGTTTAACCCATTTTCGTGTCAACGTCGCTTACCGAACCTGTTAATTTATTTACCTTTTAGTTCACACAGCGTGTCGTGTAAGATATAACGCACGGGATGGGTGTTTGTATATCTTCTGTTTAATTTAGTAAGTACTTATTTAACTTTTTTGTTATTCTTTTTTAGAATTGCCCCACGAAAGCCGAAGCGAGACGCAGCGCGGCCAAAATAGCTTTAATGAATTCAATATTTAACGAACATCCGTCCCGTCGTATATCCGATGATTTCATAGAAAAAGCGGTAGCTGAAGCCAGGTCTTCCTTTAAGGGCGACCCGGAAGAAGCCGACAACCCTAACACCGGAATTGGAGCGTTCCGTTTTATGTTGGAATCTAATAAGGGGCGAACTATGTTGAGTTTCAAGAATTGATGACGGTCTTTCAGCTTTTGCACTGGAACGGTAGTTTGAAGGCGATGAGAGAACGCCAATGTAGTCGACAGGAGGTGGTGGCTCATTATTCAAATCGTGCACTCGACGACGACATGCGGTCACAAATGGCTCTAGATTGATTGCGCGGGAACAGGAATGTGAAGGTGCTTTACGTCGGGAATTAAATCAAGCCGAAAGGGAATTGAATCGGCCCGAATTGCGGGTCGCGAACTGCGATTCCCTAAGGAGAAAAAAGACATCCTGGTCTTGGCGCATAGTCAAGTGAATATGAGTTAACCGGCCTATAAGTGTACTTAACGTGATACCGCGCCAAATTAATGATGCACAAGGCCAGTTCGCATTCATTGTATTATATTTCCCATTTTTGCATCATTATGTTAATGTTAAATGAGACTGTTTTTTGTTATTTAAAATTGGTTATTATACTTTATGTTAATTTTGTAAAATGTAAGTTTTGGTTGCCATTGTTTGGTTTTATTATCGATCTCTTGCTGCAGCACTAACGCGCATTGTAGAATAATTATGGTACGTAGCATCAAGACGTTAATTCTTGAATTATCATCGCTATCGCCATTGTGTAGTCACTATGTTTGATTTATTTATATTACATAATCCTCTAATAAAACTCGTTTTATAATGTTTGCAAGCTTTATTTTACCTATTTCGATGTTTCCTACATTCTCAAAAAAAAGACAGTTATTTAGTGGGTAGATACAATCGAACTTGAAGTAATTATAAAAGACGTAACTGTAGAAAGTTTTAAAAGCTTGACCCAATAATCAAATCTACCATTAAGTGTCTTACAGGTAATAGACCCATAAATCAATATTACCAACAAAGAATGTCAATTTTTCACTTTTATAAAACCCATTTTCTGCCGATTAAAAACGAGATTCTTTTTTAAATGATTCATGACGTAACCCGTAAACAACCAAAATCTAGACAAACAAAAAATTTGTCGCAAACATAAAGCAAAAGGTGTTACTACCTTGACTTGACTTAACGTTTTATCTTTCCACACCGTTATTTAATCAAGGGTGGATAACCGTTGCCCAACCGGCTTAAAACAGCTGACAAAATATATTACTAAAAATGTTATAATTGACTAATAAACAATCAGTAAATCTGACGCTTATATAACTTTGATCTTTGCCATTTAATACGTCATTAAATTCATACTTTGTTTACCGTTAGCGCTTATTGTAAAATTAACTCTTCGTCCAGAACTCGGTGACGATGAAAATACCGAGAGCTTCTGCTCGAGTTTCGGTCCTTCTTTTTATAATGTCCGCAACCAACGACAACTTGAAGACGATGTGCAAGAATCTGACACTTTCTATTATTCATTATCTTTTTTATTGACTGAAACTTGACGATAGGTATTTTTAATATTTTCAACAAAATTATTTATTATAATAGGCAGATTCGTTTTAAGTTTATGCACCATTTTTTATATGAAAGCATGTCCTAAGAAATGGCGTTCCTCAAACTTTCAATCCAATCCGAGTAAATTTGATTTCAGGGGAATTTCTTGAAATTCAAAAATTAGCGATTTTTTGACGATTTTCAATAATTAATTTATCGGGGTTTATTTAACCAATTGACTTCAACTTGGTCACGTTTCGTTTGTATCTATTTTCGAGTTATGTCAAAATTTATATCGTACACACCCTTTAGAAGCAGATTGTAAGTAAATTTTATAAGATTTAACCTATTTTTAATGTACTGGAATTAATGTAAATTTTGAGGTTTATTTGTTTGTTTTGAATCAAAATTTATTTTATTCAATTAAAAAAACCGTTTTGCGTAGTACTCACATCGTTCTGATACTAACAAACGTGTAAGAGAGAATCGAAAGTGTTCGGCGATAAAACTCCAAAATACAATAAACGTCTAACAGCGTCAAAACGTTCCTTCTAAGACGAGTTGAAAATAAAAGAAAATATGAAAATAAAAAAATAGTTCAAACAAAAGTTATAGACAATAAAATTTACAACTTTTTTGTATAATTAATATTGGTGGAGACATTGTTAAAACAATTAGTGTCACGAGATAATAATATCTTAGTAATTACTTATCGGATCAAATAATAGTTTAAACAAATGTTCTGTGTAACTAAATTATATACAACTTTTATTAGAAAAAACAGGGTGTAAAATAAATATTTTTGAAAATCGTATGTAGATTGACGGCCCTTGTAGCTTGATATATTATGCCCAAAATCTAATCACGTATTCGGAATTATAACACCCATGTGCAAAGTTTCATAAAAATCGGACGGGTGGTTTTCTTATTATCTTGTTTACATACGGACCGAAAAATTTGTTTACTTCATTACAGCGCCAGCGTACTAACTCTAATTTGTCGAAAAAAGTGAAAAAGGATGTTAAAATTTTCCGTTCGAAACCGTCGCATAACTCCCCATCTTATTTATAAGATATGGAGTAATGCATTACCGAATAGCTTAACTCTTTTCTTTGGATAACGAATTACTTAAAATTTTCAGGAAAGTTGGTTCAAAACTCTGATAATTTCTACCAAGATACAAGTTACAATGTATCAGAGAACTCTAAATCGTGTTTAAACAAACAATCGTATACTGGGTGGATCAATAGTGTGACAAAATCCAAATCTCCTTTAGAAAAAAGTAAAAAATAGTGGAAGTATGGTGCCTCCCACAAAAAAAGATGACATAGGCATTTAGTAAGCTAAATTATAAATTAACGTATATCTTTTCTGGTACAATTCGAACACAATATAACAACATATTATGTTGGATAACAAGTTATTTTGTATACATTTTTATTTATTAACGAAATTAATTTTAATTTATTAAACGGTTTTTGTGGACGAATTTGTTTAATTGTTGCCTAGTAACATTTTGCGTTCCCTAACCAAAGTTCGATTCCGACCGCCATAGTATTTTTTATTAACTTCATAAAAAATATAATACAACTAGCAAACCCGGCGAACTCCGTTTCGCCACCAGATGGCTTCGTAACATTTCGTTTGGTGATTAAAAGATGAAGAAAATTTTTTTGTTTTATATTTGAAAAGGAAAAATTTTATTTCATTTCACAACAGTAATGAATTCATTTTGATTGCAAAATGAAGTGTTATTTAGTTGAACTTCTAAGTAAATGAAAGTGAATTCAAAGTAAATACTGAATCGAAGCGTTATACGTGTCCGCAAATTATCCGTTTCATTGAAGTGCACTTTGGTAAATCACATTTTTTGTTTTTTGGTCTGACGTTAACACAAACAAAGCGGATGGTTTCCCAACTCGTGAACACACAACGTATAACTGCCCATGTGAAAAACAATGATTTTCTAAATTTATCCCGCAAACACTAAGCGATTGGCCTTGCGACTTGTTAATTGTCATTACGACGCACCGGCGCCATCTACTTAAAATATTGGTTTGTAGTACATGCTATGTATCAGAGATGGCGCTGTATGTGAAAAAAAGATTTTTCCGCTTTTCTGTTGACATTTTCCTGAATTTTCTTTACTATAAACCTCACGGAGCCCAAGACCTTTCCAACGAATGCAAAACCGTGGAAATCGGTTCGTGCGTTCTGGAGTTATAGCGTCAGGAAGGAAAACCCGACTTATTTTTATATAGTAGAAGATTTTGTAAAGTGAATTCAACATTTGAAAAAGGAGTTAAAAATATTAAACTAATGTTATAAAACTTGGATTAATAATAACATCCATAATAATTTTATAAATAAAAAAATTATCTTAATCAATTTTTTTTAATGCCTCGACAACTAGGTCATTGGCAAGAACATAAAACCTACACTATAATACATTTCACCTTAACAATATAATAACTGCCGACAATATGTTCTGCTGGGCACTTTAGATTCCATTGTAGAGATTGATTTCTTCCAGGAATTTGAAGACGCTATTGGGTTGATCTGTGGAGCTTAACACTTCCTGTAGACTGCTCTTCAGTTTGTGGAAACGGCAGAACTCTTTGGTATTCTAGAAGCCATTAACACCCTAAACCCTTGCGAAATAAAAGGAGCTATTTGTACAGACTCGCTGGCTTCCATACACGTTATCAAAGATATGTACACCCGCCACCCACTAGTGCAATCCATCCACCACTCCACCACTCCACCAGTCAACTTTCTTCGCATGGAGTATCCATTACATTAATATGGATACCTTCGCATATTGGCATACATGGCAACGGAATTAGCTGACCGTGCTGCCAAAGAAGCTCTACAAAATGGTAGTCACCAGGACGTCCAAACTTCTTCAGACTGAAAGGCGATCTTCAAGCACCATATTTGTAACTCTTGGCAGGAGCACTGGAACAGTGTCCACTCTAAACTGCACGAGATAAATTCATCAGTACAACCATTTAAGCCTGCTCCAATGTCCAGGAGGAACAAAATTATCACCAGAAGACTCAGAATTGGGCACAGTAGTCTGACACAAAAATATCTCCTGACCAGAGAAACTCCACCTATATGTGAACATTGCAGCAATCCACTAACCGTTAAGCATATTCTGATTGACTGTGAACACTATCTCAATCAATTAAAATAGGCTTTAAACACTTTCATTACCACAAAAAATGTTCTCATTTATCTATCTAATAAAATATGTTGCTATATTGTGCTCAAATTGTGCTAGAAAAAGATATGAATATGATGTCTACCTTTCTGTGGGACACACGGTACATTGAATATGCAAGAATATCAAGAAACAGTAGAAGATGTAGAAAAGGAAACAAAACTGATAATAAGAAGACTAAACGATAAAGTAGAAAAAAATAATGTAAGTACAGAAAAACAAAAAAAGAAAGGAAGAATAAAAATTGGTGGAATGTAGAATGTGACAAAGCAAAAAAGGAACAAGAAGAGATAGGAGAAGATTGAAGAACAAAAACAAAACAAAAGAATGAAAAAGAATGTTCAAGGAACATGTCATTCTTAAATAAAAAGAAAAATGAAGGAAAAAGAAGAAGCGCAAAGGTAGACGAGGAGAAATGGAGAGAAAATTTTATAGAATTGTTAGAAAAGAAGGTAAAATAAAGAAGGAAAAAAGTAGAAGAAGCCATAATAAAAGTAAACAGAGAAAAGGCTGAAGAGATGGATGGAACAAAAATAGAAATAAAATAGAATAGAGGAAAGTTAGGAAAAGTATTCTAGACGAAAAAGGTCTGAGGCAAGAGTGTCCATTAAGTCCGAGCTTGTTCTCACTCTGCATAAAAAATTTTAAAAATATTTTAAAGCTTACCAAAGAGGTGAGATAGTGATAGGAAATATAAAGGTTTAGCTACTTGATTATGTAAACAATATTGTGGTGATAGCAAACAGTGAAGATGAAATGTGGGGGACAGTAGGACTGATAAACAGTGTTTCGAAAGAAAGGATTTAAAGATGAATCTAAGGAAGACAAAAATATTCGTTTTCAAAAAAGAAGAGGGAGAGTTAAATTGGAAATGAGGGGAAGAAGAAATCTAGTGTAAATGTATGGAAATTCGTAGGTGATAATTTGAGTAATGACAATAAAGACGACAAACACATTACAGAATTAGCAAAAAGGGAGTAATATATAATACCCCAGATATATAGAATGGGAGTGAAAATATTCGCAAAGGACATGGAAAAAAGGAGATAGATTTTTTGAAATGTAATGATGTACGGAGCGGAGATGTGGAAATCGACGTTGATGCTAGATAAGGAGAAATCGGGTTATATAGAAGAAGAAGTTAAGCTGGAAAAAGAGTAAGAATTCAGGCGGGAAAGCGTGCAATGAATTACGAGAAAGGGATAAATGAAAATATGAAAATTTAATATTGAAAGGATGTTAGAAACAAGAAAGAAGGCAATATTATGAAAGAGGGGGATATTCAAAGGAAGAAATGTAAAATAGAAGGGAAGAAGGAAGGAGTATAGATAAAGATTTGGTAAGAAGAGATATGGACACACAGGCATAGGAAAGGAGTGATAAATAAAAGAAAGTAGGTACAACAAAAAATACTCAGAGCTTATTACAGTATATGTTCTGTAGCGCTGCAGTTCTTGTAGGCTCTTGGTTTAATGTACGATCCTTTCCCATTTCTTTTCCTGTCTTGTTTTTTCCCTTCATTTTTCTTTATTCTTAAGTCGACTTCAACTTCGTTCATCCATATTGACCATGGATTCCTCTTCTTCTGGGTCTCGTAATTCGCCGTTGAGAACTTTTTGGAAGACGTTTTTACGACATTCTAATTTTTTTTCCCACGACGTCCGTCTCGGCATACAGCTCCCTAATTTCTTGATTTGTTCGCCTTTCCCACGTGTCTTCTATTTTCTTTCCTCTAAGAATTTTCCTTAACGCTTTTCACTTATCAGGGTTGGATAAGCTAAATGTTTAACGGGAGAAAGTAAAGTAAAGGAATAGTAGCAAGATTTCGATGCGGCAATGAAGAAAAAAGAAAAAAACACTGGTGGCAGGATGAAAATGCTATGCAGGTGTGCGGAGAAGGTTGGGAAAACATGAAACATCTAATGGAGAAGTGTGAAGAGTTGAGAAGAAAGAGGAAGCAGAGTGATACTTGATGAAAAAGGAGAAGGAGAAGAACCGATGAAAGAGGTTATAAACAGAAAAAAAGTAAAGAAGATACTACTATCATAACTTTGTTGCAAATCAATCATATTTCATTTTAAAGAGAATAATGTATTTTTATCAAATTCGAAAGCATTTTTGATAGTTCATTTTGATATAAGGTTGTATACAGAGTGTTGATATATTCGACTGACAACGTTCTACCCCAGAGAGGTCTCGTAAATTGGTGAATTTTGATATAGGAACATAAACACTTAAACGGCTTAGTTACTGAGATACAGGGTGTTGAAAGTTTAAAATAAAAATTAAAAATTTGCCAAAAAATCAAAATGCCTTTAAATTTTTTTCAAATTTGGTGACCAACATGCACTTCAAAAAGTCATATTTTGACATAAATTAACTTTTCAAGAACTTAACCAGTGGCGTGCTTTAAGGGTTAGTGACAACTAACCTTTCCATTTGTTACGCCACTGGAGCAAATAATTTTTTTAATTTTTTTTTAATTTTCTATTTATTTTTGGTCGAAAAAGTAATAACATTTTATGGTACTAAAATAAACGGTCTTGAAGATATTTACTTCTAAACAAAAGTCTGCAAGTGCTGATATATTCCAAATTATTATGGGAAGTGCAATTTGCCCGCCGGCGTTTTGCCAAACAATTTGCTTCAATCCATACTATCAATTCGATTTTAAAAAAAGTTACGCGTAAATTGTTCAAGAAGTAATACATACTATTTTAAAGGCATTTTTCATTTATTGCAAATTTTTAATTTTATTTTAAATTTTCAACACCCTGTACGTCAGCAAATAAGCCGTTTGAGGTTTAAGGGTTTATGTTCCTATAGCAAAATCCACCAATTCACGAGACCTGTTTGGGGTAGAGCGTTATCGGTCGAATATAGCAACACCCTGTATAGCTTCACCAAGGAGTTTATTTTTATTGTGCACTAATTTGTGTTAAAGTCTGTGTTAAATACGATTTATAACTTTGTAAGTAATTGTAAATTATTCAGTATAAACAATCAACATATGTCGATCATAATTTTATTTTTGATGTTCAACCAAAATGTTTTGTAGAAAACCCAACTAATTGCGAAATGTATTATTAATTCTTAATCGCAACCTGTTTTATGAACTGTAACCCCTCGTGTAAATACTACATCTTTTGCTGAATATGAATTGAAACATCTTGAAGTAAAGTTGCCAACGTTTCGCCACCTATCGTAAGGGTCTTTATCAGGGAGAAACTTGAAACAAACAAAAGAAAGTTTAAGGTAGACAACTAAAAGTCAATTAATCAACTTGTCTACCAAGCCAGAATCTAGACTAAAAGAAGTCTGAGTAATTAGGAAGTACCTCGGTATATATGTATAAAAGAGAAAGCGACACAGGTCGTTAACCCGTCATTCGGTGTATCTCAAACATACTGACAGTTTCTTACATAGTACATCACACTATCATCCTATTCAAAAAGGTCTGTTGTCGAATCTCCAGTTTTTCTAGCATTTTCTATATGTCAACTCTCATTGCAAAGAAGTCCAAAAAAGTCATAAAACTTCACTCCCATATCGCCCTCAAGGTTTAAAAAGATTTCTTCTATCACTTCAGAATTACAGCTTTTCTCCCTTACATTCACAAGGTTACTGACTGAATAGGCAAGCTTCTTTAAAAAATCGGCATTAAACTTATTTTTACATCTTCTAACAAAAAGTTTTACCTTCCTCTAAGATTAAGTTTCCGACTATTTCTTTTCAAGGTGTATATCGTATTCTTTGTTCATATCGTTTAATGTATATAGGTGAAACTGACATCACCGTTGTGTTCGGTTAAAACACGGTTCTAAGTCTGCCGTGGCTGAGTATGATTTCGATACTGCTCACAAAATAGATTTTGATAATTCCGCTTTGATTGCCAAATTATCTTTCTTTTCAATAGGAAAATCATGTAGAGTACAGAAATCATTAAGCATCCGAACAATTTCAATTGCGACCGTGTTTTCAAACTTTCATCTTGGTGGATTCTCATCGTTAACCCCACCTATTTGAAACCATTCAGAAAATATCACCCGATTTTGAAGTTTTGTATTAGTTATAGTTCTTAATGCGACAGGATATAAAAGGGTGCATTTTGTTTGTCTTGAATAAGAATTGAGTCGTCCCATTACTAACAAACTTTGGTCTAAGTTTTGAATCACTCTGTATATACAAACAAAAGTATACTGTAATCGACACATGTTCACGGATATAAACTAAATAATTGTCAATTACTTAAAAAGTTATCAATGTGTTGATTTAATACAAATATTCTCACAATTTGGTGTACAACTTTTAAACTACTTGAACACCTATAAAAGAAAAAGTTTAGATTAATTATTTATTCGCTTTCTACAATTTTTGTTAAAATAGTTTTTGACCTTTTCGTCAATTAAAGTACATATCGAACTTTGTCACACTATTGGTCCACGACTTTTATTGGTATCTAAATGAAACAGGAAGTCGGCTCAAAATTGTTTAATTTAATTTTTATAATTATAACATAATTTTAATGTATTTATTAATAGGCATGATTATGCTAATAATTAGCGAAACGTCGCCATTTTAATTATAAACATTATATTAAACAATTTTAAGCCGATTTCCTATTTCATTTACCAATAAAAGTCGTAAAAATTTTCCGGCTACAAATAAATTAAAGCAATGTGCATGTTAAAAAATATACCGGGTACTACATTAGTGTGTTGTTCTTTCCTTTAGACATAGATAAACAAAGCTTATACAAAACATCATTAGATCTACTTCGTAAAATTATTTTTAACGATATATGATGTCATTTTTACACGATGGCTATAATTTTATTTTTTTAATGGAACAGCCTTTATCTTTTAAGGTGTTCTGGAGTAGTTTCTGAGATGTATATAGCTATGTCAGTGTTGCCAACTTATAATTGTTTTTCTGAAAATTTTCCATAAACAAGCTTTTTGTAGCAGCGACGTTAGACTGCGGATGAAGGGCCACATTTTAATAATTACAAATTTAGATTTTGTGTTACGAGGTGTTCGCTCTATCGCCTTCCATATTATTTGGGCGCCTGCTTGTGGCGTCTGCTACTAGAGTTTTTATTTTCCACCAGTGGCCTTCTTCGTTATCTGAAAACGTAATCAATAATTATAATTGTTTTTTTAATTATTGGAAATTGTTGGAAAAAGTTTCTGTACTTTTAGATTCTGCTTCTGAATCATAAGAAGAACGCTTTGACTGTTGTTCTGATTCATTGGAAGATCCAACTTCTCAAAATGATAGCGATGATACTTCGAATAGTGATGATTTGTCTGATAAAGTTATTGTGAATGACTTGAAAGCAGATGGAAATGGCGAAATAGCAGAAACACATGACGTGAGACGTAGCAATATTGAACAAAATACACAAGATATTCGCAAGACTTTGAAGTGGTATAGAAAAATTGTGATTAAATTAATTTTTGGTCAATGCTCATTTTTTATTCAAATCAATTCAAGGATCATCTATATCCATTACCGATTTCAAAGAGTATATTATTGAAAGTCTTTTGTTTTCCGAAGATAATGATGGTGATGAAGATGACAAAACACTTAGAGGGGTTATAGAAAAAAATTAAGTACCGAAGGTGGCAACTTTTGTGAAAGTTGTGAAAATGGTTTTTATTTTTGTATAGATTGTTTTGCTGAATACCACAAATAATAAGAATATTCTTCAAACATATCATTATTGTCATTATTTTTATAAAATTTTGTTGTTATGTATAAAAAAAAGTTCAAAATTTTTTATCCTATTGGTAATAATGTTTTTCTAATAAAAACGTTGTGGGGTAGTCAAGTGCCCCAGTAGTCACAGCGGTCCTACTGCTAGGTTAAACTGCATTTAAAATAGGCCCGTTGGCGATTACAACATTATAACTTAATCTAAATAATAGCGGTCCCATGGGACCGCTTGCCGTGAGAGACAATTTTACAGCGGTCCCATGACACCGCCACGGCGCTTAACGTGTTTTAACTACCTCAAAAACTACAGAGTTTAAGCATAGATTCCTTCACTAAATAAAATTAAAGAGGTGAAAAAATGCTATCTTATGGCGAAATAAAACAAGTGTCACACCATTTGAAAAAAATGAGTTATAGTTAAATTTTTTTTTTCAGAAAAAAACAGTTATAAGTTGACAACTCTGACAAGAAAACAAAAAATAATTAAATGCTTATGTAGCGCTGAAAAACAACGCCATTTTGTAAAAATGGGACACCTCACATTTAATTAGACGAAGTAGATCTTTGTAAACCAGTGTGTTTAGTATGTTTATTGAACTATGCGGGTTTCTTTTTCGAAAGACATTACTTTCATTTGTAAAGAATGATCATTCATATGGTAAACCCGATTATCTTCAGTTGTTTGTCATAACAACGTTTTTGCCAATTAATCAGGTGTAATACATAGTAACATTCGATGTTCTTGGCACACATATGCTACCAAATTGCACCTGCAGTTTATCTTTTATTTGTATTTCTTTAATAAGTCAAACTTTACTTTTAGTTTCCTGGTCTAACAATGTTTTTTTATTGAATTTTCAAACTTTGTTCTAGAAATCGAGAACATTTTTGTGCTAAAAACTTGTTTGCTTTCTAAATGATGTTGAAACATTTGATAAGTTGTCAACGCTTCACAAATGACCTATAATAATGTATATTTCACCACTCTTCCTATTTTCACATTTAAGTGAAAATCTAATTAGAAACTTTCCGTCAAAGGCTTCAAGTTTAATCAGTCTTGACAGTTGCGCCATTGCCACTTGCGCCAACTAAATTGTGCCAGATGCGCCGCATAAATTTTGCTTTTAATGGATATACACAGTTGCGCCAAATTTAACTATAAACTGTCATTAAGGGTAAATTATGTTTTAAAACCTCTGTATGATGGTAATTCACTAATAAGTAATAACTCGACAATCTGTAATTAGTGCAACATTCTTTTGATTAATAATAATTATTACCAAATTTATTATCAACGATAATGTTCTAGTTGGATAAGAGATTATGTTTGGCACCCAATCACTTAAAGGGGTTGTTCTTATGAGTTGATCTAAATAAAAACATTTGAAAATGATCATTACTAATTAGTCTTAAAATTTTCTTACCAAGAAAAATGCCAACAGTTAACTATAACGACATGTGTGCGTTTAAAGTGCATAGTGCTATCTAAGCGATAGCTTTAATGCTTGAAACACACATGTATCGATAAAGCCAAGTATAACTTATACAGAAGCACACACGCAACGAAAGAACACCTGATACTATTCACACGTGTCAATGTTTTACCAACCGCCGTCTTGTACAGTTGTATACCGCACTTAAGTATACACCTCTGATAAGCTCATAATAAGAGCGAAATGCTGCATCAGGTGTTCTTTCGCTGCGTGTATGCTTCTGTACAAGTTATACTTGGCTTTATCGACACACGTTTGTTTCAAGCATTAAAGCTATCGCTTAGATAGCGCTATGCACTTTAACGCACACATGTCGTTACAGTTAACTGTTGGCCTTTTTCTTAGTTTATACTATTCACACGTGTCCATTTTTTACACGAAATGTCGTAAGACACACATTTTACTTATGTTCATTGCTCCATGAGAGTTTAAAATACCAACCGCCGTCTTGTACAGTTGTATACCGCACTTAAGTATACACCTCTGATGAGCTCATAATAAGAGCGAAGTGCTGCATCAGGTGTTCTTTCGTTGCGTGTGTGCTTCTGTACAAGTTATACTTGGCTTTATCGACACACGTGTGTTTCAAGCATTAAAGCTATCGCTTAGATAGCGATATGCACTTTAAACGCACACATGTCGTTACAGTTAACTGTTGGCCTTTTTCTTAGTTTATACTATTCACACGTGTCAATTTTTTACACGAGATGTCGTAAGACACACATTTTACTTATGTTCATTGCTCCACGAGAGTTTAAAAGACGAACCGCCGTCTTGTACAGTTGTATACCGCAACTTAAGTATACACCTCTGATGAGCTCATAATAAGAGCGAAGTGCTGCATCAGGTGTTCTTTCGTTGCGTGTGCTTCTGTACAAGTTATACTTGGCTTTATCGACACACGTTTGTTTCAAGCATTAAAGCTATCGCTTAGATAGCGCTATGCACTTTAACGCACACATGTCGTTACAGTTAACTGTTGGCCTTTTCTTAGTTTATACTATTCACACGTGACAATTTTTACACGAGATGTCGTAAGACACACATTTTACTTATGTTCATTGCTCCACGAGAGTTTAAAAGACCAACCGCCGTCTTGTACAGTTGTATACCGCACTTAAGTATACACCTCTGATGAGCTCATAATAAGAGCAAAGTGCCGCGTTAGGTGTTCTTTCGTTGCGTATGTGCTTCTGTACAAGTTATACTTGGCACACGTGTGTTTCAATCATTAAAGCTATCGCTTAGATAGCGCTATGCACTCAAACGCACACATGTCGTTACAGTTAACTGTTGGCCTTTTTCTTAGTTTATACTATTCACACGTGTCTTTTTTTTACACGAGATGTCGTAAGATACACATTTTACTTATGTTCATTGCTCCACGAGTGTTTAAAAGACCAACCGCCGTCTTGTACAGTTGTATACCGCACTTAAGTATACACCTCTGATGAGCTCATAATAAGAGCGAAGTGCTGCTTCAGGTGTTCTTTCGTTGCGTGTGTGCTTCTGTACAAGTTATACTTGGCTTTATCGACACACGTTTGTTTCAAGCATTAAAGCTATCGCTTAGATAGCGCTATGCACTTTAACGCACACATGTCGTTACAATTAACTGTTGGCATTTTCTTAGTTTATACTATTCACACGTGTCTTTTTTACACTAGATGTCGTAAGACACACATTTTACTTATGTTGATTGCTCCACGAGAGTTTAAAAGACCAACCGCCGTCTTGTACAGTTGTATACCGCACTTAAGTATACACCTCTGATGAGCTCATAATAAGAGCAAAGTGCTGCATCAGGTGTTCTTTCGTTGCGTGTGTGCTTCTGTACAAGTTATACTTGGCTTCATCGACACACGTTTGTTTCAAGCATTAAAGCTATCGCTTAGATAGCGCTATGCACTTTAACGCACACATGTCGTTACAGTTAACTGTTGGCCTTTTTCTTAGTTTATACTATTCACACGTGTCTTTTTTTACACGAGATGTCGTAAGACACACATTTTACTTATGTTCATTGCTCCACGAGAGTTTAAAAGACCAACCGCCGTCTTGTACAGTTGTATACCGCAACTTAAGTATACACCTCTGATAAGTTCATAATAAGAGCGAAATGCTGCATCAGGTGTTCTTTCGCTGCGTGTGTGCTTCTGTACAAGTTATACTTGGCTTTATCGACACACGTTTGTTTCGAGCATTAAAGCTATCGCTTAGATAGCGCTATGCACTTTAACGCACACATGTCGTTACAATTAACTGTTGGCCTTTTTCTTAGTTTATACTATTCACACGTGTCTTTTTTTTACACTAGATGTCGTAAGACACACATTTTACTTATGTTGATTGCTCCACGAGAGTTTAAAAGACCAACCGCCGTCTTGTACAGTTGTATACTGCAATTTAAGTATACACCTCTGATGAGCTCATAATAAGAGCAAAGTGCTGCATTAGGTGTTCTTTCGTTTAGTGTGTGCTTCTGTACAAGTTATACTTGGCTTCATCGACACACGTTTGTTTCAAGCATTAAAGCTATCGCTTAGATAGCGCTATGCATTTTAACGCACACATGTCGTTACAGTTAACTGTTGGCCTTTTTCTTAGTTTATACTATTCACACGTGTCAATTTTTACACGAGATGTCGTAAGACACACATTTTACTTTTTCCTACCATAACACAGTTGTTAAAATGGAATATATTGAAACTTCTAAAGGGAAAGTTGCTTTATTACACGAGAGCTATAACTATTGCTTTAAAAGAAGAAATAAAAAATAGCATAGTGTTGATCTGTGTTCATGAAAAACCTTAAAGTATCTATGATTTCTGATTGCGGAGTTGGAAAGTATTGAAGTTCACCCACGGTTATTTGATAATTATATCGTGATGTGGCCAAGGCGGAAGACGGAACACAACTGTAAGAAGTAAGGAAAAGCTAACAGCAGTTACCAAGATATTTGATAAAGAACTGAGAGGTGTAATGAATAAATGGTATAATTTTATAACCAATGTACCACAATTTTCTTCATGGCTTCTTGATTATACCGAAACCAACGAAAAGCTCTTTAAAGATACGACAGAAGTGTCAGCAACGATTTGAAATATGGGCTGAATCTCTAGAAATCAAAACACAAACAACATTTATTTAATAAGAAACTTTCTCGAAAGATGTGACACTAGGGTCGCAAAACTTTTTATTCAAACATTTATTTATCTTCAATGGTTCGAAAACAGTGAATATTTTATGGGACTCCTGCAAACATAATTTGCAATAAATGTTACATATTGCAGTGATTCCAAGGTCATTTTAATGTATTGATGTAAAACTATGTGTGTTGTTTACTATTAGGATATATTTGTTTATTATATGCTATGAGGATACATCGATTTTTGGGTACGTAATAAAACGAAGTGAAAGTGGGGACAGGACGGTTTTGAGCAGTGAACTGTCTATAAATAAGATGGTGAATAAAACAATGAACATGAAAATTTTTTTTTGTTAACCCCATAAAAACGTGTTTATCAGGTTGATTCATTGCTAAATGTGCATACGTTAGGATTAGATAGGGGACATCAAAAGATTCTAAAAAACATATACTGTGCAGGTCTTTGATCTTTTATAATTTTGTTTATTCTTTTATTTGCCTATAACTCACGAACCACATTGTGAATTTTCTTTATATTTGCAACATATTTTCCTTCTTCGGTAAAGTATCCAATAGCGAATAAACATTAATGTTAATCAAATGAAAAAATTTGTTTACTTTAAAAGTTTTGGACATTTGAAAAGATCAGAAAAAACTAAGTAAAATAGACACTCTTCTAGTTTCCATATACAATTTTGTTATGACTAATTTGAAATAAATTTCAATGTTTCGGTAATACATCGGTTTAAATATCAAATAAAATAAATTTTATTTCGGAATTCCTGATATTTTATTTTAAAATAAAATTTGTCATTTTCAACTCGTCCTAAAAGGAACAAGTGTGCGCGCGCGGTTACTCGTTTTGTTTTCGACGCAGGAACGGTAGAAGGTAGCAGGAAGAGTTCGTATTAGGCTTACCAGTTAACAATTTTTGGCCGTTACTGTAACTACTTGAATCACTCTGTATTATGTATGGTATTGTAATATTGATGTAAAATATAATGCAACGTAAATCTAAACTATATGTGTCTTATTATATTCTATCATTTATTCAGCGTTTGTTTCATTCGGCGCAAATAACAATCTTGATTAACAACAAAAAATATGAGCGGCGCATTTAGTAAAAATTAATGTTTCAGCGCAAATGGAAACGACGCATATCATCAAATCATTATGTCTCTCTTTATTTTGCAAATTTTATTGTCTTGTCTAAAACTTTCAAAACGATAACGAATCCTTTTAAGAGCTTCCATTCGTAATAACTTATAATTAATTAATTCTTTATGATGTCTTTCTAGGTTTACTTTAAATTAAATAAAGTCCTGAATATGCTTTCATAATTCAAATCTCCCCAGTTGCTCTTTTTTTAATTTTTGTATTGCATCTTTTTATTCCCAATATATGTTCGATTGTTCTCCTATTAATTTCTATCCTCGTATTAATTCCCATTTTACTACCTTCAAAGTCGTCAATTATTTTCTCCTTTATATTCACATTTTCCTCTTCTTCCTCATTTTCTTTCTATTTTCTATTACATTTCATTATGTCAATAGATTTTTCCACTTGAACATCATCTCATCGTTTTCTTATTTACTTCTTTTCTAGACTTTCAAACTTCATTTTTTTCCATTTTCTTCTCTGCATACATATTTTCTTCATGTTTTATTTATCGTTTGTTTCTTTCTTACAGTTTTGTGTAAGTTATCATGGTATTTTCTGGTAATTTTAGTTTTTTTCTATAAGAACGTAACCTCCGACAACTCCAAAACCTTCAATTTTATTGTTTTAATTAACTCGTTAATTGTAACACTGTAATATACAGGGTAGCCCAACAAAACGAAAAATACCGTTTGATGTTTGGAGGGGACTTCTTCCGAAGACAAGGTTGACCCAGAAATATCTGTTGGGTTGCAGCAACAGCTCCCATGTTGAAAATCTTAAATAGCATGATGGGTCGACAAGTACCTCATACTATTGAAATGTTGCTCTTCTTCTTTGAAAACAATAAATTTTTGGCTTTTAGCCTACGTTGCCTTTTGAAAATAATAAGTTGCAACAATGTTTTTAAACAAACAAAACATACTATTATACTCAGAGAGAAAATATGATGTGCTAAAAAATTATGTGGCGTCGATGTTGTTTTTGTTTGATGGAAGCCGAGTGAAATGCGGCTGTGTGCCGGATAGGTACCGATGAACTCAGAACTTGATATTGCGTTAACTCAACTGAATTTGTCGGACTGATAACTGCGATTGATGTTGATGTTAGGTAGGTACTGTTGACGTAACAAGGTTGTCGTAATTATACTGCCTCATTATCAGCACACTGCTTTTCGTGCTGATGCATTGCTAAAGTTTGAGTTCCGTATTCTTTTATGCGTAACACTCCTCTATACGAGTGTTATAGGATTGCCGTGGCAACCCGTGTGTCTCTTCCTAGTGGATTGCCCAAAATAAACCTTATCATAGATAAGGTATACTGGGAACAGATTGGTGAAAATACCCAAAAAATCTTTTTTTCTTGCGGGTATATCATGTTGTTTAATTTTTGTGATTCTTGTTGACGCTACAGCGGATGCTACCTGTTGAGGATTTTGTTGTGTTACTGGGATGATGCGTTACCCCAGATGCTGCCGTGTTGCTGCTGCTTCAGATACTACCGTTCCGAAAATGTTGCTGCTGTTACTTTAGAGGCAAATTGGAGCGATGCGTGTGCTGTAACTGACACCGAAACTGGGCGTGATAAGCTTCATGAGGTGTGTCAGATGGGTGTTTTAGTACCTCGAACGGGCATGTATGACTGGCGTTGCTCCAGCAGGTTAAACTTTTGAAAATGCTGGAGTAGCGGTGCACTTGCTTGTTAATCGGTTACAGCGGTTGTTATGTTTTTTGGATGTTGCAGCTGTTTTGGTGTTTCATCTTGGGAGTTTTTTGTTGGCCGATGGAGTTGATAATGCGGGTTTTTTATTTTGTAGTCCGTCAGCCTAAAGCAATGTACGTTACATCGTGAATAAGGTGAAAGCGAGCTAGAGGAGGGCTTTTCATCGATATGCACTAGTGTGAGCCGATTATGTCCTTGGCAGGCGGAACTTGATGCTGCGTGAACTCAACTTATCTTTTCTTGACTGATAACTGATTGATGTCTGCCATACTTATGTATTTAAATGTCTTGAGTAGGTTGTACTGATGTGATAACGTTGTCGTAATTGTGCTTTATAATTGTCAGCAAATTGCTTTCTGCTCAGGTTTGAGTTCCGTATTATGCATTCTTTTATGTGTAACATTTCGGTATAGGGTTGTTGGCAAGGTTGCCATAGTGGAGATTCTCTATTTTGCAAGACATGGATTTGAAATTTTTTGTGCGTTCTAATATGTAGATATCGTATTGGATATGTTGCAAGAGTACAGCTGTAAAAAGAAACAAAAAACAATTTTGGCCGACAGAAACTAGCCGTTTAGGAGGTTTAAGTTTGTAAAAATATTAGGGTTTTTTTTATTTTGTTGACTTGTCGACACATCATTTTTATGTAATCAGGTATTTTTATTTGTTTGAAGTGTTTCAAAAAACCTACAAATCACTTTTTTATTGTTAAATGTACATCAGTGTTGAGAGATTAATCGTATGTATATGAACATATTAAATTAAATTGTATAACATACTGCAGTGAATGTGCAAGGTCATAATTGTAATGTATAGATGTAAACAGATATATAATGTTTAGTAGTAAGATATTAGAGGTTTGTTGTATGTTTAGAAGATATCTGATTAGTAATGCGTACGTGATCAAGAGAAGTGAAAGTGGGGTAGAGAGACGCTCTCGGGCAGTAGTGAATGATGAACGGGTAGTTTTTGAGTCCGTGCATAAAAACAATTAATACGGAAGTTTCTTCGTTAGTTATTAAAAATAAGTGTAATAGTTACAAAAATCAATTAACCCAGTTATTGAAAATGGTTTTAAAGCCAAAAGAAATCAGCGCATCGTAGAAAAGGCCCGCTCATTTGTTAAAGAGCCAGCGAAATTTTAGTAAATTTAATTTTAAATAAAGTGTTGATGAACAAAAAAGTTATAACTAATTTTAAACCAAAAGGAAAAAAATGAAAGAACGACTAAAAGTGTAAGGAAAGTTGATGAAGCTAAGTCCAGGTTAAAGAGGTCACTCTCGAGAAAGAGTTGAAGGTCGCAACGTTCACATCGAACATAAATAGGACAAGGGTTAGTTTAAGTCAGGATGATTTCGATCTGTGTATCTTAATTAAATAAATGAACAAAATTACTAATTGCGTAAAGTCGTAGACGTAACGATAGTTAGAATTATGGTTCATATTTAGAAGAAGTATACGTCTGATTATTTTTATATAAATTAAAATGTTGTTAAATCTTAAACTACGTTATTATTGTTATAAGAATCCAAGCTTATGGGATATAGTAATTTAAATGATCTAAATAATTATAGTCTCATGCTCACACTCAATATAAAAATTATTTATATTCCAACACAAAAATGCAATCACCGCAATACGTATACGATACGTGCATCATCGCAAAGTGAAAGATCAATCAAATTGTCTTGCAAGCGTTGTGAGTTTGATCTGTTAGATTTGGAATAAAGAAATAAAGATTTTAATAAAATGGTTTTACTCAAATTATGATATCATAAAGTTAAGAAATATTTTAAAATTGCTAATTATGTGTTTTCTCAATGCTGGGCCTTATGTGGGTAGTTTTTCAAGCCAGTGACTATTCTCAAAGAATTGTTCCATATAAAAATGGATGAAATCTGAAAACACTCCTTTAATCTGGTCATTGGCCTGTGACAAAGCACCCACATTAGGGTGTAAAACTTCGCCTTAACCGGAAAACAGTGTTTTCTTCTTTACATTCATACCTTCCCTTAAAGGGTCCAGGTGTCCTAAGTACGATCTTAGAATAAAATATTGTGAAAACATTACGGAAGGAAAACTATTATCAACATATGTAACTTCTCTTTCAAAATGATAATATTTAATAGATCTATGGATTAATGTTGCGAAAACTGCGTGAAACCCTCCATGAGATGTCGAGTGTGTACTGGTATCAACACTTAAAAAAATGATGATAGTTTGTAAGTCGTGTCGAACATTGAGAACAATACAAAAATTCTCAGCATGTGTGCTGAGTTTCTTGATGGTACCAAAAGTTAAAAAAATATTTGACAATATTCGTGGTTCGGGTTATCTAAGCCTAGAAAAGTTTTACTTCGCATTGTTTGAGTTATAAGCATCCAAAATCTAAAATATCCGTGGGGAAAAATTAAGTTGGGAATCGTTTGTGTATGATGATTGTAAAGATGACGGGGAATGTCCAAATCAGCTTCGTGTCGTGTTGTAACGTAAGTGTATGTGGATGTGTGTTCTTAAAAAATTTTCTCCTTTTTGTTAAAAGTGTTTGGTTTCAGCAAATTGCTAGCATAACATCTTCTCGTTGAGTGGTTTGATGAAACCAGAGGTTGTATTTAGAATTATTTTTAAAATTGTTAACTACAGGAAGTTTGTTTTAAAATAATAATATCTAGTAATCACACAGTTTTGGGAAAAAACTTGATTAAAAGTTTTTCAAAACTTCTAAAATGGCGATCAAGTGGACTCAACAATTAACAATTCATAATTATGGTCTTAAACTTTTATTATCTTTATATCAGTGTCTCCCAGTACGTAGATGTGGATTTCGGAAACTATAAGAAATACTAATTCGATTAAATAGTAAAGAAGAAGAAATTAAAAAATAGTTACAACGATTTTTAAATAGGTTTATGCAAAATTATAGAAAAGTAGGTTTGCACCTTCTAGAAATTTTTTTTCTTTACCCAAAGTGACTAAGAAAACTTTCCCACAAAATTTGCATTTTTGTTAAATGATAATCCATAATCCTTTGTCAGACCAAGCTACACAAACCAAATCCTCCGTTACGTATACAACCATTAAAATATTATAGTTTACATTTATTGTAACCATCGTTACCACTGTCACTATTATCATTTGCCATGTGAAAATATGATGTTGCAAGTTATCCCACTAGAACTTTGCCAGTTGTGTCTTAACGACATTAGCGACGTAAGGGCGGGCATTGTGGTAGTCAAGATCACACCATTCGTCAGTCTTCCAGGTCATTTGTTCTTTATTGCGAGACACAGCAGCTTCAGTGTAGCACAATATCGCGAACTATAGTCTCTCGAGTATTCGATCAGTATTAGCCATTGACGACAAAAAAAGGCAATAGCACTTTTTCCCCAATATAATTCAAATGTTCTTACTGTAAGCTTTGCCGATGTGTTTCAAGTTGGCTGTGGTGGCACCCTGATTTATTTGTCTTCGGTCACAAATGCAGACAAGAAGTCGAATTCTCCGGGTTCTGGTGGTGTCGAAAACCTTTGCATCCATTCAGCATACACAAAAGCCGATAACCGAAATGATCATGAATTATGGTGTGAACCAGCAACCCGTGACTGATGTTAACACGCTCTGCCAGTTTATCGAAGCTTATCCTGTGTTCTTGACTGATCAGCTCATCAACCTGTGCAATTGTGTTGGGGTGATTGTAACTTTCGCGTCTTTTCTCTGAACCGTTTGCTCCAACGCTTCACAGTGACCTGTGAGATATAGTGTTCACAGCAGTCCTACGGCGACTGATTTCTTGTATTTAGTATTAATCTAGAAACTATTTAACAATTTAGTTCAATAATACAAAATGTGGTTAGAAAATCGTTTATTGGAATAGTAACTGATTTTTTAAAAAATTGGAAACATTGGGAACAAAGAAGAAGTGTTTTCTTAAAGCTGTAATCCTTACATAAGTCATAAGTGTAATATGTTATCTTAAAGTTAATCAGGATTCTCCATAAATTGGTACAGTTTCATAGTACACATGGTATGGGCTATAATATTTTCTCCCTATCTTTTAAAATAAATTCAAATATTTAATCCAACCTATGGATTACCCTGTAGTAAAGATGGGCCAATATTTTTTATAATGTGGGAAACTGCTTCTTCTATATAATTCTGCGTAAATTACATTAAATCAGGTCAAACCCATCAAAGACTTGGGCAAGTGCTAATAGCGCGAGTTATGAAAACACACAGTAGTCACTATGATCTCCTTTCTAAATGGCAGTAACGCAACCGATTTTGGATTAAATTTTTGTGTGTTTAAGTGGGTCCATGGATTAAGGTCTTTAGATCCAAACTTTTTCAAAAAAAACTTTCTTATAGCAATGAAATTTGGTCTAGATGAGATTCACAATTTAAAAAAAGTGAAGAGGCTAGAAATAGAAGAAAGAATTTGCGGATTTTCTCCAAATACGCCTACATGATACTCTTTTTCAAATAAAAATCCAAACAATAGAACATTTAAATGCGGTACACGTCTTTTTCTTTTAATCAAACCGCATATATTCAGTAGTTCATCTTTAGGTAAAGCACAAAGGCGACCTTGAGAAAATGGTATTTCATTGAACATAACACGATTTCACTTACTATAATTGTTACACGAACGTTTAATTAAAAATGAACCAACAACTTGAAAGGGTCGTGGGATATTTTGCAATTGATACAATCAACTAAAATATTAGGTAATGGTACTGGTAGCGTGCATTAGGTGTTGAGAAAATGAGAAAGATGCTGAGGGAAAGTAAATTTTCAATAATATTTTGCCAGTAAGAAACCATCTGGTAGTCATTTTTGGTAAAAGCCTTGAATGGTGGCTGTAATTTAACATATGGAACGTGGTGTCATCTTTACTGCTGCACATTTTCATCGATAATTTGTGTATGCACGTGCATAAACGACTTTCGTGGACACCATCACGTATTAACCAGCGCATTTACGCGTATATGTCGTAAATCCCTTGCTACTTTTAACATAAGTATCGACAAAGTAAATAAGTTGCGAACAATTAACTCTGTTTTTATAGTTCACTTGCAAATCCTCGAGACATTCTTCAAATTTGTTTGTTGATGCTGATACCAGATAATTCTTCATTAAAGATGCTGTTCAAATCACAATTGAGATAAATACACAAGGATTAAAAAGACCACTATTAAGAAATCATTGATATTGGCATAACGCGTCATTAGGGTCGTCGTTTTTTGCTAACAATCCATTGACAATTTGACAAGTTTTGCTAGTTGAAGTTACGACAGGGGCTGGAGGCTCTTTGTTACACTGTTTCGTCAACCAGAAAAAAATGTTAATGAAGTAAGTACCTAACTATACTAAGTAGTTCAATAGTTATTTTTGAAATACAATTAAGTAATATAATTGTTTTTAAAAAAATTTACTTTTCCACAGTGGCCGTGAAATATCCGTTCATGTCAATGCGCTTTCTCTCTAAATTAGAACATTAGGATTAAACTGCTCGATAAATAATTAAATAATAAAACGAGTTGCTCTTGAAAACAAGTCCTTGTTTAAGTAAACTAAACAAGACTTACCCACACGAAACAATTAATTACTACGTCCAACTAAAAAACAAATTTTAACTTCAAGGATGTGTTATGTCACTTTTCTAAGTGAATTTCACTAGTAATTAAAAATGTTACAATTAAGATAAAATACGGTGTTTGTAAATAACCAAACAAAATTACGAATAATTTTATGCAAAACACGAAAATGTTATCTAATTAAACAAACTGAACTACTGTTAACATGTTTTGGTAAAACGTTTCGATTATATGGAGATCAGTTAACTTGTAACATTTTTTGCAATGAAAGATAGCGCCGAAATGTTGTGTTTTTAAGCAATGGAATAAAATATAGAATAACATAGAGGAAACCAGTCTGTGTTAGCACCCTTAGTGATTAATTGCCTATAAAGTAAATATAAAATTATAGTATATACAGCGTCGTCTCCCAAAGTCCGCACCAAATGGGAAACTTCTTTTATTATGGGTTTTTTCTGATAAAAAGTCACATTCTTCATAAAGTTTGTGCATCTCCTAAACTGAAAATTCACCTAACAAATTGCCTTGTGAAGACCACGTAATATACGAGGGTGCATTCGAAAAATTTGATGAAGTGCCCTTATTTCGAGTAAATATCAAAAAAAAATTATTTTAATTGATAAATTTACAGTGAAATTTATTAACAAAATGAAAAAAAAATTTTTAATTTAACGCTCCGTATCTTTTTCCACAAAGCTTATTTCTTTATTAAGAAATATTGGGTTCTAATTGTTACATTTTTAGCCTAAATAACCCGCCCTTAGCCTATGTCCTCAATAGTTATGAATCACCGAGTGTATAATAGTTGTTTTACTTTTTTATTTATTGCACATATGACTGTGGAAATCGCTACTTCTCTCTGCACTGGACAATCTAGCTTACGTCTTTTTGTTGCGAATATTTTTTTGCAAGCTTCGGGTGTACAGTGGAGAAGTCACTCTCATCGACATTCCAGATTTATTGCCGTCAATAACCTTTTTGTCAATGCGAGAAAAATTCCTTCAATTTTTAGTTTATTAAATACTAGTGCTCTTGCTTGTGCAATTGTCCCGGCAACCTCAAACTTACTCAGAAGGGTTCCTTTTGAAACATTTATTCGCCCGATCTCATTCTGCAATTTTCTTTATTTGATTAAAAGAATGGCAGGTAAATGGCGTTTTGCTTCTACAACCTCATATGCCAGTTTTCAGTTCCATTGTATTTAAACCAAAAAAAAACGAATTTCAAGTTTTTCTTTCAAGTGAGTGACCAGTATTTCTTCAAAATCCTTTAGCGTGAATGTAGGACGCTTTTTTTTTTTTAAAAACCTTTTCGGGAATCATCACTGGCCATCATACCGCGATGGTGCCAACACATGATGGATTCCCCTACTTTTCGCAGTATTTTTTTGAGTTTTTGAGAGAAATTGATGTGACGAGAATTAGAGAGTCATAATGTAATTTGTTTCTCTTATTTTGTTTCAATTCTTGAAACTTTTCGAACTTGAATAGGGTTGTTGTGGCAAGGTTATTTTAGTAGTTTTTATGCTGGATTGGCAAGGATACCGATTTTTATTTACCTGCAAGATTTTGAATTATACAAGTCGATTTTATTTGAAATATGAAATATTTCAGATTTTGTAAAATAGTGGCAATATTGTTCTGTGATTTGTTATTTTGAATGAGTCATGGTTTCTAATTTTGTTGGTTTAGTGACTGTTGTAGAGTTTGTTTTTTATCATTCCGTCGGTGTACTAATCACACATTTGGATAGTTTTTGTTCTTTTTCTTTAGTGTCATTTATTAAAATAATCTGGTTACATTTTCACCAAATATTTTTTAAGAATGGTTGTAGACTATCAGAATATAGCATAAAATCAGTAAAATCGTTGAAACTTACTATAATTTGGTATTCAGTAGACATTATGATCTACTACTCTCTTTGTAACGAAATTTTGATTTAGCTTAGTTGATTTTGAAAATGATTATCACTAACCATTATTGTTAACTTCATTGTACTGGGTGGCCAACCAAGAACGGACGCTGGCTATATCTCGAATTATAAATCTGACAATATTGAAAAAAATTTTAATAGGTAAATCGGCTACGAGAAATCGATGGGAAATTATTTTCAATTTTGTAAGATGGCCGTTAGGGGCGAAACTGTTAGGGCCGATCATAATTGGCCCTTTCTCCAAAAATATGCAAATATAAATATATCTTAAATATTGACGTAGTAAAGACTGCAAAACCTCTGATTTTTTTTGCTTAGAGTATTTTACTCTCTTATAAAATGTAGTGGTGGGGAACGTCAAACAAGTTTTTATTTAAATGGAAATAAATTCGGTATAAGTTAACAGAATTGAACAAACTAGGGTTTCGTTTCTAAAAGAGCTCTTCTTACTAATAATATGCTGTATAAAGATATTAGTCCTGAATAAATTTTTGACGTGATAGATAGAGGGTCTGTTTAACATTACAACAATTATTGCGCATTATCATGAGATTTTAAATAGCACCCCAATGTGTGATCTTTTTACACAATTAAATAGAGGACAAAATTGCTAAATAGTCGGGGCAAACCGCAACTTCCTATCTTTTGGGAAACCGAAGATATCAATAAAACAAATGTTAGAACGTTGACTATTTACATATTTTACGCGTAAAACAAATTTAAATTAGCTGAAACAATTTAATTAATACCGTCCTAAATGTTCAAACTGCCGTTCATCGTTTTCGATGCACTGGGCGTCCTTTCCTGCGTAGACTAAACTGAACTCTCTAGTTCAGCTACTGATATAGTTTCTGGTGAGCAGTAACTTATTCGTCCAATCATGTTATCACGTGTAGTGGGCCCGGTTGCAAAACTATATCTTTTACTCGAATCTACAAATAAAAATCCAGGCATGTTAAATCCGGTGATCTAGCCGGGCATGGAAAAAATGCTGCCCGTTCTATCCATCTACCAGGTAGCTGGGCATCTAAAATTGACGATTCACTGCGAAGTGGGCTGGACAGCTATCGTGCTGAACAGCATTCGTCTTCGAATTTCTAGGTGCACTTCTCTAACAGAATCGGCAATTAGTTTCGTTAAAAACGGTAGGTAATTGTGGCCATTTGATTGGTTATTAAAAAGAATGGACAGATAATTTGCCCCTTCTAGAATCCATGGCCAAATAATTTACTGACCAACGACCTTGGAAAGGAACTTCTTGCATCTAGTGCGGATTCGTTCTTATTCATTAGTGCATATTATGGACATTTACACTGCCATTACTATGAAAGGTGGCCTCATCTGTCCACAATATACGTGATAGAATTTGGGATCGTCTGCCATCATACCCAAGAGCCAGTGGCAATGGTCTAGTGTTCGATCAAAATCTGCAGCAGTCAATGCCTGATGCAGGACTATGGCTATGTGTTATGGTTGTAACCTGAAAGAAGTAAGATGATCACTACTGATTCAATAGTAGGATAAGTATTAAGTAAACTTTCTAAGTTTAAAGTAGAGCTGCAACATTGAAGATTCGCTTTACCTGTGCTTTTGGAGAATGTTTTGAACGGTAGATCGAGTTACTCCCAGATCCTGTGCACACTTAGTACTAGGTGTGGATTAAACTGCACATAAGCCAAAACATTAATAATGTTTTCTTCGGTATGTCTCCCTGTGTTGTCTAACGATATACGGGAAACATTTTGACGCTTCAGTTGTTTGTAAACAATGGATAACTCGCAGATAAACCTTTTACTCGGGTGCCGTCTATCGATATTGCTGCGCATATACCCTTTCAGCGACTGTAGCATTTCTCATGCATTGAAAATAGACACCTATCATGTCAAATAACCTTCGTTGGTATAAAGCATTTTTGTAACACTTAACAGCACAGCACTGGGGCACTATCTAATAATAGCTATTAACACTAACGTAACACAAAAAACGACAAGAAAAACTAACAGCAACGTAACACAAACAACAACAAGTAAACTCAAACTATAGCCGAAAAACTCAAACAATCGCACGCAATAAACAAAATCGAGAACAAGCTTTGAAAGTCAGCTTAAATAGAAAAATAATAATATAAAATATACCATTTTATTCTCATCTTTTGCATTACATTGTCGGTTTTAGATGCTAGGGTGCATCGAAAACGATGAACGACTGTTTGAACATTTAGGTCGGCGTTAATTAAATCGTTTCCATTAATTTAAAATTCATTTTCTACCTAAAAATATGTAATAGATGCCAGCATAGTCAGCGGTCAAACATTTGTTTTATTGATATCTTCGGTTTGAAAAAAAAAGATAAAAAGTTGCGGTTTGCGCGCCGACTTTGTTTAGGAATTTGTCCTCTATTTAAATGTGTAAAAAGATACATAGGGTGCTATTTAAAAATCTCATGATAATGCGCAATAATTGTTGTAATGTTATACGGCGCCCTCTAGCTATCACGTCAGAATTTATTCGGACTTATATACTGGCATATTATTAAGTAAGAGAAGAGCTCTTTTAAACGATACATTTTGTTGTTCAATCTCCGTTAACTTATACCAGAGTTATTTCCATTTAAATAAAAACTTGTTTGACGTTCCCCCACCACTACATTTTATAAGAGAGAGCAAAAAAAATCTGAAATTTTGCAGTCTTTACTACGGCAATATTTAAAATATAATTATATTTGCATATTTTGGAGAAAGAACAAATTATATGATCGGCCATAACAGTTTTGCCCCCTAGCGGCCATCTTGCATAAACTTGAAAATAATATCCCACAATTTCACGTAGTCTATTCACTTATTAAATATTTTTTTCAATATTGTCAGATTTATAATTCCGAGATATAGCCAGCGTCCATTCTTAGTTGGCCACCCGGTATATTAAAAATTAACCAGAATATCAAAATTACATTACACGACAGCTCTAGAGACTTTATTAAAGTTTGAGGTTTTCTTTTAATCAAGGCAATACGACCATTGGTTACTGAAATCAGTTAAGAGCGTAGTATGTAATTTTCTACTATGCGTAAACAGTAAACGGACTGTTGAAAACAAAATTGAATTATACGAATTTTTTCAAAAGCCGATAAAATCTTATATCTATTAGATGTCATTTGAAGTAACTCGAATAAGCACAAATTTATAACTAAATAATATTAATTACACATTTAAACGTATTTTAATTTTAGAATAATATTCTAAGAAAATATTTTAAGTATATATAGGTACTATATGAAAAACGTTTGAAATGACACAAAAGGTAAACCTTGCAAAGAACGTATTAGTAGGTTTTGTTCTTAGGTATAATCCTAGTAGTTCATACTCAATTTTGCAGTTTCCAAAAACCTGTGCTAACTTTAGAAGGGCGTAAACTGCGACTTTTTCCACACTTTGCCTCTTAGCTTCCTAAACCATGCATCTCAGGTCATAAACACGGTTAGCATTTTTAAACTATATTAAATTTGTTAAAATCTTTTTAAATGTTCCGTCGTGTTTCAAGCTATACAGGGGTAAAAAGAGTAAAAATTATTTGAAGTTGTCTTAATAAACGTAGAGTATTCAACTGTGATTGTCAGTGCACACGTTTTCGATTGCAATGGTTGATTACTCTAACGCAGAATTATCCGACATGCATTTCATGTAATTGGCCAAATTCCTTCACATCGTATATTTGGAAAGAATTTTCCAAAAATTGTCTAATACGGATAGAATATATTCATAATCAAGAAACGAGTGTGCGGGGAATATCAGCCGAGGTAGGAATTAGTGCTCCTTTTGTTTGGAGAATCTTCCACGAACAGCTGCTTCATCCGTACCATGTACGAGTACAGGTCTTAAAACTACATGATGATCAAGCAATGATGATGAGGTCGGATTTACACAAAATGGAGTTGTTAATGCGCATGTTTGGGCCGACGAAAATCCTCATGTTCTAATCGAATCTGAACAATATACACGTTTTTTATTGAACATTTGGATGGTATTGTAGGCGACAGGTTTCTAGGTCCTGTTGTTTTGTCAAAACGATTAACAAGCGTTGCTTACCTAAACTTTCTGCGGAACACAGCGCACGACATTAATTTGGACTAACGGCAACAAATGTGGTTCTAGCTTGATGGTGCTTCAGCTCATTCTTCGATTGCAGTTCCACGTAGATGAAAGGGGCGAGATTGTATTATCGCCTGCAAGATTGTCTATTTTAAACTCTCTACACTTTTGGGGATATTTGAAAACTTTAGTATATGGTACTCTTGTAAATAGCCTTGAGGAGCTGCAGCTACGTATTAATCAAAAATTCCAATAAATCTTCACACAAAGATGTTGTGCCTTCTTGGAAATGGAAGAAGGGCACATAAAAAAATAATTGAAAATGAAAATGAATAATCTTACATATCTCCAAAACTGTTTTAAAAAGCACTTAGCTCATGTCAAATATCATCGCACAGACAAGTCCAGTGTTGCCATGCGTATGCTTGAATAATAACCACAGAGTAGGAGACATTAAATTAATTAAGAAAGTAAGATAATAAAAACTTGATTCTTATGAAAGATTGGAAATTTTCAAAAACAAATGTTTGCTTATGAATTGTTGATCACGGACCACTAGGTTTTAGAAGTATTTCAGGTTTATATAGGAATCAATTAGATGTAACGATGTGTTACACGCAGATAGTATATCATAAGCTAGTCTTGTTTTTTATATTTAGTGTCAGGTCGCTGATAATGATAGCTTAGCTATCATAACAAATGTTCGAGTATAGTTTTCTTGTGCAGTTTTTGGTGTTTTCTTTTTTTATTGTACAGGGTTATTCACTATAAATTACCCACCCCTTATTATCGTTATTATTGCTTGTCGAAAAAAAGTTATACAGGAAAGTTGTATGGTTCTAACTGAATTTTCTTAAAAATGCCATCAACAGTTCAGTTATCTCGCCCTTTACATAATATAATCGCAATTTTAAAGTAAGATGTGCTAACCACGCCCCAACAGGGATGGAAAACTCAAAATTTTGGAATTTTGATCACTTTCTCAACACATTTTATCCCTACGAGACTCTACTTGTGGCGGATATATAGCTTGAAACACGAGCAAAAATCTAAATAAAGTAAGTGTTATTAAAATGGACCTTTTCATATCTATGTTACTGTTAGAGCTGCGACTCAAATTAGTATAAATTTAATGTATTTTAAAAATACTAAATATGTTTATGGAGGCTAGGATGCATGGTTTAGGATCTAT
Organism: Abscondita cerata; assembly: GCA_030710515.1. Classification (NCBI taxonomy): domain Eukaryota; kingdom Metazoa; phylum Arthropoda; class Insecta; order Coleoptera; family Lampyridae; genus Abscondita; species Abscondita cerata. The sequence goes on from JALBCR010000193.1 coordinate 678,922, forward strand.
CAAATTAGAAAACGTTACAAAATCTTAGTTTTTAGGCCCTTCTCAAGTAGATTTAACTGAATTGGTTAAACACAAATTAAGATATGTAGAGGAACGGTTCGAAAGAACAAAAAATACCGCCAGAATTGTTACCAAAGAAGCAGTGCAGGTGAGCTCATCATTACACATGGTGGTGCTTTGAAAACGGGTCATAAGGATTTAGCATTGTGAACTGGTATTTTTCGAGATTCCTGTTCGCCCTTTCAAGTGACGAAAATGGTTTTGGTATCAAAACGCAGCTAAAATTATTGCGCGGTTACACGGTTTTTTGGAAAATTCATCAATAAAATTAGTAATTTTTGATGTTCAAGATGGATCAGTAATGCGTTGCTTAAGCAACTATGACATTCCTACGTTTTTACAATCATTAATAAAAGTCATAACAATTCAATATGAAAATGGTTTATTCGAACGAAGAGAAAACTGTACTTCATTTTGATAGCAAAACCATTAACCTATGACCCGTTTTCAAAAGCATCACCTTGTATAGGTTTTATGGAAATACTACATTACTTTCTACTGTGCCCAAACAGTCTAAAAGCAGTTATTAAACTCTCTTCTATGCATCAGACTTCTGAGAATAATTAAGGCACTAATAAGTCGGAGATGATTGCTGTATATAATATCAAGAAAGTAGGGGTAGACAGTTTTGATAAAAATGTGAAAATAACTCGGTTAGTCGCAGAACTCGTTAATAGCATATGGCAGTCTTTTATGCTCTGGTGAACAGTACTTCAAGCCAACTCGTATATTTTGTAGAACTGTTTTACCAAACAGTAAATAAATTAATGGTTAAATTTTTATCAAGCAGCTGGAGCGACAGTTGTTTCTTCCCGAGTTGAAACGTCGAGTCTATACTAAAACATGTAAGTATATTTTTTTGACCAAACGTCATAATAGACCTCTCAAAACAACTCTGGGTCTTAAGGGAGTCGACGTCGCCACTTTGTGATGAAATATGTACGGTGGAAGGATAACCCTGTTTCGGCAACTTTTTGTGTTTTTTTGCTCTATTTATTTCATAAATACCAAAACATAAAATTTACGTAAAGAAATTGTTGTGTGGAGAGCGCTCCCATTTCTTTTTTTAGAAGACATTGTCTTTAAACAATTTGGGAGCATGCGATCTTTTTAAATCCGTATGTTTTATTACGGATACCCTATGGTTTAAACAATTATTTTATGAGTAAAGTTCATTAGCACATTGTTTTGTTGTTTAGATGCTGTGTCCAAACGTCAAAGTGGCCAACGATATATTCTGAACGATATATTGAGTTTGAGATTGTGTAAACAAATATTAAAGTGGACGATGTGTTTGGAGTGGAACGTTATGTGCAAATCGCGGGAGTGGGCAATACATCTAAGTAGAATATCCGGCATCGACAATGATGACTGAGCACTCGTTATTGACATAAGACTCTAAAATGGTAAGTCACCCATATGTTTATCATTGTGCACACATGCAGGTTACAATACAACGTCAATGGTTTTAGAAGGTTTGGAGAAAAGGGAAAAGGGAGACTAAATTTTCGCGACTTTAGAAATTGCAGAAAGTGCTGACCGAGGACGTACGTACTTCCAGAGAATTCTAGAACAAGATGAAGTGGGTTTTACTCTCTATGTGATGAAAAGTATGGTTTATGGTGCCTTAAATTGGCATCCGTATTACGTCCAAAAATTTTAGAATTGTCACTAGCTGATGATTTTAATGGGAACGGGACATTTGCCCCCACACGTTTTGCCTTCACATGTTTGGCACCCGTGCATGTTTTGTTCCTGCTAATGTGAAATTATATGCAATTTTAAGTAGGTATGATATCAAAACTCAGGATAATCAAATAATACAAATATATTTGGAGATAAACGATGTCAATTGGTAGATGTGATCGGGGGTGAACGGTGTTGGTTGATAGGTTACAGTTATTACAATTTTCTTCTTTAAAAATTACATGTTTTCATGTGAAGATTTTCACATAAAGGGGTGAAAGGTGGGACGGGGATTAAAACGAGTGAATACAAAATGTGTAAAAGGCGAAACGTGTGGGGGTTAACAGCTGGGAGCGAAATGTCCTAGAAGCGATTTTAATTACGTACACTTTAAATTATGCAGTTTAGGAAAAAATTGTATTCACTAACAAAGTAAGCTGTACAGGGTGGCTAAAATTCGATGTTTTAATAGGGGGAATCTCATTAACTATATTAGATATGAAAAAATGAACCACCTATCTTCGATCTCTTTTTTGACAACAACCTAATAATAAAATCAAAAATTGATTATCGTCTTTTGTTTTCGAGTTATAAACAAAACTTGAAGTTTTGTGGTTTTTGTTTTTTGGCTATATGTCATTTTTTGTAAAAATTAAAAGAAATAGTTTTGACGTTCTTCAGGCACTTTTTTAATTAGAATATAGCAGAGTAAAGATCAAATTTTATACAAAGTAACACTGAGAACACAACTATTTAATACAAAAACAACAAAAACATTTTAACAGTAACAACAATAAATAGCAAAAAAAAATATTTACAAAGTAACAAGTAACAAATATTTAAAATTTAGGGATACAAATAAAAATAATTCTTATATATAATTTGAAACAAAATTAACAATTTTAATAAAATTTTGTTTAAGTTTATTTATATTACATGTCCTTTTTATATATAAATTGTTCTTAATGTAGCCCCCAAAGAAAAAAATCCATCGGTGTCAAATTCAGGGGAACGTGGGGGCTACCTAATTGGTCCATTAGTCCCATCCAATTATTTCTAAAATAAATAGATAGTAATTTGGCAATATTTCTTATATTGTGAGGGAGTGTCCGTCTTGTTGAAAAAATATATATTTTCTATCATCTAATAGTAAGTTGTATACAAAATTTTCAAAAATGTGTTCGTTTAGTATTGTAAAATATCGTTAACCGTTCAGTTGATCTTCATTATTAGGTATACAAATTTTTAACCGTTGAAAGATAAATTTGTCAGGTTGCCTTCATTCCGGATATCTTGTAACTTGCGTTTTCTGTATTATAATTATTATGAATAAAACACTCCAACATTTCGAATTTTTCGTTACTTTCATAGGACATCGAATTTTTACCACAATATACACACCCAATGAATACGTTCATCAGAAGAAAATTATCATACAACAAAAGTCGCTCATCAAGCTTTATTTTTATAATGTATGTTAAATGTACTTTTGCAGTATCAATATTCATACATCCTTAATTTTTTGAAAGTCAGTTACAAAAGTGTTATTTGTCCTTAAACAATGATTTTTTTTATTTCAAGGAAATAGTATCCCATAATTTTTAATTTGGCTGTATTGAAAGTCAATAATCAAAGCAGTTAAATTGTTTAATTGAGAATGGTAAATTTTGTAGTTAAAGTTGAATGAAAAATTTAAAAAATTTAATTTAAGGATCATTTAATGTATTTCATTGCAAAAATTTAATCACTCACTCAATCAAACTATTCTATTTATAGTAGTTAATTTATGAAATATTTTATTAGTAAGCTTTTTTATTTTACTGTTTTTATTGTTTGTTAAGTTTAAAATGTTTTGTTGCTTTACTATCGTGTTGAGTGCGGTACTCTAAACAAGCAGCGATTTTATTTTGTTGCAATCGCGCTAAGCTGATCTATGTATATTCTCAATAATTTTTTTGTAAGTAGAGAAAGGAATCGTATTGATGTTTCCAGTACGCAACACTAACGTCAGCGAAAACCTAATTTGAACCGAAAACGACATTCTGACTACGTGATAGTGTTTGTTTATTTCCATCAACCAACATATTTTCTGATTCGTCTATATTGCTAAAATCACCACCGTGACCACCGTTATGTCTTTATATGCAAACTTTTGTCAAGGATGCAGGCATAAGGCCTGTCTCATCACCATTAAACATATTATTAGTGTTTCTGTCTGAATAATCTTTTCGAAATATTTTTTCCAATTTTAACTTCTTCCACTCAGTGCTGCTATGCCATCAGAATCGTTATATGGCAAATTGTTTAATTTTGCGTATTAAAGTGGACCGCTTAATAGTTTTTTTCTGAATTGAAGGTTATTTCAAAATGTGCAAAAAATTAGTACGATGATGTATTGATATCTAGTTAGCCTAGACCAGTTCCTTGCATAAACAAAATATTGCGTTACCATAGCAACGAACAATAACTTATTAGAAGTGTCAGTGTAAAGTTTGACGTCAAAAAAAGTAAACCAGAGTCACGCAATAAATTAAATAAAAAAGATGTCCACCGAAATTGTGAAAATCGAAAAATTTGAGTATCGAGCCATCGTCAAGTACCTGTATTTAAAAGGGTTAAGAGGTAAGCAGATTTACGAAGATATGCTTAATACCCTTGGTGATCAATGTCCTTCGTATGCGACCGTCAAAATTGGAATGCAAGCTTCAAAAGAGGTAAATTTTCTATTGAAGATGATGACCGATCGGGAAGGCCAGTTTCTGTGTCAGTCGCCGAAAATATCGATGCAGTTCATGACATGATTTTATCAGACCGTCGAATTGGGCTAAAACGGATATCTGAAGCACTGAATATTTCATACGAACGCGTTCATCATATGGTTCACGTCAATTTGGACATGAGAAAAATTGCTGCAAAATGGATCCCCAAATGTTTGAATGTTGACCAAAAGCGTGCAAGGGTAGAAGCATTGCGTTCGATCTGTGCTCGATTTGAAAACGATGTAGACTTCTTAAACCGAATTGTTACTATGGATGAGACTTGGGTACATTTCTACGATCCAGAAACAAAGCAACAATCGATGGAATGGCGACACTCTGGTTCTCCAAGACCTAAAAGTTTCGTGTCCAAAAATCTGCTGGAAAAGTTCTTGCTTCAGTTTTTGGGATTGCCATGGAGTAATCATGATTGATTTTTGGATAAGGGTAGAACAATAACTGGAGATTACTATTCGACATTACTGACCACTCTACGGGAAAATATTAAAGGTGTTTTGTTTTTGCACGACAACGCCTCTGCACACAAATATCATGTTGCCATGCAAAAAATTCGTGATTTAGGGTTTGAATTAATAGAACACCCCCCTTATTCACCCGATTTGGCTCCGTCCGACTATCACCTCTTTCCTCAACTGAAAAAAGTTTAAAATGTCGTACATTTTCTTCCAACAAGGAGGTAATAGAAGCTGTGGAGGTCTGGTTTGCAGAGCAAGAAGAAACATTTTTTTGAAAGGTCTAGAGACGTTGCAGGTTTGCTGTAATAAATGTATCCAATTAAGAGGAGAATATGTTGAGTAATAAAATATTTTGACATTGAAATTTTGTTTGGCTCTATAGTACGCTAAGAATTTTTCAATATATCTTTGTATATGGGATGGAATTTGTGGACAAGATATTATTGGGCCATTCTTTATTGAAACAACTGAATTACCTAAACTTAACTAAACACGTTGCAAAGAAAAGATCCAGGTATGTCGCCAAAAGACAGGTTCAACTTGTCAACTAAGACAGATTCTACCCTAAAAGAAGTTTCTAAGTTGTTTCTAATTTGCGTTTAAACAAATTTAATTTAATCCAATTCTTTTTATTCGGTAATTACTGAGATACGATAATTCTTTTGACAACTTGTTTAATAATATATGAAAAAAGTAACGAAAATTGTTGAAAATAGTATTTTCTGGAAAACATGTAGTTTATCGCACATCTATCAACAACATTTTGTTTACGGCATAGCTATAGCAGCTTTTTTTCCGGAAATCGTCGCTAAAGTAACAAAAAATCGGCAGTAAAGTAAATAAAATCGGCACTAAAGTGATTCATTATAGAAAGATTTTTAAAGTTCACATTTTGCCGGTAGAGATGTGTAAATGCATATAAATTTTTGAACCGCGCATGCGGTGGGCAAAACATTTGTCGTCAAAATGAAAACAGTTAATTACATTTAGTCATTAAAGAACGATAAAAAATCGTCTTACTATGTTCAAATTTTAGAATTTTGAGAAAAATATGTACTCGGCACTAAAGTTCTTTTTAAACTTAAGTGCATTGAAATATAAATACCTATTATTTTATTGTAAATAATGCATGTTACTTGGTTTTTAATTTTTAATAATGAAAATCGATTTAATTGACATTTGTAGTAGCATTTTTGTTAAACTATTTGATAATGTGACATAGGCCATTTCTGTAAACATTCCAGATTTTGTTAGTCAAAATTTACAAAAAAATGTCATTCCAGATGACGTTATATAGGTTTTTGAAAAAAATATTTATTTATTTTTCCATTTTAAATTGATTTATGTTCAATACCAGTCGTTTCTAACCTAAAAATTGGTTTTGAAAATAACTCAAAAATTTTCTATTTTTTCCAAAAAACTAACCAAATTACAAACATACATTTTGATTATCTGATACCTTTATACTAATTATTTTAACCTTTTAATTTATGGATCCAAGAAATTTGAATTGTTGTCAGCTTGAGGATGACAAAAAATAGTGTAGATTGTAGACAGAACTCAAAATATAATTTGTTTGCAATATTTCAAAGCAACATTTCGCAAAAATTTAAAGAAATGGATTTTTATAGAGAACTAAATTTTCTATAAAAATTTGTTTTAATGCAAAATGAGTGTTTATTTGCATCAGGTTTTAAGCAAGAACTCAAATTTTACAAATGTACAAAAAATAAACATTTACAAAATGCAATGCTACAGCAACCAAGCCCTTAGTTTTGTTTCTCATAATTGATTAAATTTTGCTCAAATACTTAAAATTAAAAGATAGCATATTGATAGCAGGTGATTACTCTTAGAAATAAAACGTTGCTAATATTTAATATTTTAAAGTGTTTGAACAGGGTGCTTCACGGCGGGTTAGACGTTATGGTGAAAATGAAACAAATGAATTGAAACTGAAAATTGTCTTATATAGGTTGTTTCAGAGATGCTCTATTTAATAAAAATAGTCACACTGTTGTAGCACTTCGGGATATACTAAACAGTAACTTCCCTTATATTACAAAGCATGTCATGTTTTTTTGGCTAGATTCGAATTCCTTTCGACATAACACTATAACATCTAATAGACCACTTATCGTGAAGCACACTGTATATTACGGTTCTTTGCAAATTCCTAACAGTTATTGGTGGCTGATATGAACAATGTTTTTGTTAAACTGTAAGTTTCCGTGGTAAAATAAACTATAGTGTCGTTTACAAACACAATTTGTCGTTGTGATGATGATGGCCGTAGTGAAAAACATCTATGGTGGTTGTTATGAAAGGCCCCGATGCATACATTAACGATCATTGCTTTGATTATTGCCCTAGCATACTATTTTTATGTGCAGATTTTGTTATTAAAAAACTACAAATTCAACAAAACAAGGCAATGCGAATCATATTACAATGTTCAAAGTACACCAAAATTACTGAAATATTAGATATTCTGCACTGGCTAAGTATAAAGCATTAAAGCTGCCATTGTACATGTCAATGACACTTATCTTTAATTATGAAATGAATGATTATAACACAAGGAACTGTTAAGACTTTAGGTTACCTAAGTTCTTAAAAACAACATGTATATAGGGGTAGAATAATTTAACAATCTTATTATTATACTTTTGTAATTAAGTGGCCGTTGTGAATAAAACTGTAGGTGGCTATTGTGAATCTCTTTGAAGTAGGCTACGAATTGGTCGACCACCCACCGTATTCTCCAGATCTTGCAGCCAGGGACTTTTTTCTGTTTCCAAACTTAAAAAAATGGCTCGGTGGATGCCGTTTTGCATCAAACGATGAAGTCATCGCTGAAACTTTGCACTATTTTGAAGAGCTCGAGAAAACGTACTATTCAGATGGGATGAAAAAATTGGAAAATCGTCTTACTAAGTGTATCGAGCTAAAAGGAGACTATGTTGAGAAATTAATTGTTTTAAATCCAAAAAATGTGTTTTTTCTACTGAAAGCCAGATCATTTCCAAACTGCCCTGGTATCTACTCACACAATATAAAAAAGAACGTTTACCAAATTCAGTGTAGTGCATTGGAATAGTAATATTATGTTTAAAACGAAAAGTTATCTTGTTATCCAAATAGGGTGGTGTTTGTAGCTAAGATTTTATGGTATAGGCAAGTTGTCTGTAAAACGCGTCTATTTTTCATATTAAGCCATTTAAGTTTTTCTAAAGTATGCGAGATCTTATCGAATTTTTAATACCAAGAATTAAACGTTGCGGGGCATTGAATTCTGGATACATTGAGAGAATCAAGACAAGCACCATAAACAGAATCACAATAATCAATTTTTTATAAACCAACTGTATTACTTAACACTGCCATGATTTGGCGACTTAACTCATGTCGATGGTGGATCGATTGTTAATCCTAGATTTGCTACAATTGGTAACATATCACCATCAATATGGATGCACAAATCAGCAATTACACGTTTCCTACAATTCTTTCTACCAAATAGCATGACAGAACACTTTTTGGGATTAATTTTAATCATAGTTGTTCAGAAATTTATGCTAACTTTGTAAGTCTTGGTTAATGACTCGGCAAGTATTAATCATATCAACATGATCAAAAGATACATAAATTTGAGAATCATCGGCATAAAAATGAGATGTACAATTCTGCAATACTGTCGAAAAGTGCAAATATAAATACTTAATAAAATAGGTCTTATAATGGACCCTTGCGGCACCCTCAAGGTTATTCTAAAAAATTCAGATTTGGACTCCTGCATACTGACTGCCTGAAAACAAAAACAATCAGAAAAGTAGTTCTTAAAGTAAGGCTGCAGTAATGTAACATTGCTACTAATATAAAATGATTAATTGTATCAAATGTTTTAGAATATTCTAATGAAACTAATAGTGTAAAGTTCACCTTTATCATTAGCTGAAATTATGTCGTCTACAATATTTAAAAGAGCGGTGGCTACAACTGTGGCCTTTCTTACGGTTTTATTTCCCGTATTTAGGATGTATGTCGTGAGCCGTCTTAGAACGTGTGTCGCAAGTCGTATGGTGCGACAAAAAGTCGTACTTGGTGCGCATGTTGCTAATTTTCTGTTGGTGGAAATTAAATTCGACTGAATTTTTGAGACGGACAGCGGACATTTTCCTTTCTCGTTTGATACACGTGGGTGTTTTAGCATTTTCTCTGAAGTGACATTCTCACCAAAAAACTATTTAATGTGGGTTTTCCAATTTCCAATACAAATTGGCGTTTAGGTTTAATCTGACTACATTCACCGTGAGTATGGGATAACTCTCAACGGTGCTGGAGTAGCTAATTAAGAACCTTCCCTATAAATGAAAGACAACACCACGGTTTCGTATTAATCGCCGCAGACCAACGGTGAATACCACGTCTACAGAGGTTGGCTATGCTGCATACTTCCAGCGAGGAAGTCAGTTGTGTGCTGTTCTCTTTACCGCACAACACCCTAAGAGGAATCCCTGGGTCTATCTACCTTCCCCGAACTGTCGACACCGTCGCTAGCAGAATACCTTTATTCCCGGAACTACACTCGACGTTTACAGCTAAGTTTCAGTATTTAAACCACTTACTCATAAATAATAATGCGTATGAAGCTCGATTACATATGACATAAAACGGCTCGATAGTTAATATTTAAGTAACTTTTATTCAGTGTACTCTCCTCAACCGGAAGTTTGTTTAAATCAGCTCAATAAAAAAGCTGGGGCGCTTAATTTAAAGCGGTTGTCGCGGACACAAAAGGCCTTGGGTTTGCGGAGGTACTTACCTTTTGTTTTGTTGTTTAGATTTAGTGGGTAACTCACATGTGTAAATGATATGTGTACGTAGAGGCTTAATAGCAGCCACTTCTTAATTTGAATGATAACCTCAACTCAAGCGTTTAACTAAAGCTTACCTGAAATTTGACATCTTAACTAAAAGCCTGATTTATTGTAAGCGAGGCTGCTGCTAACGCACGTAACTATATGCGACAGCTTTTCTATTTTTGTCACATTCTTATAATATTTTAAGATTTGTTTGTTATACTGTATTATTTGTCTTTCTCTCTGGTTTATGTTCGATTTAGCATATTAGATTTTGGTAAAACCTGTTGATCTCATGTTGGTCAATTTTATTTCTTTCTTTAACCAGCAGGTGCCGCCTTGTTAGACCAGCAGTCAAATTTCTTATAGTTATTCAGGAATCTACGCAACTCCCCTACGAAGCCGGACGTTGCTACTTAAACTACTATAAATATTTTTATCCTCCACTAATTTAGTGCACTACATCGAGCCAAATTCCCTTTATTTTTCTTTCTAGGTTATACCGCTAGTTGGTAGTATGTTTATTGGTCTCAGGTCTGTAAGAGTTTTTAGTGACGAGATTTTTGGTAAAGGTAACACAAGGGCTTGTTTCCAGATACTTGAGAAAGCACTATGATTAAGACCAAAGTTTATTATATGTGTTAGATAAGGTAACAAAAATAGAATACAGAGTTTAATAACAAATATATTTATACCGTCAACACCGATGGCGTTAGAGTTTATCGAGATGATTTTTGAAGATATGAGCTTCATCTGTATTTTGAAATTAAAGGTACGTGCATTTGGACGTAAACAAATGAGTGTTATAAAATGATATGTTTCCACTATTGGGCACATATTGCAAGAAATAATTATTGATCTTATTACAATCATGAAATTCTGAAGTAATTTGATGATTCATATTTTCTTTGGCAACACAGACTTTCTTAACTCTGTCCAAAAAAGTTTTTGAGTCAGATTTAAATTTTGATCCGTAATATGATTTTTCCTCACGTTTAATTGCATAGTTGATTTAATTACGCAGTTGCTTATAAAAATTATAGGATTCTACAGTTTTTATAGTTTTGTACGAGTTCGGGCTTTTATCATATCTTTAAGGGTTTCTGTCAGCCATGGAGCTCGGGATTTAGTGAACTTTGACGAGACTATAGGCGCATGCAAATTCAATAACGTAGTTATATTTTTATTTAAAAATAGTTATTTTTATCTTCTATATTATGCAAATGAAATATATTACGCCAAGGAATAGAACGCAAATCCGAGTCAAACTGATTAAAATCTAGGTTTTTAAAATTACGATAAGTTTGCAATGTTGAATGTGATTTTATACTTGCCAAGTTCATTGTACAACTAATTAAATGATGATCAGTAGTTTCATGAACAACATCGAAAGCGGTTGAGATAATTAATTTTTTTCTGAACTTGAATAATGATCAGGGCAGATAAGGGCACGAGGTATAAAATTGGGTAATAAATAATTTAAAAGCACAAATTAATATGCTGTGAATGTATCATTATTGATTGATTCTGCTGGTAAAAATTGTTACTTTTACTCTTGAGTTGAATAATGATCTGGGGTGGTTTTTCAGATAAGACCACCGGGTACAAAATCGGGTGATATATAATTTAAAAGTTCAAATTAATATGCTGTGAAGGTAGCAGTATTGATTGATTCTGCTGGTAAAAATTGGTACTTTACTCTTGAGTTGAATAATGATCAGGGGTGGTTTTTCAGATAAGGGAGCATGAGGTACAGAATCGGGTAACAAAAAATTGAGTATGCTGTGAATGTAGCAGTATTGATTGATTCTTCTGGTAAATGAGTAATACCGGCGCCAAATAAAGCCCAAGTTGTCTATTAAGGTCCACCTCTATGTTTTAGAACACAGACAACACAGCCACTCAGTTTCCGCGCCAAATGTTGTGCTTTATCAGTGCACCATCGGGCAATACTGAGTATTAGAACTACTACGCCCAGTTGTTTGTCAGTTACAATTAGACCATTGCATCGTCCGTTCAGTCGCGCACTTAATAAAAAAGAAGAATTCTATTGTTTCGCCCTTTAAACCCAAAAAGTAAGTAGAAATTGTTAACTTTTTTATGCATGATAATAAGTTTAAGCTTTATTTTGGCATGTTTTTTATTGTTAAAACAGATCGAGTATTTTTTTATTTTAATGTGTAACGTAACATTTTCGTAAAAAAAAAAATTAGTATCCAAATAAAGCCCCTATATTCTAATCCAAATAAGGCCCGCGGACCTTATTAAGACCCCGCATCACTAATATATGCTTTTTAATATTTCAGAATGAATAAGAAACTTAGACCGTGAGCCAGCTAAAGAAGCTTTAACGGCAGTAAGGACAGGAATGGCTGTCAGAAGAGCTGCCGAAATTTATTCTACACCAAGAAGAACGTTAAGAAACCACATTAAAACTGGTGTGGAAATTAAGAAAATTGGTAGAAATTCAATACTTACCAGTGAGCAAGAAAATGAGCTTTTGCAATCGAATATTTAGGTTAGCCAATATTGGCTATTCTCTTACTGGCAGATTGATTAGAAGGTCTGTCTTTGTATTTTGTCAAGAAAATAACATCAAACATCCATTTTCAGAGAAAACAGGAATGTCAGGCAAGAAATGGTTAAACCTTTTAGAAAACGCCACACAAATATGACCAAACGCAAAGCACAGCATTTGAATCAGGCTAGAGCTGCGAAATTAAATAAAGGACCCCGCAATAATCTTACGGAAATTTTTATACGATGTAGTGCGTGTTATTCTTAACAAAAGTTAATATTGCGCCAACCCCTAAAATGAACAGTTTTGCTGCTACAGAGCGTTGAAATCGCCCCTGGCCTCAAAAGAAAACGTTTATTTTAAAAGCGGGAACAATACTTTTAAATGTTTTATTGTGGATTATGTTGCATAAAATTAAGCTGTTTCATAAAATAAATTCCAAACTCACTCCCTTCCATCCCAACCCCTATTGTTAAATACAAAAAAAATATATATATAGTACTTTTAAATGCGATTTAAAATGTTTCTAACAGTTTAAATGAAAAAAAAATGCATTTTATATGATCATACCCCAACCCCTATTTCGGGGGTTGTCACTAAAAAATTGGTGGATTTTGCTGAATTTTTAATATGATATAGTGCATGTCATTTTCATCAAAAGCTACCATTGCGCGATCCCCCTAAAATGAACAGTTTTGCTGCTACAGAGCGTTGAAATCACCCCCTGGCTCAAAAGAAAACGTTTATTTTTAAAGGCGGAAACAATACTTTAAAAATGTTTTATTGTGGATTATGTTGCATAATATCAAGCTGTTTTATAAAAAAATTCCAAACTCACCCCCCTTCCATCCCAACCCTATTGCTAAATACAAAAGAATATGTATGTATATATATATATATATATATATATATATATATATATATATGTATATATATAGTACTTTTAAATGCGATGTAAAACGTTCCTAACAGCTTAAATTTAAAAAAAAATGCAGTTTTATACGATCATACCCCAACCCCTATTTCGGGAGTTGTTACCAAAAGTTGGTGGATTTTGCTGAATTTTTAATATGTTGTAGTCGACGATATTTTGTAACAAATATGAGGTGACAAATCATAAAAATGAACAGTTTTGCTACTAGAGGGCGTCAAAGTAACTGCTTGCTAAAAATGTATCCTTTTTTAACAAATTATTTCTCACTAATGTCAATTTGGTTCATTTATAAATTGTTTTGAAATAGTAGAAAACGTTAAAATTGAATTTAATGATATGCCATAGTCTTCTTTCTTTTTAAAAATTATTATCCCGTTCACCATAACATCACTATATTAAATGTTAAAATTATACTGGGTGTGCTCATATAGGAAGGGATAATATAGATATCTCGGAAACGGTAAAAGATACAAATACGATAACCTAGGGAAAAAATTGCCTATTTTAGAGCACAGTTTGATAAAAAATTACCATATGTGTTGCCGTTCTTAAGTTATACAGGGAAAACCGAAAGTGCTTAATATTGTGCAACATAATCCACAATAAACATTTAAAAGTATTGTTGTCGCTTTTAAAAATAAACGTTTTCTTTTGAGCCAGGGGTGATTTCAACGCTCTGTAGCAGCAAAACTGTTTATTTTAGGGATTGCGCAATGGTAACTTTTGATGAGAATGACATGCACTATATCATATTAAAAATTCAGCAAAATCCACCGATTTTTTGGTGACAACCTCCGAAATAGGGGTTGGGGTATGATCATATAAAAATGCATTATTTTTCATTTAAGCTGTCAGAAACATTTTACATTGCATTCAAAAGTACTATATATATTTTTTTAGAATGTTTGAAGCATAATGGTGGTGGAGATAAATCTTTTAGCAAACCTTCATCTATAATAATAATAATAAGCTTTATTTAGTTAATAATAACTATTATAATCTTACAATTTCATAAATTATATTATAAATGTTTTACTTAACTAAAATTTATTCTTAACATATAGTGTAGTTTTAAATTTGAAATCAGACATAGAGCTACTATATTTTATTTCATTTGGCAATTCATTAAATAACTTTAACTTTATAGTACAGTGAATTTTGCTACTAGTTTTATCGTATTTTGGTAATCTAAAGTTGTCTCTTTGTCTGGTTTCATATCCGTGAAACTCTCGATTGTGAAATAAATATGTATTAAGGTACCCCGGTAATTTGTTATTTAAACATTTATAAATCAAAAGTAGTACATTAAATACTGTGTTTTGCCAAATACTGAGTAAACCGGTTGTTTCTAACATATATTTTACGCTGGTTAATTTTGAACATCGTAATATAATGCGGAGGGCTTTGTTTTGTTGTTTTTGTAATTTATTTATTTCACCTTCGTTGCTTAAAAAAAAGATTATGGTACTACAATAATTAAAATAGGGCTCTATAATTGAACGATATACTAATAATCTAATATCATAACTTAACTTATTCGAAATTCTTCCTAAAAAAGTTTATTTTCCACTTACTTTCTTTATTATATACTCCACATTTTTATTGAATTTTAGTTTGTTATCTATAACAACACCTAAATATTTAAATTCCTCTCTACTACCTCAATTTTGTTGTTTTCTACTACAATTTCGACATTTTCTAAATTTGTGGTTTTTTTAGTTCCTAGTATCATACATTTGGTTTTAGATACGTTTAATTTTAATTTATTAGCTTTGAACCAATTTGTTAATAACATCAAATCGTCATTAATAAGTTTAACAGTTTCTTGAACATTTTTTCCCGAAGCTGAGATAAGAGTATCATCCGCAAATAAATGAATAGAAGATGATTTTGGTACGGAAGCAATGTCATTTATATAAAGATTAAATAATATTGGACCTAGTACTGAACCTTGAGGGACTCTAAACTATTTAGAATATTTTCGGACATACGGTATCTATACGGGTTCTTTGGTAGCGATCATTAAGGTAACTTTCAAACCATTTATACTCGTTATTTAGTATTCCATAAAGTTTTAATTTATGAAGCAATCGTTTTCGACATATAGTTTCAAAAGCACGTTTTAAATCTACAAAAACCGCTATTATTACTTGATCTTCTTCTAATTCATTTTTCCAGTTTGCTAAAATGAGATTTAGCGCTGTTTCGCAGGAATGCTTACTTCTGAAACCCGATTGTGCATCATTAATTATATTTTCCTGTTCCAAATAATCGACTAGTTGTCTCTTTACTACTATTTCTAAAATTTGTTCTAATTTAGGTAATATATTAATTGGACGAAATTCCTCACATTTTTTCGTATTTTGTATTTTTGGGATGGGAATAACCAGATTTATTTTTCCAAATATTAGGACCGTCTCATTCTAAAGATTCATTTATTAAGTCTACTAAAAATATTTCCTACCACCGGAAATACATCGCGCAATATCTTAATCGGAAATATTATCTACACTGTTTGATTTTTTTTAATTCCGTTAATTATTTCTTCTAGTTGTCTTATAGACACACTTCTAAATTTAAATTTGTTTACGGCTTGATTTAATTTTATACTTTCATCAATTGCTAATGGAATAGATTCGTTAATTTCTTTGACGCTATTTACGAAATATGTATTAAAATTTGATGCTAATTCTATGTTCCTTGTAACTTTGGTATTGTTAAAAATATATATATCTTATATATAATATAGATGAAAAGGGGTGTCAGCTTTTCCTCTACAAACAGCCAATGGTTTTTACTAAAAAGGGATCAAAGGATGTTCACATAATAGCCGATGAACATGCTGAAAACGTGATAATTGTTTCATGTGGAAACGCAATCGGTCAAACAATTCCACCAATGATATTATTTAAAGGGAAGAGAAAAAAAAGGAGTGGAAAGAAAAATCTACCAATAGGCTCAGTTATTCAAATGAGTAAGAAAAGGAGCATGACAACCGAGACGTTCGTAAAATGGATTAAACATTTTGGCAAATTTAAACATGATGAAAAGGTGCTGCTTATTTTGATGGAGCGTCGAGTTATTTAGACTACTCAATTGTAGATGAAGCAGAGCAACACAATATTGTTCTATATTGTCTACCAAGCAACATCACATCGTTATCTTCCAACCTATGGATAGATGGTTTTGGTCCTTTTGAAACATATTGGGATAACGAAGTGATGATATTTTGGACCGGTGGACCGCATCAGAAATATAACAAAATTTCATTTGGTTCCATTTTAGTAAAACATGGGCACAAGCAGCAACGCCAGCTAATGTAACTTCTGGATTTAGGGCAACTGGGATATACCCGTTTAATCCCATGCCATTCCTGATGTCGCCTTTACCCTTCAGAAGCGACTTTCAGAAAAGCGTCAGCAGAAAACAACGAGAATATTGCACTAAATACCATCGAAATTGTGACAGCACAAAAACTGAGCCACAACCTGGACCAAGTGGCTTAAATATTTCAAAAAAAAGAGAGAACGTATAGCACCCAAGACCGCTAAAATTCAAATTCATCTAACACGTCAACTGAAAGTTTTTCTCTTCATGATTCAGAATCGTCTTTGGGTGAAATAGACAACGACGATGCCCAGAATAAGGAGACACATTCTAATTTGTTACCAACAGAATCAGACACCAGAGAAACCAAAATCTGTCTTAAAAACAAGATGCAATTCTTAAAGAAAATTTAAATGTTCCAAAAAAAGAAAACAAAATTTCTTTCAAAAAATGTCTTTCCCACCGACGATGTGGAAGAAAAAGAGAGTTACACCCAAGAGAAAGTCTTTAAATTACAGGATACAACTTTCGGCTATAGTTCTTTGAACTTGTTCCTGTTTATGAAGATAAAAGAGTTTTTAATTATATTTTTCAGAATATTGTTTTTAAGTTTTCAAAACTCAAGAAAATGTTACACTGTTTTTTGTAAAAATAATTTGAAGAAGAGAAACGCCTTTTTATGTAGATTTGTCAGAATAAGCTTTTGTCAGTTTTAAGTTCCGGAAAATGTTGTATGTACACTCATGAAATTTAAAACTTGGACACCACAATTTCTGTAAACAAAAGTTTGCACATTGTGAAGCGGGCTTAAGGGTATCATTTACAATTCTAACAGCAGGTAGTCTCAGCAGGGGTTATCTTATAGAAGGACTGTAGAATGAATCATTACACTAAGCACGTTTTAGAAAATAGGTAATTTACGTTGCTTACTTAATTTTTTCTTTAAAGAATATATTTGAAGGTATCGCTAATTAAACACCATAGCTCGATTAATTATCGAATCAAAATTTTGTTTAGGAAATGTTTACAAAATAAAATTAGAAATAATTTTGATTTAAAAACGTCTACAAGCAATAACTTTTAAATTAAATCAAAAAACTAAACATGGTTATTTGGGTTGACTGATTATTACTTATTTTTAAATAAATCTAACCTACTAATTATTGTAAGTTATTAAAAAAAAATCATTAAACTCTCTATTCATAATATTTAGTCCTTACAAAATGTATATTTTATGACGTTTCATTTTTTTCTGTAGTTAATATAAAAGTGAAAATAAAAACTAAGGCAATTCTTATTGTCAACGTATATATTTAGTTTTTTGACAAGAATTTATTACATAATTATAATTAAGATACCAAGTTATAGTTTAAAATTAAATGAAAACGTTTTTTTTTTAAATAAAGGTATTACTATATAAATAAATATAAGAAATCAATAATGGGTGTGACCTCCATTATTATTGATACATTCTTGGAGGCGTCTGCTCATTGACGCTATCAAGGTATCAATATAATTAATATTAATCGTTTCCCATGCGGTATCAATGGCTGCAATTAGTGCATTACGGTTTACTGGTATAAAATTTGGCCCTTGTTGTCTTCGGATAACAGCAAGTATTCGAGCCCAAACATTTTCGATAATGTTAAAATCTGGGCTTTTGCTGGCCAGGGTAACAGCTCCAAGTTATTTTCTCGTATCCAATTGCGCACAACCCGCGAAGTATGAATAGGGGCGTTGTCCTTTAACAACAAAATACATTATGAAAATGTTAATTCAACAGATCCCGAACTATTTTTTGGAGAAAGTATAGTGAAATAAGAATACTTACTTGTTGGAAAATATAATCTTCGTCTGGATAAAACACTTCGACTGAAGGTTTCATAATAGTTTCAAAATATCTAAATACGCAGCAGAATCAAGACGTCCATCGATAGCCCAACAAACTCCTGGACCCCGCGCGCTAACCCAACCCCACACATTCACAGAAAAATAACCACTTCGTTTTTAGGACATATGTGATTATTTTCGTAACGAGTTCCTTCCATTCTAAAAACTTTAGTGGTCCATCGTTGCGGCTATTGAACGTTTTTCGTCGCTAAAAATCACTCGATTCCAAAATTCCAAAGGTTCGTTCACATATCGCCTTGCAAATTCCAGACGACGTCTCATATTTTCGTCACTGAGAACTTCTTTCGCAGCAGCATTATACTTCTTTATTCCCATCTCCTTTAATCTTTTTGTGCAGTTATACGGCATCCGGGAAAATGTGTATCTGCTATAGCCCTGGAGTATGTAGCAAATGGTTGTTCTGTTACGTAATGAAACAACTCGAGATCTTGAGCACGTGTAGATACTTTAGGTCTACCACTTCCGATGGCTCTTTCCAAAGTGTGTTCAAGATTCCATTTTACTCGGTAATGCCCTACGGTTTTTTGGTATATCTAACATACGTGAAATTTCACGCACGCTACGGCCCGCCGCTAATTCCGAAACAATCCGCGCTTTCAAATCAGCACCGAGATGAGGTGGCATTTTCACAACACTTGAAATTTTAAACTAAAATGGAATTTACATTTCTTACTTTATTTATTGGTTCACACTACCCCTTCTCAAACAGTAGGTAATTGTTTATTTATTACATACTTCTAATGACCAATGTAACAACCCTTAGAGCAATATGACTCAAAGGAAGTAAATTAAACAAGCAAGGATATTCTATTGTTATTGAAACTTATTCATAAAGTAAAAGCCATTTCCTTATAATGCTAATGGACAGGATTTTCTTTTAAGTATTAAGATTACAATAGAGGACTTATAAACTTTCGAAAATATCTAATTATAAATATTTACACTGCAATTGCTTTTTCCTTAATAATTTCTTAGCAATAACATACACGTTCTTGGTTTTAAGTTGTCATAAATTTGATATGATATAAATTTGTGTTTCTAATATTACATCACAAACTAATCTTTATTCGCCAAAAATTGTTGCTTAAGTTGTAAAGCTTCGTACACACCTGAACAACAAACCGAGCAACAAACATAACA
The DNA here is from genome assembly GCA_030710515.1 of Abscondita cerata. Lineage (NCBI taxonomy): Eukaryota > Metazoa > Arthropoda > Insecta > Coleoptera > Lampyridae > Abscondita > Abscondita cerata. Next base: position 698,592 of record JALBCR010000193.1, read on the forward strand.
ACGAACCGAAAGTCAAACAGAACGACAAACGATCTTTTATGATTTCCACAATCCGAACAACAAACGGAACGTTTGTGCTGTTCCCATAATTATTTTCAGTAGTTTTCAGTTCATATATATTTATTATTGAGAAGAGAAAATTGCGGAAAACAAGAAGATAGTGCCAACCAAATTTTTACGCACAAAGAAGAGTAAAAATTATAATTTACTTCGCTTTTTTTTATTTTGAAATTTCCCGCCCAAATGATGCTAATAGGGACATCATTTTTTTCTTGCATTCTTAAACACTGATTAATTTAAAACATTTTTCTTCTGTCAACTCCATAATATTACCTAAAACACAACAAACCCACAAAAGGGAGGACAAAAATAAATAATTTAATTCTCCCGCATAAGTTTGTTCGCCGTTTTGTTTAGATTCGTCCAAACCTGCAAACGCATTCGCGCGCATTTTTTTGATGTCGGAGAAAAAACCGACAAGTTGCGGGAACGCCGCAAACCGTTCGTGGAACAATCAGGACTTGCGAATCTGTTCTAAAATTCGTACGTAGCACCGTCCAAATTAATGTTCCGATTGCCGTTCGGTTCGTTGTTCTGTTTGTTCCTCGGTTTGTTGTTCAGGTGTGTACGAAGCTTTACAATAAGCATATTAATATGAACTATATCTTATGAAAGGAGAGTTATGTAACTATAATTAACGACTTAACGTTACGTTAGTAGATTCCATTTACTATTTACACATATTTTCTTGGAACATTCGATAATTAACTATCGGGATATGATGACCCTATACTTCGCAGGTTGTGCGCAACTGGATACAAGCAAATAACTTGGAGCTGTTACCCTGGCCAGCAAAAAGCCCAGATTTTAACATTATCGAAAATGTTTGGGCTCGAATACTTGCTGTTATCCGAAGACAACAAGGGCCAAATTTTATACCAGTAAACCGTAATGCACTAATTGCAGCCATTGATACCGCATGGGAAACGATTAATATTAATTATATTGATACCTTGATAGCGTCAATGAGCAGACGCCTCCAAGAATGTATCAATAATAATGGAGGTCACACCCATTATTGATTTCTTATATTTATTTATATAGTAATACCTTTATTTAAAAAAAAAACGTTTTCATTTAATTTTAAACTATAACTTGGTATCTTAATTATAATTATGTAATAAATTCTTGTCAAAAACTAAATATATACGTTGACAATAAGAATTGCCTTAGTTTTTATTTTCACTTTTATATTAACTACAGAAAAAATGAAACGTCATAAAATATACATTTTGTAAGGACTAAATATTATGAATAGAGAGTTTAATGATTTTTTTAATAACTTACAATAATTAGTAGGTTAGATTTATTTAAAAATAAGTAATAATCAGTCAACCCAAATAACCATGTTTAGTTTTTTGATTTAATTTAAAAGTTATTGCTTGTAGACGTTTTTTAAATCAAAATTATTTCTAATTTTATTTTGTAAACATTTCCTAAACAAAATTTTGATTCGATAATTAATCGAGCTATGGTGTTTAATTAGCGATACCTTCAAATATATTCTTTAAAGAAAAAAATTAAGTAAGCAACGTAAATTACCTATTTTCTAAAATGTGCTTATTGTAATGATTCATTCTACAGTCCTTCTATAAGATAACCCCTGCTGAGACTACCTGCTGTTAGAATTGTAAATGATACCCTTAAGTCCGCTTCACAATGTGCAAACTTTTGTTTACAGAAATTGTGGTGTCCAAGTTTTAAATTTCATGAGTGTACTTGTTTATTATATGAATTAATTTAAGGAAACGAATGAGTTTTATTTTAGACTTATGGTTTGAAATTTTACTTATTGGGTGGGCCATATTTGGGATCTAGGGTCTTATGTTGGCCCACTGCAAGGTTTCTTAAACTAGTATTTTATGTAAATTCAAAGCTTCGAATAGCATTTAATCGCGGTCTGTACATTGTTCAAAGATTATATAAAGCAGTCTAGGGGAAAATTGAAGAAAAAAAAGTGGACACAGTAATAAATGTAGACCTTCAAAATTAAGTGGGCCTTATTTGGCGCTGACACTTACTTTACTTTTTTGTCGAATAATAGTGAGGGGTAGTTTTCAGAAACGGGATCAATTTTCCTGCTTTTTTTTGAGGTAGCACAAATTATGTTCATTCTGTATCTGTGCTTGTTTTAAATTTTTTATTTTTTGTTGTTGTGGTCAGTAAGTTCGAATTCTGCCTACTTCAAAGAGGTCTGTTGGGATCAGGTTAACAATGCTGACGGCATGAAAGTCGCCGGTATACTCTTTTATTACTAAACGTCGGTGGCCGACATGGAAAAGGTGGTCTTTGTGAATCGTATGTAGTGACCGTTAAGAAATTGACCATTTTGAACAAACATCAAAAGCGGCCGATGTGAACATCGTAGGCATTATGAATTAAAAGGCGGCCGTTTGCCAAAATGGCCGTATAATACTTATAGACCCGTATATTTATATATTTATTATTTAATCTGATCACCATACAACTTAAAACGTCATTTAAAAAAAATGTAACAATTATTATTATACTGTAAATATTATCATCGATTAATACCACTTCGTATAAAAATACAAATCATTCGTTGATTAGAAGTTGGCTATGGAAATTATAAATTAAGTTAATATAATTCATATTTTACATTTTTTCATAAAGACTTTAACAATAGTGTATAATAAGTAATAAACTGCCGTGCTTAATTGGTGTCACAAACCTACACAACCGAAATACAAAGGACTCATAAAATTTTAACGACTTGTTATGAAGTTATGGTGCCATTTCAATTATCGCGTAACTATTAAAAGAGCTGCAGTGTTAAATAACGTCACATACACCTACAAACTAAATACCGAAGATTGCCGTAATTCATTTTGTTCGTGCTTAATGTGAAGTTTTTGCGTAGTTTTAAGTATCGCATAAAAGGCAAACACAATGCCATGCTAAAATTTTAACTACCTCACAAACGTAGGTACAAAATATCAAATTTATACTTTTAATGACCCGTTTTCACGTTTTACTTTTTTTACATTGGAATGCAGGGACTTACGAACGTTCACTCAGTGACGCGAAAATGTGAGTGCCCTTATCAACCAGTCAGCGATCATTTATTCGTTTCTGGTAACAAACTTTAATTCTAATATGTTCGTTCAAGAAAGAACTAATCATCCCTCAGTCGCTTCAAATGAAGCAGATGTTAATCACCCCAAATAAAAACACCACTTTTATGGCACAGTTAACCATACAAAGTTGTAAATGATATTAAATCCATTATCGAGAGGGATTTGTCGATGCATTCAACTCATCAACACTGAAAATCACCCCATCAAATGAAAAATGATTATAGGTATAAGAGGTAGAAGGCCACTAAATAAAGTAGATGCCCAAATCCGTTTGTGCAATACTTCTTATGGCAAATTAATCACACCCCAATGTCACAGAGCTCAATGTATACGTCGCACCAAAAACTATTAGAGGTGAATCAATCAATTCAATTCAAACTACTTAATTGTTATGCTGATGGTATCCTTAGAAAAAATTTATTTTATTCTTTCCGTGTGAGAGATTTCATCGGCATAGCATGCGTCTCCGACCCTCTTTTAAGACAAGCTGAAAATCATCGGATAGCAGAGGTGTTATAGTTGGAAGAACTGATGATAAGAAGAAACTGAAACATTATATATTCTTATCGTAATTTTTTTATAATTACTCCAATGCAAGAATTATGGATCTTTCGTTCATCTATTTGTTATTGTTAGGTTAGATGAGCTATAGGAAACTCTTTTGTAATTTTTTCTATAACTTTGATTCGCATTTTTTCTAAACATTATTAAGAAACTAAAAAAAATAATTAAAAACTAAAATTTTATATCTTTTTTGACCCAAAAACGCCAAAAATTAAATGCTTAAAATGATCAAAAAACTTTATTTTTGTACAGACTTTCTTTTGTTTTATAAGCTTCATATTATCAATACGTATAATATTTTTTATTACTAATTAATGCATTTGAATTTATTTATTTATTTATTTACGGAGTCCCTACTATACATAAAACATAATGCACAAAAGAAATACTTAATGCAATATATCCCACTAATTAAATCACAATAAAAATTATAATTTAAAATCTAAATAAATACATCATTTATATAAATTAATATTCCGTCCTAACACAATTTTAAATTTTTTAATATTTGAATAAAATAATTCAAACCAATTATGTTTATTAAACATATTAGCAAAACATAATATTCTATCAATTGATTGAAACCGACTGAAGTTTGTTAAATGTGTTTTTAAACGAAAAATTGTGCGAGACCTTGTGAAACGTGAATTTGGAAATATAATAAAATCTATATGTTTAAGAAAATCATTACAACAAATTTTGTTATTAACTAAGTTGTGTAAAAACATAAATCTGATATTATGCGACGATCCTCTAAAGATAAAATGTCGAGTTTGTTCATAATAACACTATAGTTGCCAGGTACATGTTTTATATTTAGTTTATATTCAATAAATCGTAAAATCGGCATTGCACTTTTTCCAAAGCCTTGATGTCACAACACAAATATGGCGACCAAACGGGAGACATATATTCTAAATGACACCGTACTAAAGTAAAATAAAGTGCACGTAAACAATCAACATTAAATGAACAACATATGCGGGAAATAAACCCCCACATTCGAGTAGCCTTATTACATAACATTAACATATTATTTCTAAAATTTAATTTGGTATCGAATACAATGCCAAGGTCTTTAATATTTTCCACTCTATTTACCGCAATATTGTTAATTTTGAATACAAAATTAATGTTCTTTTGGCCTCTATAAAACGAAATACATTGACATTTCTTAACGTTTAAATATAATTTGTTTTCAACGCACCAAGTGTATAAACGATCTATGTCACTTTGAAAACGGATACAATCATCAATCGAATTAATTTTACAGTACATTTTCAGATCATCAGCAAAAAGAAGGAATTTACAATGTGTAAAATGTTATATATATCATTTATAAACAATAAAAATAATATGGGACCAATATGCGAACCTTGAGGAACGCCAGAATAAATATTAAACGAATAAGATACGCAATCATGAATTTTCACACACTGACTTCGATTACACAGGAATGACGAAATCCAGTTCACAGTACACTTTGAAAAACCAATTGTGCATAATTTACGTAGTAGAACTGCATGGTTAACTCGATCAAACGCTTTAGCAAAGTCCGTGTATAAGGCATCAGCTTGATTACAGTCTTCCAAAGTTTTAGACAAGAATTCCTTAAACACCATTAAATTTGTTAGAGTAGATTTCCCTTGCACAAAACCATGTTGTTGATCACAAATTAAACCTTTGGATATCCACATTATTTGATCTGCAACTAATTTGTCTAATAACTTTGGAATAGTAGATTGAATAGAAATTCCACGATTACACTTTTTTACCAGATTTGAAAATTGGAGTTACGTAACTCAATTTCCATTGATCGGGGAAGGACCCCTCTTTAAGGATCGATCGAACAGCATATATATTGGAGTAACAAGAGTTGACACGCAATTGATAAGTACACACGAGGGAATATGGTCAGGACCACTTTTTGAGTTTTTCATTGACGTTATTGATTCAAACACTTCTTTTTCGTAACACATAATCTAGTGTTTATCAAATTAGAAATAGATGTTTCCATAAAGAAATCATTAAGATTATCAACATTTTGTGAATCAGAATAAACGGACGAAAAAAGTCAGCGAACGAATTTACTATACCATCATTTGAAGAGATGTGATTATTTTTAAATTGCATTAAAGTAGGTATACCCTCTTCTTCACGCAGATCTTTGACATATTTCCAGAAATAGTTGGGATCTTTTCTCAAACTGGTTTCAACCTTTTAATATAATTAGTGTGAAGTTCTTTATTTAATATCTTGCACTTTTTACGAAATTCATTGAATACATTATAGTCACCTATATAATTGCTTCGTTTATACTGAGAATGGGCAGCTTTTTTTTTATGGATTAGTTTGATTAATTCACTGTTCATCCATTTAGGGAACTTATTATTTGTCTGAGTTATACATTTTTAGGTACAAACATGTCAATACCTTGGAGTAAATAGTTGTAAAATTTGAAACAGCTGTATTAATACTACCAGAAACCAGAATGTCATTCCAATCAATAGTGGCTAAGAAATTGTTTAAACCAGTCGTATAAATAGATAGATTTAAAAATAGTCATATTTGAAAAACTTAAATTTATTTTGAAGTCAATTATGTAAGCTTTGTGATGAACTGAAGTATTTAATAACGGATCATGACATTCAAATACATCATACTCTTCATTATTAGTAAAAATAAGTCCAGAAACACCTCACGAGCATTCGGGATTGAGTTAATCTGACGACATCCGGCATATGAACATGAGTCCACCACTATTTCACTGTTAACATCGGAGGGTTTTAATGAATCGTATATTAAGTTATTATTATTCCACTTAAGTGCCGGAAGATTGAAATCGCCACAAACCAAAAGCTGCATATTACTAAAGTTATCATAAATATATTCAACGGTAGTGGCATTTTCTTCATAACATGTCGATGGTGAACCAGGTGTAATGTAAACCCCACCAATGATAAGGGACCGACTTCCGAAAAATATCTGCACAAAAATGTGTTCGATCTTATCATTAATAAATAATAGTGATGACTTGTATGATTTCTTTACAGCAATAAGGGTGCCTCCATTTACTACGATAAATTCATTTTTATGCTCAAAAATTTTAAAATCATTTCAATATTGACATATTACTATTTTTTAATATTTTGGAATTGCAGTAAAATTATTGAAATCAATCTCTATTTTAAAAAAAATGTTTTATAATTTTGAAAATTTTCTGCAACGAAAACTTATTAAAAGTGCAATTGTTCTTTCCTAATATGTAACAATAAAATAACAATTTTATTAAAATGGTAATAGCAAGAAAACTACTAAAGAAGAACACCTAGATCTTATCGATATAGAACCTTCTTTTTTTTTAATAGTTAAAAATATACATACCTATTAAAAAACAGAGTACTATTTTTTACATACCCTGTAAGTATAGGGTAGTATTTAAGACAAGACTTTATAATACTTTCACCTTTCCTAAAACGATTATTGCATCATCAAACAGAAAAAATCGAAAAAAGGTAATTAATGGAGTGGAGTGACAACAAATGACGATAGTATAAAGAAATTCAAAACAATTGGTCCTAAAATCACTTTCCAAGTTTGACTATGTTAAAATATATAGTGTGTTCCATTTACAATAAGAAAGTTGATGCTCATTTCCTCTGTGACCGAAAATTTACGATTCTAAAATTGCATTATAAAAGACGATGTTTATAATCACTCCCTAAATTTCAAATTCATTAATTGATGAAATCTCACGCATTACGTGGAAAAGGATGTACGATTGAATTGAAATGAAAAATAAAAGTTAAGTTTGAGGTGTACCAGATGTAACAATATTTTTTCTTTTTCACCAAATAAAATATTTAATCTAATAAAATGTAATGCAGAGCAGCAACATTTTTTTATCATATGTAACAGTATTTTGTTGTAGTTTTTGTTATTCACACATTTTACAAACAATTAGTACAGATAATCCTATTTAAACTGGTTATTAAATTTCACTCGGACTCCTAACACAGTTCAGGTTGATACGTACAAAGTGCAATTTTGAACCTAAAAACGAATTAGATTTATCGTTTTTAATAAAAATGTGGTCTTAACACATTGCTCTTTGGCTTTTGATTATATAAAAAATTACATTTTAAAAACTCGACGGCTATATTTGTACCGCTCGGGCTGTTTTTCAGGATTGATTCCAGATCTGGTTGAACCTCAGAGTTTCTTCGTTTCTGTTGAAGTTTTCCGAATGTTTATGGATCTCGATGGTCTCCCTAACTAGCCGAGCCGAGCAGTACCGGTTCTGACATGCACAATGCAAGCCCCGCCTACTTTGAACTAGTATAAATTCAATCTGCGCTGCCGATCTGATCAGTCAACAGTCTACATCACATTGGAAATGAAAGGACCTCTGAAGAAGCAGACCACTCCCGTTAACGAAACCTTAGGAAGAAATTCCAATCAACGATGGCCATTACACCCGAATCTAGACCACATTAGTTCGTAAACATGCCGCGAAAGCCTTAAGCAATTTTATCGCTGAATATTAATTCCACCTTTCAACTCATATTTAAAGAAAGTGTGTCAAAAAAATATTTTTTCTTCCTAAAATAAACAATCAATTTCCTGTCACTACGATTGACTATTGTATCTGGTGACACACTGAAGATAAAATTGGTAAAAGCACCATACTTGAAATTAAAAATGGGACACTTGAAATATCAGAAGTATCGTAGTACTTGTATACAAGTACCATTAGAGACAGATTTAATGTCCATCTGTACAGCAACCAACAATACATCAATATTGTTTGTTTTGTTTGTTTTTTCTATACGCCGTGAAGTTCATTCAAATCATGATTATCGTAATCCTTCATGTGACGTTTTGCGTTATCGCTTAATGCCGATTTTAAGGTAAGTTTTTTGAAAGGTTAAATTCAAAAATTGACTAATTCAAAATAGTTAAAAACGGACAACATATAAATGGTCGTTTGAAAAAGTTTTCAAGAACGTTTATTTTTCAGACTCCATTTTATTTTTATATTGTCAACGTTTCAAATGATGTTTTACGGTCCACTCGGCACGGAAAAGATTGCGTTTTCAGAGAGGTAATATTGGTAGTACGATTGATTATAAAACTAGTACTATCCAGAAAAGTGGTGGTAAAGTAAAGTTCACCATTTTTATAAGTGGAATTGTTTGTTATTGTTATTCGTCTTTTTTTAATTTCGTAAAATCTAATTTGGGCATTTCCACGATCACAACATAAGAAATGATTTTTCGCACCACCACGCTTAATTTTTGCGTAACCGCCGTGTGGTGTCTTATCCACTTTAAGAAATAAATGTTTGAATAAATAAAGTTTTTCCCAATATTTCTTTTTGTCATCAAGTATCGATTTTAGCATAATGCTCATTTTAACATTATTTTCGTTTTCCTCTAATTACCTTCATGATAACATTCTATATTATTCTACTAACTGCCTAAAAAGAAATTCTTTTCTGAGATGAGAAAAGTTAAATATTGTACGTTAAGGTGATGACTTATCACTTATGTCTGACAATCTAGAAGGCTTAAAAATGACATTAAAAGAATTTAAGCGAGCAATCCAAAAGGTAGTTTTATTTTTTAAACCCACTTTTCTTGATTGCTCTTAACACCGTAAGAACCATAACAAGTAAGCATGGATAACAAAATATTTGAACATGTTAGAATATTTTGGACAGATTATTAAAATTAAAATCAGATCTCGGATGTAAAGATGACTGACACATAAAAAAATTGGCAATTTCATAAAGTGAAAGCGCTTGGTAAATGCATAAGCTACAATGAAGAAAACAACGTCGGCACGAAAAATTGTGAACTGAGGATTGTGGACTTGTATGATCAGAATTGGAAAACTGATGACGTGTTGACAGGATAATGAGAAACTGGCAAAAATAAATGGAAAGAACACAATGTTGCAATAATTAGAGAGAGACGAGAGAGTTACAACTTTTTCTGCATTTACGTTTAAGCGCATATCATCTTTCAATTAATAAGAAAATAAAACAAACTGAAATGTGCTGAGAATGAGAAAACATATAATCGCAACAACCTTGTCAATTCAGCACCGATTTACTTATAAATTAAGTCGTATCGCACAAATCAAGTTATTCATACGGTTTAATTCAAGTCTAATCAATTCAGGTTAATGAGTAATAAGTAATAAACTGCCGTAAGTGTAACTTACATCGATTTGGATTGATAGACTACACACAAAAAGTTGATTTATCACTCTATCATCCGTTAAGGCTGTTTTATTATCACTTGGGACAATTTCAGATTTCTAGTAGGCGGTTCACTATTTTTATTTCTTGTTATATAAATAGCTATTTGTTGTTTTTTTCTGTTTCTAAAGCTGTTTAAAAATGCACATCATGTACAAAAAAATTGACATCAACAATTCAACAATATATTATTTATCTATTAATATTAATCGGCTTCCAAGTCTGGCCTGTTGCGCTCAGAAAAATTCGCCCGCGAGTACATTCATTTCACAATTCTCCAAGAGTTTTCAGCATTTATAGTTTACTTAATGTTAATTTTTCTCATTGATTTTTAAGTATAAATTAAAAAAAAAGTAGGGTTGTCAGAAAATTATTATCTATGTCGGGCAGGAGTCGAAATTTGGGCTTATAAGAAATCCATTTTCTATTATTTTACGTTTTAATTAAATTAAATACAACGAAGACGAAAATAAAAAAAATAGCTCCTGCACGACATACATCCAGAAACGCTACAACCGCTCCAAATCCAGAAATGCAACTCCGGCTTGATCATTCACACACACACGAAATTCAGTGTTAATGTATTCCATGTTTAACTGTCCTGGAGAAACGCGCTCGTCTACACGTCAAGAAGTTTGCAACACCCTCTTCCTGATTCTTTCGCCTATCACGTACCGCACGCGCTGGAGTTACAGACTTGTATATTTATTTGTCACGAAACTGCCTTCAAGTACTCGTCATGACGCTTACCATGCTCAGTTTCGACGTTTTAACGTTGACAAATACAGTCACACGCATCTGCACCAATTAGAATCTGAAGTTAAGCTAGCAAAAACTCGATACGGCAAAATCCGCAGCAGCAACAACAACTAAGGCCACGTAGCATCTTCAACAACAACAACTAAAATTACAACACAGCAGCATCCGGAGGATTTAATTGCATCAACCTTGCCGATTCAGCACCGACCTATACTATATAAACGAAATTCAAGTCATTCATCTGATTTAATTTAAGTCGAGTCCTGTCAGGTCAGATAGTCATGAATCGAACAATCAGAGGTGCATGCAGTAACAAGCAGCATCCTTTTCTAAGTTTATCAATACCTAGTCTGAACACTGCCGCACTCAGTTCGTGTAAATAGTGTATGTATTAGCATGTAAAAGATTGGTCCGTTATGTTCCGCTTTCTGGCAAATGAACAAGAAATTTTTTTTTTAATATTATGAAGATCATTCCAACACCGTCTCCCTACACCTACTTCCAAAATTTAGGAAAAGCAGTATTTTGCTATTTTAATATCAACAATGAAATCTTCTCTACAGGGTGCAAATAGTGATAATCGTTTCGTTACCATAACATGTGCATGCCTGCATGATTTTGTTTTGTTGCCTTGTGTCACAGATAGCTTGAGTCGACAAGTAAGGTGCCTACAAACGATCAGTTTTTCGTACGATAATTTCCGTCCGGCCAAATCCGGATGGCTCATTTCGGCTACACGATCAGTTTAACCAAATGGTTCAACTTTCAGGCAGTTGCGTCAGTTTGTAAAACTGAACGTGTGTAGTGCTGTACGATCGTGGACGGATAGCGTAACTTTCGGGTTTTCGGCATTATTATTTCTCTCGATCGCGGATGGACGTGTGTATCGACATTAGTTAAATCATCCAGAAATTATCCATCCGGCCAAAAAACTGATGGCGAAAATGGTTCAGTAAAACTGAACGTGTGTAGTGATGAAAGATCACTGGACTGACCGGAAATTATCGTACGAAAAACTGATCATGTGTGGACCTTTAGAGTCATTTTTAACAACAACTTTTAACGCACATATTTTGTTACAAGCTATGAACACAAATCATTAAAATAGAAATCGTCAAAAATAACGGTTTTATAGTAATCGCGAATTTATCGATAATTTTTAAATATCATCAATAAAATACGACTTGCCTCCTAGTTTCTCATTCTTGCATTCGACATTAATCAGAAATTCCAAAAATAACTTACACTTCAATCATTTAAATTGAACACCCATTTTTAAACTTTAATCTCTTCATACTATGTACTTGGACATACTTGCAATAATGCAAATGCGTTTTAAGAATTTTATCAATAATCTCGTATGGTTATCATATTTTTAACAATTATAAGAAAGTGTATTTTTAGTTATTTTAGGCACAATTTTTATTATTGTAAGATTTATTTTTATTACTAAAATTAACAATTTAAATATAGCTTTCGGTAATTATTTGACGGTATTAATAAACATGGACTTTCACATTTTTATTCACCGAAACGATTAAAATTGTGATTATCTTAATGATGAAATTCAACAATCTGAATAATAATTGCAATCTCAATCATCTTTGGTGAGAGCAGTATTTGACAAAGATCAGGTAATGTAAGAATATATTCACATTGAATTAATAAAATTAGGCTTGTCTTAACGTTGTTAAAGTTCTTTACAAAGCTCTAATGGTAAACCATGTATTACAGAGAAACGGTATATCACCCAGAAAAAAAATTATTTCTAAATATTTTTTATTATTAAATATTAAACGATGAAACTTTTGAAAAAAATCAACATAAACAAGGCTTTCACGGGCGGTGTCACTATTACTAATTGTCATTGTCGTGAGTGACGCTTGAACTGATCCATGATATATCGTCATGCAATGTTATATTTTATGTTTCTTCTATAATATTTACACACTTAATCAATATTATTACATATAAATACTAAGGTGGGTAACGGTAGGCATGTTTAGGTTTTAGTGGTTTTCCTAAATTTTTAAGCAAATACTTTACCAAGACGAACCTATTCACAATTGCACTGGTTTTGTAACCACACTGTACAGGTTTATACTGAACGTCTAGGGCACTATACATAACACTTAGATCACAATCTAATATTAAAAATATACCATACGAATAAATAAATAAATCAAATTAATGAGCTATGCTTATCCACACAACATATTTCTTGTACGATGGGAAATACTATGAACAGAAGATGCGAACAGCATTAAGAAGTTTTTGGTCAGTCGTTACAGCCAACTAAGTAATACGGGCATTTGAAGAGGAAGTCACAGAATCCAGTAAACTGTAAACAAAGTGCCGGCTAAGATATATCGACGACACTTTGCAACAAGGGCTACATATATTCGATACACATGGCAATCAAATTCACCCTGGATAAAAGCAAAATCTACCCTTCCTGGACGTATTAGTGAAGAGAATAGAAGGCGAAACAATACAACATGCAGTATATAGAAAGAATACTTACACCAATAGATATCTACACGCCACATATCACCATCACTCTATGGAGAAGAAGACCCTCATAAACACTCTACTGTCCAAGGCCGAAATCATCAGCTAAGAGACGTAAAATTCAAAAGAATTGGACAATCGGTAGTAACAGAATACACACACGAAACGGGACACACAATGGATTTTGGCAACATAGCTATAGGTAAACTACAGAAAATGATCGGTCAGAGAAGCAACAGAAATAGAGAAAAAGAGCATCTTCTTAGTAATACTGGAAAAACCTGGTACACCTAACAGTCACGGTCGGTGGAGTGAGAAGGACGGGTGCACGCGATCTATATATGTAAGATGTAGGTCGAGCGACAGGAGAATCAGATACACAGTGAAACCGGGAGAAGTTTTTTAGTAATGAGAACAAGAACTAATAATGTGTCACATCCTCACGCACAGCAATACCAGCACTTAGGTAATCATCGTAGCATGTTTCGTTTCAGCTAGTCTAGTTCTTTCTTTGGTATCTCATCCCAAGCAACCGGAAAATGATGTCTCAGGTAGTCTAAATTATTAGAAGTTTCTGTTCCACGCGTATTCAGCTGATCTTACGGGTCAGGACAAATTTGCAACTGTCCCAGGTAAGAGACTCACGTTATATTCACTATCAACATGCGTTAATAACTTAATTGTTTCATAACATAAAAACTTGTAAGAGCTTTATAGGTAAATGAAACACAAAACTTTAAACTTATAACTATAGGTGCAAATTGAAAGCAAATAAATAAAATTTTACTTGTGAAATAATATTTTTCTACAATTCATGTAAGGTATTTTTAAAAAGAGCTGCACTACTAATATGTCAATTGCAGTTATTGTTAAATAGTAACAATAGCACAAAAAATACATACAAACATTATTTAATAAATACACTACAAAAAGATAGAAAAATGCATACTGATTTGGTTTAATGATGAAAGTAGAGTCCACGCTTGAACATCTGTAATACTCAAAGATGCTTTTGGGACTTAGAATTAACTTCTCTTCTCGTTGCGGTTCTCCGAATCGAATTCGTCACTGTCACCGCTAATCCAAAACTCTTCTTCTTTTAGAAGGAGTTTCAAATGTCGGATGCATCAACATCTGTTTGGATATCCGATGTCACCTCCAGTTGCTTAATTTTTTTTGGGCTACTTTTTTTACAAAACGGACCGATAAAGCAATTCAAAATACTTTTTGACCAATACTTATTTAATTCACGAGTTTCAAAATCTAAGAAAATAAAATTTTAACCCAGATATCAATTCCTGTCAAAACGTCGCAAACCGTTAACGTATTAAAAAAAATTAAAGTAAGCCATTATAGTAGGGGGACTATGCCGAAGGTTTTTAGAAGGACTGCAAAACGAATTGGAATAGATTTCATCATTTTCTTTATAATACCAAATTACTGTATGCAAAGAAATCTGAGGTTTAAATCCACTAAAATAGGCAGTTAGTACTTCACGAAAATATTTATACTTTCTGAAAAGTCAACGTGAACTGAACATTGCATCATATTGGCAACGTGATTCGAGGTTTCTTACTAACTCACCTTTTGAACATCTTATTTCATCTTTAATAATCTTTTGCATTGCTTTTCAGTTCCTTTAATATTTACTGTAAAGTTCCTCAAATTCTACTTTTACATGAAGAGTATTCATTTTGTTGAAAAGCGTCAAACCTTATTCTGGCATCTTTTTTTCCTGATATTCTTCTTTGAATTCACAACATATGGTCTTTATTAATTCATGACTGTTGTTTATTATTTTTGTTACAAGCAAAAACATGTTTTTATGCATGATACCACTGATTTATAATCAATGATGATACGTAAGCAAGTGTCTCTGATGTGAGCATTTGGAGTAATTACCCAAAAGTCTGCATTTAGAAAAAAGTATAACTGATCCGTAGACGTTCAAAGTTTTCAGCTAGGAAAGGT
Organism: Abscondita cerata; assembly: GCA_030710515.1. Classification (NCBI taxonomy): domain Eukaryota; kingdom Metazoa; phylum Arthropoda; class Insecta; order Coleoptera; family Lampyridae; genus Abscondita; species Abscondita cerata. The sequence goes on from JALBCR010000193.1 coordinate 713,820, forward strand.
ACTTTTCTTTTTTAACCTTATGTAATGTGATTGTATCCCACATCCGGCGGTTGTCATTTTTCTTTTAAAATTTACTATCTCGTTTTTCAGATATGTATTGGGTGAAAATTTGTGGGGAAATTTTTTAAAGAATTTATTTTAAATAGATTTTTGGCCCAACATATTTACTTATTTGATATTCCAAGCGATACTTCTTCAAAATAGACTCTGTAGTAAATTTTATGAATTGTCTCTTTTGCTTACAGCTTCTTCCTAATGTTTTAAAGTTATAGCATAGGTGAGTCTTTAAAGTTTCGCCTAGAACTAAGTGCCGTTTTATTTCCTTTTTCGCATTTTGTCCTTTTTTTCGTTGCTCAACTTTTGATTTAGGTGAATCTTTTTTTTCTTTTCTATACTTATCTTGCAGCTTTCTTTTAAACTCATCCAGCTCATGTTCGACTTAGTTTAATCTTCTTAATGTAGCTGACTGTTTTCTCAATACCCATTTTCTTCCTGCTAGCGATCTTCCGGTTAAAGCTACATCTACATTTATATGTTTGTCATCGTTAAAGTTATACACAATTCCTTTAGGTGTTCTTGGTGGTGTAAGTTTATTTAATAATCTGTGCAAATTTTCAGTTTGCTTAACCTTATTTCTGTATTTTGTGAGTTTTTTCCACCGTTTTCTTATTATTCTTTGTCTTCTGTAATTTAATTATTTCACCACTTGTAATTTTTTTATGGTACCGCTCTGTTTCCTTTTGTTTCGCCTGCTCATAAAGTTCCGTATTGGCTTTTTATGTATGTATTCTGTGTCTTTATCCTATTGGGTCTTTCTTGTTTAAGTTTTTTGTTTTCTTACGTTTATCTACTAACTTTTCGTTTAGCTTAGCCAGAATCACAAAAAAATATAATAGGAAACGTAAGCTAGATCAACTCCATGGACTTTGTTCTACCCCATGGACATCATGAGTCTATACAGTTGATATCTATGGAGTTGATAAATCAAAGACAAATATCAATTAGCTTTCTACAAAACTACACTAATAACTTCTAATTATATGATAATAAGAAAAGTAATCAGTTTGTTTATACTTCAAATGAAGAATGTTATCGTGAACAATTAAACATAATCTGAAGCAATAACTCACTAATTCTAACTGTCATAAACAACTAAGACACGAGCCGTTTGTAAAGGTAACAATATTGTTGAAGTAAAACGACATCTGTAGGTATATTTTTACACTTTTCTAGAAGTCCATGGAGATGATGATACTAGCGGTGACACGTTTAAATACCTGTTTATTTTGAAACAGACTAACAGACAAACTTTTTTAAAAGGTCAAATATCATGAAACAAAATTGTTCGTTTTTAAATCTAAATAGTACCACAATTCATTTATTTTTGTTTTATTTAGGTCATGTTTGATCGCTTTTTGTATTGACAGGATTCATTAGTTACAATCCATGGAAATTTAGCATAAGTGTTCGTAGTGATTTCAAAAGTATGTTACTAGAGTAGCGTAATTATTAATCAATTTTACTATTTAGATCTTTCTGACTCTGGTGCCCTAGCGATAGAAAACGATTCATTCGAAATATTACAGATTACAGTATATTTCAGAAATTGTTACCATATTTAGCGCTGTATGACTAAACGAATACATAAAAATGCATCTATTTGTTACTGTAATAAATGATATTATTTTGAGCATCAGGTCGCCAAAGACTTTCACGCTTTTTTATACTTTAAGCTGATCGTTAATTGTGGACCATCCTATATTTTATGTACTAAATTTTAGTCGTAACAGTTAATACAAGATGTCGTTATTAATATATTTAAAACTTTTTACAATTCAATAATATTAATAACATAAATACTTTTCGAAAATAGTTGAGTTTTATTCATATTGGTGTTTATTAATATTGCGAAGGTGAAGTTGAGGTAACCGCTGATTTTAGACTCGATTAAATATGCGCGCCTGAAAGTTATGCATCTGACAATACACGTCGAGTCTGAAGGAAACTGTCATCCTTATACATGTGAGCTCTGTTGTGAACTTGTAATTATCAATGATACGCCCCCGAACTTTTAGTAAATTATACTCCAGTTAAAGTAGTGTCGTCCGTACGTCAATTTTGCTTGTTTATCAGTTGTTTTTTTGTAAAATTCGTAAGCCTTTTATGTAATATTATGGATCATTCGTAATCATGGCGGTCGATTTTAACGATTACTTTGGGTGAGTAAATAATAAGTTTGAAAAATCGAAAGTTCGACCAAAATCGCTTTTCAAAAACGTCCGTTTTGAAGTTTTTACACTAAACGGATTCTATTAAATTAAATTAACCTCAACATCTGTGATGTTTAACTCAGAAATCAATAAACAGGGAATTCCTTCCTCTTCCTTTATCCGCGGTAAATATTTACCCCCTTCCTTAATTAACCGTCAATAACAATCCTAAAATAAAAGAGGCGCAGCTCGAAGGATGTTTATCTTCATTTAACGAAAAGTAATTGCTATTTCTAGGGGAAAAGAACAATGGGTTCGATGTTTTGTATCATAACATGAAATATGGTTTGGTCTCCGGCAAAGAATTGGCAGAATTTTTTTCGAGAGAGGTGTGTATTAACCGCTTAATTGCTTTAAATTGGCTAAATTATACCACTAATATCAAGGTCGAGTGCTGAAAACAACTTCGAAAACGTTCGCTAAACTTGCGAAACAAGCTGGAAGTTGTTGTGTTCAGGGCACATTCGCACCCTTATGGCAAGTGTTAAAAAGTTCTGCCGAACGACTGTCGACACTACATTCCCAAATGGTACAAAAAGTTTCCGATTTAGTCAAGGATATTACTAAATACGCAGACGATTTACATAAAAAACATAAATCGGTAAGTTTTCTCACCACATTATTATGCATAATTCTTTATAAAACCTTACAAATGAAGCATTCAACCCATATACTAAGATTAATTGACTCAAATTTCATTATATATGTTTTTATAATATAAACAGACATTCTTCTGAATTCAAATTATTTTTCTATGCTTATGCTGGACTGTTTAGAGTAGAAAAAAATGACATCTCTGACCCACTCTTGTAGAGTAGTCTTGTTGCATCGTGTTGTTTGGTCGTCCCTTCTCGGTTCCTCCCACCTAACTCCATCATTATATATTTTTCTTTGTCTGCACTTGTCTGATTATCTATATATAACGTGACCATTTATTTATTTTGTCAGACCGTTCTAAACACAAAATAGTTTCATTGGCATGACTTACTAACTAAGCCCCCAATAGTGGCGTGACTTCTAAGTCGTATTTTTGTATTTGTCGGCTCAACATCTTTTTAAAATATCGGGTCTTGTTTTTAGATACGTGTGTAACTCAGTACATGATTTATTGATATTTATTTTCGTAATCAGAATAGCTTTCAGTGCTTAACTGTGTTTTATCACTGGTCCATATTTTGTTCATTTGGGAAACAACTCTTTCGACTGGTGCGTTACTACCATGCAGACACATACTGATCGTAACGAACGTACTCAATATTATGGAAAAGTTTGTTAAATGAAGGTTGTTAGTACGGAAGTGCTGGAATAATTCCACCCAACGGTTTTCAGTAGATACATTCTCGGCATTCCAGCCAGAGATTTTTTCATCTGTCGCATACTTGGAAATAAATGTAAACTCATCAAAGACTTTCGTATCTTGGCTGCTGCTAATAAACCCTTGCGTGATCAGTAAATCCATCACTTTCTGCACCTCTTCCCTCGTAGGCACCTTTGTTAAGTTTGCCTATTCAAACACTTCCAGTTCTGTGTTGAATTGACACCACTGCTGCAAGTATTCTTTGCTTATTTTATAAAACTTGGGCCGCTGGTTTTACATTCTGCTGGTCAACAGCAGCTACGCTTTCTTGTGATTTTACAAGGAGGTTACGGACGATGTGAGGAAGGAAAATCGTATTCTCTTTTACTGCCAGGTTATCTCGGACACGATTAATTACTTTGGCTGACTCTTTGGCCGACACATTTTGCCCTTCGATTTTGAACACAGCTTTATGAAAGGTCGCTGCTTGTGCGTGCAAAAATATAACCATAATTCTGAACTGGGATTATTGAAAACGTCTTTAAAATATTTGGGCATATTTGTCGATACTCAGAAAATAGTTTTTCAAAGGCTGAATCATTTTTATAACTCTCTTAATCGCGGGCATTAACGCAAGCCACCTTGTTTACTGTAGCCCAGCAGTTTGTGATACTCTGTATGAGTAGAATCACAAAACTCTTTCAAAGCTTCTACTCGAAATGTAGAAAAATGATTAAATTTTCACTATGATGCATTCGTATTCAACAGGAAGACAATCAGCGGCAGTTTTGATAACGTTGTGGACTATGTGGGCTCCACATCCAATTCAATAAGCTCTCTGCCAGTGTTACGTTCAATTTTGAGTAAACATTATTACTCCCTTTCCTATTCTTTCCCCCGAAATTACAGTTCGTGTGGTCTCCACAAAACGCCACAAATTTTTTATTCAAGTCATTGACAGACAATACTTCCTTCAAATAATCGACAATTATATCCGATGTTTCGCCTGGCTGCTCCCGAAACTCTAAAACCATGACTTTCACGCCTTCGTATGGTAAAAAATAGCGAATCAAAACTGGGAATAATTTGATTGAGCCATGGTTTGAAGCATCTGTTAATAAAGTTATGCAGTGGGCTTTGAGTTAATGCTCTTTTAAATCTTCGGTTGCCATAGTTGACAGCACGTTTACCACAATAGCTTGAGACTTTACACGTGCACAGGGAAGGGATTCACGCGCTTACTGATGTTCCGTATTCCGTCAACGACTGCAATATTTTGTTTTTGTTTAGTTCAAGTTGGACAAAACGAGTATCGTACGCAACGCAGTGATTTGTAAAACGCAATAATGCCTAAACGCAAGTGTTCTTTCAATATTAGTTTGCAACAGAAGTATCCATTTATAAAACAAAGAAAAGATGGTACCGCAGACGTTACGTTTGTTATCTGTCCTGCTCACACGCGTTGTCGCAGCACCGCGCGGTCGAGCGGCGCGCTCTGTCATCTGCCTCTCCGTGCAGGGCGTCGGGCCACGCATTTCGAGCGGAAAGAATACTTTGGGTCTGCTTGCAAAATCGGGACTATGTTGGCTTCGCTAGGGACACCGGGACTGTCCCGCCCAAACCGGGACGTATGATCCCGTTATCTATATACCGTGTGTCTCTGGCAAGACCCAATATAGGAATTTCGCTATAGAAAAAAATTTAATTGATTCACTAAGGCTATGAAATTCTCGTATTGACGTATACGTTACAATTATTTAAGCAAATGTGTGTCTTACGACATCTCGTGTAAAACATTGACACGTATGAATAGTATAAATTAGAAAAATGCCAACAGTTAATTGTAACGACATGTGTCGTTAAGTGCATAGCGCTATCTAAGCGACAGCTTTTAATGCTTGAAACACACGTGTGTCGATAAAGCCAAGTAAAACACCTCTGATGAGCTCATAATAAGAGCGAAATGCGGCATCAGGTGTTCTTTCGTTGCGTGTTATGCTTCTGTACAAGTTTTACTTGGCTTTATCGACACACGTGTTTCAAGCATTAAAGCTGTCGCTTAGATAGCGCTATGCACTTTAAACGCACACATGTCGTTACACTAACTGTTAGCATTTTTCTTGAGTTACAATTATTGTTATTGCGTGTTCCTTATTGTAATATTCTCTAATTTAATTTTTGAAAATGAGTGTGTATACAATCCCTGAGAAAGTTCAAATGGTTAAGTGGGTATACAGTGGTGAAAGCTATAGAAACACTTCTGCTTTGTTTGCTGCACCTTTTCCGGATTAGCCAATTCTAAATAGCAGTACAGTGATGAGAGTAGTGCGACTGATTGAAGAAACTGACAGTGTACACAAGCGTCCGAAGCAGGTTCAACAAAACCAGAACATGGACAATACCAACGATGAAGAAATCGATGTACTCGCTGCGGTGCAACTCAACCCTGCCATTAGCATTCGACAACTAAGTATCGACTGTAGTGTAAATAGGTTCCGAGTACATAAAATTTTGAAAAAGCATAAATATTGGTCATATTTAGTATTTTACCGGTGCTTTCAAAGATTCTAGAGAGAGTGATGAATGAGCAAATAAGATATTATCTTAATGAATTTATTAATGTACCTGTTAATCAATCTGGATTCCGGCCTGGTTTTAGCTGTTGTACTGCACTACTAGATATTACAGATGATATAATAGCCAACAACGACCTTTAAAACTTCTTGTTCTATTAGACTACAGTAAAGCATTTGATACGCTAGATCATGACTTGCTTTTATCTATTCTTAAGTACATTGATTTGAACCAACTCCATTAATACTTTTTGAAAATTATCTTAGGGACAGAACCCAGTCAGTGAAACTTTTAGACAAATTTCAATTCCATTAAATGTTACTTCGGGAGTACCACAAGGTTCTATTCTGGGTCCATTGCTATACAGTGTGTCCAGTATAAAATGATGTACATGGGGATATTAGAAACCGTTGGAGATAGAACGTCGGTTAAATGGGAGAAAAGCACATTTATCTGCCCAAAAATAATCTACGTTTGTTTTAATTTAAATTGATACCGTTACATAGATACAGGGTGAAACAGGAAATTGTGCATTTTAGAAAATCACCATATTTCCTTTATTATAGAAACTATTGTCATCAAATTTTAGTATATGGGTAAGAGGACACGTCGAAGCTAAAAATGGTGCCAAAATTATTTAAGCCTACTATGTTGTGCACGGCCAAAGTCAACTTTTTGTTTTTCTTATGAGCGCCATTTTAATTTCTACATTTTAAAAATTCTCATTAAAAATGCTCTTCAACCATGTATAACACATTCGTCGTCAAATACCATTAAAAAATTGCAACTTTGGCATATAACTTTTTTTTGACAAACCCTGTATATTAAAAAATATTTTTAAATCATGCCCGAAAAGACTCTGCATACATGTACAAAACATTTCTGCAGCATATTGATGCGTTCTCATTTGATAGACTGTGTCGTATAGATTGGACCACCCTGTATAATAAAGTTCCTAAAAATGTAAGAAACTGAATAATATTGCATTAAAAAAAAACTATAAAAATTACTACTCGCCCTATAATAATCTGTTTTTTATTATTTTTTTTTCTTCATTATTTCAAATGTTAAATTTTTTACAGTTAATTTGGTCGGAAAAGTTCACTATTTTTACTAACAGTTACTGACTAATTTCTTTGTTATCGATTTTGGTATTATGGACTTGCATTGATATTAACCTACACACATTCTTCGTTATTGAACTTTGATAATTTTAGTTTTAATTTTTAAGTGCAGATAAGGGTTAAGTGGTAGAGCAACCTTTGGCTAAACTTCGCCCTTTTTCCTCATTAGTTAATGTTTGTATATGTATATTTATATATATATATTATCTATTTGAGGAAAATAAAGTGATTTATTATTATTATTATTATAATATCATTACCCACATCACCAGCAAATATTCAGAACCGATGGCCGGTGACAAAAGGCAAGAATTTTGTAAAACATTAATGGAGTTATGCAATTACGATATTAATTTTGTTAAGAATATTTGCTTCACCGATGAATGTTCGTTCAATCTAAATAGAGCACCAAACAACCAAAACTTTTGTTATTGGAGCACTCAAAACCCTCATTTATTTGTACCAGCGCACACACAATATCCCCAAAAGTGAATGTTTGGACTGGAATATTCTCCAACACAAAATAGGCTCATTTTTATTGAAGGTACACATACTGCGGATAAGTATAGAGATTTATTGATGCAGCAAATTTTACCCACATTAGATCAAGTAGCTGAAGAAGATGGAGTTGTGATGGGTGTACAGCACATAATGCAAATAAAAAAAACTTCTTTTAAATTAAGCACTTCCTAGAATCTGGATTGGAAGAGGTGTGGAAGTTACTTGGCCACCAAGATCACCAGACTTGTCCCCCAACGATTTCTTTTTATGGCCTTACATATCTTCGAAGGTTTACACGGACAGACGCCACGACACAAGTGAGTCTTTAAAAGATAAAATTGTGTAAGTTTGCTTCAATATACCAGTAAATATGATTGCAAATGTGCAACGAAACTTCTATGGCCGATGTAATACCTATTAGCTTTCACTTCTGTATATCCACCAACAAATCGGTCCTTTTAGGACCACTAACACATTATAGAAAATAATGTTTAATACGATTCAATTAAAACTTAAAACGGCAATCACTTTTAATAAAAAAACAGTATTTGATATTACAACATTTTTTAGAATTGTTCTTGGATGGTTTGAAAATAACAATCTTGTTTGTTGACTCCTGGATTCTAGTAAAACCTAAAATAATCAAATAATAATCAAAAAAGAAATAGCAAATTAAATAATTTAAAGCTCAAACCATTTCGTTCTCATTATTCATAAAATTAAAAACCTTAATCGGACATCTTCTAAAAATCTTTATTCTTCCCATGAGCTTCAAATAATTGTTTATGACAAGTAGCTAAACATGTATAACACTCATACTGATATCTGTCGTACCCATAATACTAACTGTATTGACTTAAAATAAACTTTTAGATTTAGAATACCTGCATATTCTTGCAAGATGCAAGTATTATGTTTAATAGTTTACACACAGGTCTACAATACAAGAAAACAAACGACTCATTTAACATGAAATTCAATAAGAAAAGTTTTATGCAAAAGTGTTTGATTATGCTTACTTCAAAAGCTATTATAAAGTATGCAAGCAACTGAACATTGAAAAAAATGCCATAACGTATACATTTGTCCTGCCTCCTCCTTTGTATACTGGACATATGATTGCTTCTTTCCACTTTTAGGTATTTCCTCTCCTGTCCATATTCTTTCAAAAAATTTTCTTAATTTTTTTAACTTTTTTCAGTTTATCTATTGTTATCCCCCTCCTCTGTTTCTTACTTTTCTACTCCCATACTCTTTTTTTTCTCTACCTCTTTCTTTCCTCCTAAGATTTTCATATAATGTTCTTCCCATTTCTCTACTTCTATTCTAGCTTCCTTACTTTTTCTTTTTGTCTCCTTTTGTTTACAAACTCCCATGCTTGTCTTTCATTTTTATTTCTCCTATCTATTTCTCCATATGGTTTTTATATTCCTCTTTTGCTCTTGTACCGGGTGACCCAATAAGACTGTTCCTCTGCCATATCTCGGGAACCGTTTGTCGTATGACTTTGGTATAAAAAATATTAGGAATTCAAAAATATTAAACCTAATTTTAAAGAAAGATGTACCGGTGACCCAATAAGACTGTTCCTCGGCCATATCTCGGGAACCGTTTGTCGTATGACTTTGGTGAAAAATATTTTCAAGTTTTAAAATGACCACCAAAGGGCGTAACTGCCATTTAAAATTTTTAAATTGCATTTTCTATAAATTTCGCATAATAAACAAAAAATTTATTTCACATTTGTAAAGAGAACCAATTTATCTATCATTTTCGTAAAACAAAAGTTCAGTTATTTCAAAAACAAAGATAGCTTCTTTAACTTAACGGTTTGACCGATTTTGGTATCGTTGAAAAGAGCATTCCTAAGCAATAAGAATCTAGTTAATTTAGTTGAATCCATCTCAGTCAGGAGGCTAGTTTTGACACCATGACCCAAATTATTGCTTAAGGAATGCTCTTTCAACGATACCAAATTTGTTAAAATCGGTCAAACCGTTAATAAGTTAAAGCAGGTTATTGCAAAACAATTGAACACCCCCGCCATCTTTGGTGGTCATTTTAAACTTGAAAATCTTTTCTGCGATTCTTCATGGATTTACATAATATTTTTTTACACCAAAGTCATACGACGAACGGTTCCCGAGATATGGCCGAGGAACAGTCTTATTGGGTCACTCAGTACATCTTTCTTTAAAATTAGGTTTAATATTTTTGAATTCTTCTATTTCCATCCTGCCCTTTCTCAATTTCCTTCTTCCTTTCCTCAGCTCTCTTCTCCCGATCTCACATTCCCAATTCCACCAAACTTTTCCTTTCCCTACTTCTTTTCTTTTCCTACTCTATACTTTCGTTTTACTGTGGACTGCTCCATTATTGTTAACATCCTCCCCATCTCGTCCTCCTCTTCCCCTTCCATTTCCGATCCCTCCTCCATTCTCTCTTTATACATTTTTATATTTTCCTCTGTCCAAATTTTCGTTTCTCCACATTCTCCTCCTTCCTCTTCTTCTTCCTCTTTCTCTCCCCACATGCTCACTTCTAGCGGTTGGTGGTCTGATTCCATTTCATCTTCTATTTTTAATGTTTCTATGTACTCTTTGCTTTTTTCGTTTATTATTACATAATCTATAACTGATTGTCCTCTTTCGCTTATATATGTATATTCTCTTTTTCCACCTTCTTCAATATTTACGTTCATTATTGTCCAGCCTCTGTCCTCACATAACTCCAGTAGTTTTCTTCCTTGCCCGTTTATTTTTTGATCCATTGATCTTCTGATTCTTACTTTTCCGTTTATTATTAATCCTCCCTCTTCTCCTATTCTTACATTGAAATCTCTCCCCAATATTATCTTTTCTTCTTCCCCTTCCTTTATTTCGTTCTCTATGATCTTTTAGTCTTATCCATTTCGTTCCCATAGATCGTCATGATGACAACTCTCCGTTTTCTGTCTTGATTGTTGTTTTCATCATTTCTTTTATTCCATTTTTTTTTTCTTCTTCCTTTTCACATTCTTTTCTTACCCCCACTATTATTTCCCCTTTCGCCCTTCCCTTTTCCCTTCCCTTTCTGCATACTGTATTTCCCATATAAACTCCTCCGGCATTTTTCTTTCCAATTTATCCATTCCTTCTCCTCCATCTAAGTTTCTACCATTCCCACCATTTTAAACCTCTTTATATATTTCCAAAATCTTCCCCTTTATTATTTAGCCCCGCAATGTTCTAAAATAGTATTTTGTTTTTACGTTTTTCCTTACACTTCCCATTTGTCACCTCCCTTATCTCATCTCCATTATTCTTTGCCAGAATGTCATCTTTGTTCTTTTCTTTTCCCCTTTCTATTAGTTTTTTGAACTCCTTCTTACCAGTTTGTGTTAATCTTCATTCCATTTCATTTCCTTTCCATTCACGAAGACTTTCACATATCCTACTTTAGTTCTTTTTCTTTCTTCTCTCCATTTCTTAGCTTCATACCTTATTCTTTGCTGTATTCTCTTTTGACATGTCCTCATCAATATAAATTTGAGTACCTCTCTCAGCTTTCCTTTCTTTTTAGTATCTCTAGTTTCTCCTCTATTGTGTCCAGTCTTATTAGTATTATTCCTTTAGATATTTCTTTAGCTTCCACCACCCCTTGTCTATTCCCAACTCTTTTTTATTATTTCGTTCACTTGTTTTTTCGGTCCCCCCAACCTGCATTTCCATTTCTTTTATTACTACATTTTTTCTTCTTTTTCCTTCTCCATTCCTTCTACCCTTCTTTCCAAATTGAAAAACTTTTCTTGTAGTTTTTGTATTTGTTTTCCCATTTCTCGTTCATTTTTTTATTTTCTCCTTCATCTGTCTTACCTCGGCCCCGTTTTCTTCCATTTTTGCCCCATTTTATTCTGTTCCCCTCTCATGTATTTTATTTCACTGAGCGTCTCATTACACCTCCATTACTCCTCTCTCATCTCTTCCTCTCGCCTCCGCCTTCGGTGATTTTTTCGTTTTACTGCTTTTTTTGAATACCTCCTACATTAAGGCCTGTCTTTTCTCTTATTTTCTGACTGCGTACCTTCCGAGTCTGACATTTTCTTTAATTTCAACTGTAGGTACTTAATTTCTTAACGAAATATTCTTAATAATTCGGAATTGAAAACTATTTTTTAACTTCAAAAATTGCAATTAATTAACTAATTTAACTCTCCCACGCTTTAAGTTTATTAAAACCCACGTTTTACTAGCATATAACTGGTCTTATTATCGTTCTACACACCGCGTCTAAGATAAAGATGGTCACTGTGGGGATTTTGGAAACGGTAACAGATAAAGATTTGGTTAAATGGGAGAAAAATTGCACAATCAAAGGCTTAAAGAAATGGCCTTCAGAAATTCCAGAAAAGTTTTTTAGTTTTTGGATTTTCGATTTTACATATTATTTTTCTGGCTTTAATATTAGACCTAAACCAAAACCAATGACACTTCTCTACGAAAACTTTTCATGCTCTTTTAACGTGGCAACTTAAATTCACTTTTTTAATACGGCACTGATATTCTAATAGCAGATTATGAAAGCTCCTTCTAGTATGATTCCAACGAAGTATAGCACTTTGCGTTTTAGTCTTTTTTCGACCTTGTTTAAGAAAGTTTCTATTACGGACTTCGGCATAGTTTTTACTTTTTAAAATAAATAATTACTTAAATGAATTAACAGTTTAGATCATTTAAGTATATTAATCTAATAGTTGAACTAATACATTTGTTTAAGATGTTCCAGAACAGCTCTGTAATTATGTGCTGGTGTACCATCCTAATGCATTCAACAGTTACGAACTATCGCAAGAGGTATTTTGTCAAGAGCATCCTCTAAATCATTTGCACCAAAGGTAGGTAACTTTCTGATGTCAAAGTATGATGGTAAATAAATGGTCCTACAATCGTTGTACCCTAAATATCAGTTCACATATTGAAACTAAAGTGGCGTTGGTGACTTAAGTTTTAAACATAGATTGGTTTGAGACCAATAATGAACATTTCTACTATTGTAAAAATGCCATCAATTGTAACCATACATTCATCAAACCATACTATTCGACAAGGAAAATTCATATTTTCTCCTGGCATTTTCTTATGTACATTCACAAAATGATCGCGGTCTTTCTAATTTCCCATTAACTTGCTAAAAGTATTTTTATTTGCTTTTTCTTTCAGGGTAGTTTCTCAATTACATATTATCATTAAATGAAATTTTATGGTGGGATCAAATTAAACGTGCCACCATGTCGAACTTTTCTGCTTTAGAAAACATACTAAATAGAAAAAACTTTCAAAAGGCAACGTAACTGTCAATCAAAATACAGCATTATCACCAAGACAAAAGCATGCTCTGGAAAACAAATTAATGTGATTATTGTATTGACAGTAACGTTAAAGTGTTGATATTAGTTTGTTGTTTCACTTATTGTCTAATAACTACCACATTTGGCATTAGTTATGTTTTATAACAAAGAAAAGTTCGACATGGTAGCATGTTTCATTTTATTCCACCAAAATTGTTCAGTTGCGGAGGATATGTATTTTGCAGAAGTACCCCGAAGGAGATAGCCAAACCGAAGAACTTTCAGCAAATTAGTGTGAAATCTGAAAGCATATGGTGCTTTTAAAAAACCTGTAGCCTCTCGGCAAAAGACCAGTGATGAGGAACTAATAAATAGTATCTTGTTAGCGGACACTGAAAATCCAGGTGTATCAACCCGACAGATTGAGCGAAATATTGAAATACTAAGATTTTATGCATTACATCTATACAAATACAGAATCTGTCAAGGGCTTAGACCGGGTGATCTAGATCGACGACGCTCCTTTTACGAGTGGTATACAGGAAAATGTGAGGAAGACATAAATTTTCCATACAAAATAATATGGTCTGACTAAAGTGTAATCAACGAATAATGGTATTTTCAACAGGCGAAATGTACATTATTGGTCAGAAACAAATCTACATTTAAAACATTGTCGAGACACCAACATCGATTTGGATTTAAGCTGTGGGTTGGTATTCTTGGGACAAGGATTATAGGACCATTTATTTATCAGAACAATTTAACATTCGAGCGTTACCTGCATTTACTACAAAATCATTTAGAAGATTTTCGCAATATTACCTCTGGCGGTAGTTCATGATTGTTGGATACAACAAGATGGTGCACCAGCACATAATTATAGACACATGTTCTTAATTGTTTGTTGTTCTTTTAATTTTTAGTTTTTCTGTTAATTTAATTTTACTAGTTGTTTGTTATTTTTATTAGATTACTGTATTAGTTCAACTATTGGATTATTATTAAATATCTAAATACCGACAAATGTGTAAACAGTTGCAGTCGATCCTTCGATTATTGTAGCCAACTAAGCAAACAAAAACCGACAACCACTCGACAGTTGTTTCGTCCTTTTGGGACTCTTCAGGAGTGAGAGAGCACTAGTGCAAGTTCACTAACGTACAAATGCGTGCTTTAGACGTTTTCATACGTGTTACTTTTGCATGTCGCGTGTTGTGCCTACCTGGCGCTAATTTAGTGGACAGTGCGTTCAATAGCACAAGTCACGTAAGACATGTAAGTTTTATTGGACAGTTTTGTGTAATGTACAGTTCCCCTCACAAACCGTTTGGAATGCTGCTGTAATACTGTTAGTGGGTAACTTACAATTCTCTGTTGCTGATCAGCGCGTAATTTTAAATTTTGACATTTGGTTTGCAGTGTTTTGTCTGTATTTATGAAGATACTGTATATCATAAATACTCCAAAATAAATTCACCCATACCCGTCTGCTTGTGCATCCAAGATACACACAGCCTTCCTCGAGGAGCTAGTGACTTCAATACTTAGTGTATACTGTACTGAATGCTACTTTTACGCACTTCCACCATACCACTACCGTTCCACATTACCCATCGAGAAAATATCTTTCCCTACCCTTAATTTTTTAATTTCAATGAACCAATTTTCTTAGACCAAGAACAAAAAAAAGACAGATCTTACTGCATAATTTAAATTCTTTTTTTCCTTCTACAGCATATACGCTCCTTTGTAGGAGGAGCTTCGCCTGCCTATATATTAGGGGAGTTTGGCTTTACACTTCCATGCTGGCCAGACGGGTTGGAAGTGGCTGTGATGTATTGTAACGACCACCAAAGATGTTAGTATGGTAACCTTTTGGCTTGAGAAAACTTTTCGCCATCACTGAAATCGAACCAGCGCATCAACGGTGGCTAATTTAGTAAACTGGCGCTTATACCGCTAGGCTATGTTATGCTATTTAAATTTTTAACCTTGTTGAGTGATTTCAATTAGAAGCACAGAAATTTTAGTGATTTCCACAATTGCCCAACATTTAAGTTATGAAATTATTCATACACTCGCATTTATATTCTTCTGAAGCGTTGTATATCGGCTGCATTCCTTGCGACACTGAATGTGAATACGTAAACCAACGGTCGAAACAGCATTTGCAAATAACACTCCCATCCCATCGTTTCTAAGTTCACTAGTTTTAATCAGGGTTGATAAACCAACATGTGACATTTTCATTATATCACTAAGTAGTTCATCACCGCAAATAACACTCAAGTTTCCTACCATTTTCCTTATTTATACATTCCGAGCACCTTATAAACATATAGAAACAACTCATCAGCCGTACATGCAGAGCCATTACGGCCCACCCAGCACTGCCGGCACTTGTGACCTTGGTCGCTCCCTTTGGTTCTTAACATTGTCAGACACTAGGCTTGTAATCATTATTGTATTCGAAATCAAATATTTACTGTTTCTGTCTCGACTCTAGTTAATAATATTAGAATTCTTAACTTTTCATAAAATTTTTGCAAACAGAAGTCAAAGTTAGTCGAAAACGACGTTCTACAACCATAAAAATGGGGCATATGGGCGCACATTTTCAGACTATTTCTTTAGCTGGCTTCGTAACGTCATAATAGCCATTTCTAGACATTTCTTTTTAAAAAAGTGAAAATGTAAAAAAAAATATGCATTTAAAATTAAAAAAGACCTCAAAAGTATGAAGCGCCCAGTTGAAGATGAGGACCTTTTTTCCCGGTATTAGGATACTCCACCCAACATTTATAGCAAAATGAAAAATAAGTTACATATTTACATCGAGAGTACCTTTTTCTTTTCTTAATATATTGAATCTATTTTCCTTTTAACACGGAAAGGACCATTTCGTGTAGAGTAATGGGACCATAAACAATATATTTCTTTGTAATTATTTATATATCTTCATTTTGCCAAATGTAATCATCAAGTTCTCTTTAATTTTATAATACGGTTAGTATACCATATGTTATCTATTTATGCAGTTGTTTTCCCTCTTCTTCAGTGAAGTTTGTATGCCGGTTTTAATTTTTGACTTAATTGTTTCCGAATCATTTCCATCCAAGTGTTGATATCTTCCTAGATTGGGACCTTTTTTATCGCAGTTTATTAATTTTGCTCTCTGGTTTAGTAGTTATTACCTCATTGTTATAATTGGTGGAATATATCAACAAATTTGTTTAGTACTTTGTCAGATCTTGAGGTTCTACTGTTTAAGAATTAGAACTACCTTCGATCATAATTATGACGAAAAATAAAAGAAGAAATAATTGCACAACATTCTTGAAGAATTTAGCCGCTTCTTCTCTTTTTTTGGTGTAAATTAATTTTTTTTTATTTATCCATTTTCATTTAGAAACTGCCACTCCTACTCTAGCACTACAATATTGCTTATATCCTTCACAATCTTGGTCTATCTTCTATATGGTTTCCTTTCGAATATTTTTTTAGTGTGTAATCTTTTTGTTTACGCGCCCCAATTCTCTTGCTTTGATGTTTATTATAACTTCGCTATCTATTATTCATTATTTATGTGTTAAACATGCCATTTCAATAGGGTATTCGTTTTCTTATTTTGATTCGGGTTCAATTCCAATGTATTGTACCCTGGTCATACCAATTTAGCTGTTTCTCGTTTTCTACCTCTACGATTCTTCTTATTTCTTCATTAGTGACTATTATTGTTTTGTAGATGTTTTCCTTCTGCGTCAAGTTTTCGTTCATCAAGTTCGGATGTAGCGTCTTAATCATATTTTTTTCATGCCTACTTTGTACGTTAGTGCGATATGAAAGTACGATTTTTGATGATGATACACAGTTTTATTATGGTTTCTTTAATACATTAAATATTTGACAAATAAAACTTAATTTTTAGTTTTAACTAAAGTGCAGTTGTTGACGGTCTACAAGGGAATGTTTCTTTTCTATCCTACCGTTTACAAAGTGGGTCATTTTTATAACCCAGATGTGGCCTAAAAGGTACCTCATTACAATCAGCCATTTGATCTTGTACCAAATATATTTTTTTATTTCTATAAATGTATGTCTTACTTTTTGTCTTAATTTGTAAATCTCTGTTTTTTTCAGTTCTATTGCCATTTAATTTACATTAATTATCTGGTCTTTGTTGATAATTGTTCCCACTCAGTTCAGTTTTCTTATCACATAACTAGATTAAATATAATGTATTAACCTTATTTGTTTTGTCGTATTAAATCCTCTTTCAAGAATTGTATCAGTTTCTTCCTGCCGATACTATAATATCAAAGGTTGGGTTTGATTTTCCTGAATTGATATTTATTTGTTTTCATGTGTTCTATAATTTTTTTGGTACACAATATTTGCTAAGCTGCATTTAGTAACTCAATTCCACGATACTAACTTTTTATGTATTGTATCTATTATTTCTCTATTTCCGATCTCTTTTATTATGTGAACATCTTATATACAGAGTGTTTTATAGCTCCATATATCTTTTCTCATGATTTCGTCGTTAGATATAATTTAATGCGGTTTGGCAAAATTCTGCATATTCTAAACATAATTGTCACTATACAGAATGATCAAGATAGAATGCTCATTTATAGTTCATATGTTTTTAACATAGAATTACTAATCAATTGGTATAGGTTTATAGTGCATCCATAATATATCATTTCTCTGTAGTGCACCTTAACATAAGGGGTCATTTTAAAAAATAACTTTTCTTTTCAGCACCCTGTACAGTAAAAATATTTTTAGATGCAGAAAGTGTCCTTCTGCGATTTTGCCAAACCGCATTAAATTAGATCAAACGATAAAGACAAGAAGAAATACGGAGCTGTTAGAGTTAGTAGATTCTAATTAAACAAAAAATTCTGGTCCGATTTTTTAGGTGACTGTTGTTAAACCATATGTTTTTTTTTTCTAAAACGTATTAGTTGCTTTGTGGAGTTTTGTGACCAATACCTTCTTTTTCTCATTGTTTCTTTTATACAATGATTATGCAATTTGTATATTATTTAATTGAATTCTTGTATTTTTGCAGCATTGATTTCAGACATTCCATCTTTCTTCCTCTACTTTTAATCTTTTTATTTTGTGTATTTATTCTTGGTATATTTTTTCGTTCTACTGCTAATGTCTTGGTGTTAGTCTACTAGTCTTTCTTGGTATATTCTCTTTTATTTTTTTTTACCCTCTTACTCTATTGTTGCAATTAAATTTATAATCGGTATGTTTGTTGATTTCGCCTTAATTCTTATGAAACCTAATCTACCATTTATTGACATTAATGTTTCCTCTTAATTTATTTTTAACATAAACCTAATTTTATTCTTGTTTATCCTCACTTCAATGTAACATTTTGAGATCTTTTTATTATTACCCGTACCTCTTGAACTGCAGCCAAGTCTACTTTTTATTCTACATTCATCTTTTTAAATAATCATCTTATGTTTATCTTTTTTGATGTTTCTTATTTTCTTTTCCACCGTTTTTAGACTTATCTCCAAATTCTTTATTCATTGCTTGTGTGTCTTTGTTGGTTTTTCGGTTTTCTTTTTTTTGTCAGATATTCTGATTCATTTAATTTCTCTATTGTTGTAATTTGGGATTACATCTTTTATTGACGATTTGACTGTTTGTGTTGTTTTTTGCATTTAGTCTCGATATTTTCCTTCATAATGATTCTTCTTCTATAATAATTCAACCTTTACTGTAGTTTGTTCTTCGTTCTTTATTTTTTATTCATATATCTTGTCAATAGTTCAGCATACTTATGTTAATGTTCTCTTTAATTTTCCTTATCAATTACGTACTTGGACAAATCTTCTTGGATAAAAATGAGTACCTTCTTCTTTATTATCTTCATTATTGGTTTTAAAAATGTTTAAAAATTTCCTTTTCTATTTCCTGATAATAATTTTTGAATTGTTGCGTAGGTACATATTCCATAAGTTTTTCGCCTTATATTTTATCAAGTTTTTTATTTTTGCTCATTTCTTTCTCCTCTTTCTTTTCATTTGTATTTCAAATTGTCATTTTTATTTATTTTTTCACGATCTTCTCTAAATATTTTTCTGATGTACTTTAATCTGGATTCATATTTGTGATTCTTTTGGCTTTACGTGTAGCTTTTACTAACTCTTATATTTCAGACTTAACAGCATATTTTCTCTTTCTTGTATTGATGGCTGTATACCGTCTTTGAATTGTATATTATTTATGGTTTTTATTTTTTTTGTCACAAGCAAACTTTTAGGTACTATTTATAGATATGAAAATTAAATATTGTTATGAATGTTCAAAAAGTTCCAACTTATTTTGAAATCTTCCACAATATCTCTGTTTTTGTTAGCCATATTGTCGATGAAATCGCAAATGCACGATCGACTCGTAACCAAATTTTTCTTTGAGATCGCAACCTGTCACCCCACTATAGTGGTGTAGGTAGTCTGTATCAGGACTTCACGCTTCACAACATCTTCTTGTATTTTGCGCGAGACCAAAGGATTTTCTACCTTTGACTCTGAGGCATACCTCACATCTTCAAGGTTTTTTTCCTGGACTTCTTTGCTTTTGAAATGAACGTTTGATTAGGTTATGATTGTAGGTTTTTTTGCTCTCATACATATACGTCTATTTCGTCTTTGAAAGACAAATTCCAAGGAGACGTCAGATTTCTGACCAACCCAAACGCAAAGAAATCATGAGCCACTGACGTGGATCAATATGATCTCAGTGATGAACTCGTGCGATACCTACTGTACAACATAAGCTCAAATGAGACTGCAAATTGCGTGCGACACCAAAGAAGAACGTTTCTTCCAATTATGTACTATTATTGTTTATTTATACTGTCTGCTCAGGGTCATCAATACTTGTGTCGTTTAATTTGTTAAACCCTAGAAACAAATTACTCTAAAGGGTCATTGGGGGGTGTCAATTTTTATTCTAAGTGTAAAAATTGCAAAAACATCAAACAATCGCAATAATCGGATTGCACTCCCACAGATTTTGTATACAGCGTCATCCCCAAAGTCTGCACCAAAAAGGAAACTTCTTTTATTATGGGTTTTCGATAAAAAGTTTATGCATCCTCTAAAGCTAAAATGCACTAACACTATGTGGCAAAAAGACGCGTAATATACGAGGTGCATTTGAAAATTTGATTTTGAGTCATGGCCATCTAGGAGAAATTTTAATTATTTCCAATTTTTTTTAAATGGTGGCTATAAGAAAAAAGATTTGCTTTCAATAATAATGAAACGACATTTTGTATATTATTTAAAAGAGCTTGTAATTTACAAATTGCCCAATTATTGTGCTAATTATGGTCAATTTTTATTCATTAGAAAAAACTTTTTTTTTATTTTTTTGTTGACACCAAAAATTACGCGTCTTTCGCCTCATTTTGTTGGTGCATTTTTAGTTTTAGGGGGGATGCACAAATTTTTATGAAGAATAACTTTTTATCGTAAAACCCATAATAAATAAGTTTCCATTTGGTGCGGACTTTAGGATGATGTTGAGCATGTTGGGTCATTGTAAAACCAGTTCTCAATTTACTGCCTGGATTATAAGAACTGGCTTACAATGACCAACAAATGAAAATATGTGCGGGTACCATCCCGCGATGTTTGCGATTGTTTAATATTTTTGCTGAATTTTTACACTTAAAATAAAAATTACCACCCCCTGATGACGGCACTTTGGGGAAATTTATTGCCAGGAATATGAGAACTGGTCTACAATGACCACATATAAAAAATCTGAGAAGGTATAATTAAATTTTTAAATTTAAATGCATTTGATTTGGAAAGGTTGCTAAAATTGATTCAAACACGTTTCAATAGTTAAATAAATCATTTGTTGGTGTTATAATAAACCTTTCTCAATTCTTCAGCTTTCGTCTCGCAACTAATTTATGTTTTAAGTTAAAATTATTTTATTTACTCTCTGAGCTTGTAATCGATACAAAAATATTCGATTGTGTTTAAAAAATTAAATTGCTTAAAATTATAAATTTTACCTTGGAGTCAATAATTTTTTTTTCTTCTTCGAAGTTGTTTAATATTTTATACGTTTCAGGTAAAAGAAGACGAATCTGGTACATTGGAGGCGGTCCAGATAATCCAGTCAACTACACTAATGGTTCAAAAAGCAAAAGACGCTTATGTACAAAAGGGATTGGAAGTAGAAAAATTAAAAAAGAAAATAATTCTCCTAAAGAAATAGAAAAGGCTGAAGTTAAATTAAAAAAAGCTCAGGAAGATTATAGAACATACGTAGAAAAGTACAATAACGTTAAAGTAGATTTTGAACGTAAATGTCAGTTACCTGTCGTCATTTTCAAGAATTAGAAGTAACACATTTAACGCAAATGAAGGAATTTCTTAATTCTTACGGTCAAGTGGTTCAATGGACGCACGATCAAATGGGTCAAGTACACACCGAATTTAAAAAGACAGTGTTTGGAATACACTGTTGATCGACTTTTGGAACAATTCGTTTTAAGTAAATATACGGGATTGGAGAAACCTGGTAAGATTTCTTTATGTATTTTTTATTTGTTGGGGTTGCGCTTTTTGTTGTTGCTTTATGTAAATAATGATGTTCTGGGAAGTTGAACCAATTTTCTCAAAATGTAGACTATTCAGAATAGAGAATAAATGATTCTCTGTTATTTCGTTATCCGGATCAAAATCTTCATTGATCTTTTAATATTGAAGTAGTGTAATGGATCCATTTGTATTTTTAATATTTGTATCACTTGAGGGTACATTATTTCCACTTTTATAATAATTTTCCAATGGAATGAAATTATTCACTAAATGCGTACACACTTAGTACCTTCAATATCTTGCGTCTGAACTATAAGAAATTGATGTTTCGTCTACCTTAGGTATGCAAGTAGTTATGTAGAAAATAACAAAATTAAATAGAAGTGGTAAACTAGAGGTACACATTACATAGTTTATCAGAAATATTTTTCAAATAGTAATATATTTTGATGATGTCTCACTGTTTACGTAAAGAGGTTGTCGACAACATTAAAATAGAGTTATGGTTTCTAGGGGTTTTGGTAATCAATTGTCACCTACTTAAAAAAAGTAACAAATGGAAATGGAACAGAGTGATAGAAATTGCGTACGAAAAGAATTGTATTGCTCTATTCTTGAATTTAAAATTTTTACAACTATTACAAATGATTACAGTCTAAATAGACCAAACATTGCAGTCCGCACATACTAGAAAGTAGAAGAGGGGAGTGTGGAGGGAACTAGACGGAACTAAATTTATTCTATCAAAGAAGGAATAATCCATTATATTTATTGGCTTAGTTTTTTGAAATTTAATAATAGAACCATAAAGTCCGGAACCCATATTAAACAGAGTTTCAATATTTTGTAAGAATGGTTTATTTGAAATCAAAATATTTTTCACCTTTAATTGTATTAAACATTTGATGTTTCAAAAGTTTAAAACTCAAAATTTCAATTCACTTCAACGTTACTCTAGTTTCCAGTCCGAAGATGACTTTTGTTACATTAATAAGTCGAAACTATAGTCACTGGTTTTTATCTTTGTTCCATATTTAAATATTTAAATAAATATAATATTGGTTCCGGACTTTATGGTTCTATTATTAAATTTCAAGGAACTAAATTTGTTCATTAACATTTTAAGGAATAACTTAGAATTGTGAATATGCCTCCTCAAAGATAAATAGTCAGAGTGGTTGTTTTTATGCATGAAATTTAGATAAGAAATTAGTTTCTTTTGCATTCGCTCAATTCGAGAAATTGGGATAAATGAGTACGTTGTCCATACAGAAGAACAATATTCAACTTTGCTTACTCATGAGTCATCTTGATATGCCTACAGAAGCCTGCAGTGATGAATCCAAGCAATTTGGCGATGGAAAGGGAGCTGAATATCTAGTATTATAACATCAAGATTTTGAAGGGGTTCGTCTTTAATGTTGAAGTTGTAAATTGTGGGTGATTCCTTTTTGCTGAAGCTGAAATTTACGCATTTAGAAATATTAAATTCTATCCTTTATCGAAGCACTTGATTTATTCGGATTATGTTGATTCAGTAAGTTATCTAATTTACTGTAAACACTAAGTTTCTGGAATGCACTACTTCAAATTCAATGTCATTAATGAACTTAAGAAATAAAAACGGCCCAAGATGAGATTCTTGAGGAACATCAGAAGGAACACTTTGTGTTTACTAATTTTTTCCACTTTTTTGCGAGATTATTGAAGATATAAGGTGAATCAGGAGTGTAAGAATCCAACGATACCAAAGCATTTCAGTGTATCTAAAAGTAGGGAATGAGTTACTCGATCAAACGCTTTCTGAAAGTTTGTGTAAATGCAAGCCGCTTCAATTAATTAACATGAGCCTGTTTTCAAAAATTGGTAGAACAAAGGTTTTTTTCTATTTCTGAGGGAAATTACCTAAGCGAAGGGGTTTATAAAAATAGAGGTAGTGCTATAGTATCAATACAGTGTTGAGGAAGCCTTCGGGCAAACTATCGTCGATTTTTCTTTTAATTTAAGTTGATCAGATTGAAGGTTGTTATTAGAGGATTTATCATCAATAGAAACGCATTCTAGGATACCACTTAGATAGAATGTATGTCCAAAAGTACCTTTGATTAGAACGAAGAGAATTACGAACTTAATATTGGAAAAAAAGGGGTTATTTGTTAACTCCTTAAATTTAATTTGAGTTCGTAGTAGCGGTTCCACCGTTGAGTACTGTCAATTGATTTGGATGTTCTGTATCAGCGATTGCTTTTGGATAATTTTTACTGTTTCAGTGGAAAAACTAATGGTTTTAGTAGATGATTGCAGTGATTTGAAATGTTTCCAAAATAAGCTTCAAAGAAAATTCAATCACATTGTAACTGATTTCTAAGTTATTATTGAATTCAAATTTTATAAGTGCCGTTTTTTGCTATGAAATATATTAAAATCATCATGGGTGTTTGCTAACCAGCAATAATAACGATGCGAAAGTTGCGTTAAATCGGACTCTGCTTTCTAAACCCACAGAAAGTGGGTGCCATATTTTTCCATAGATTTGGATCGAGTTTGCGTTCAGTGCGAACAAATTCTTTAGAAAATTTTTAAGTAAAACTATACTAAAAATAGAACACAAACAAATTAAATAGTCGATATAATATTTATCCGCCAATTGTAGCGTCCCAATAAATATTTTTGGACCTTCTTTGTACGAGGATTATAACTTCATGGGGATTTTTAATCGACCTCCTACAAAGAAGGAACACACAATTAACTTTCAATAATGAGGATGAATTCAAACAATAATTATTATCATTTAAATAAATCATAACTTAAATGTACTCATTGTGTGTCTTCATCTAATATTATTTATGATAAGCGTGTGGGGCAAGGCTTTTATGCACGAGTGTATAAAAGCCCTCACCCCTTCACACACACGTGCCTTATACAATATTTTATCGATGCCGGAACTAGTTTTTCCAAATAGAAACAGTTATTTCGGGTGTTGGTTGCCAGGCATTCTTGACAACAAAATTGTTTAATAATGAATGTCTCATTTAAATTACATTGTACTTTTACACACGATTTAATTTTTTACGCACGATTTAATTAATAGTACCATTTCACACACAAATTAAGTAATGTGCTGTTTATGGGTTAGACGTAGATAATAGTTATTTGTGTCACTAGGCCAGAAACAGACCTTTTACGAGTGCGAGGATGGTTTGCAGGCCATGTCGTCAGCCGCGGTTGATTAAAGAAGATTATGCAATTTCAAAGTTTATAAATTTCACTATATTCGTTATGCGTTCCTTTTCGCTGCGTTTGACCTCAGAATTATCTTCACAGTTATCATGTAGGTTATCTATCAGTAATAAGGACAATTTAGAACTTAAAAAAAAAATACATTTTCATATATCTGCCTGTTATGTCAACATAAAAATATTAGTGTATGTGCTTTAGATATCATTAAAACTGATTTCTTTTATTTTTATTTCTAAGCTTGACCATAACGTCACATGTGACAATAACGTCAACTTTTGATTTAGGCCATAACATCCAACTTGACCACAATGTCAAACGTGACCATTACGTCATATTCCGAATGTGACCGATACACCCTTAATCATAAGCACCGCCAATGAAGGAAAATTGTTTTTTAAAAATTTGGACCAAACGTCAAACATAACTGACTGATCGTTTATAAAAATCGATTTTGAAGACTATGAAAATGAATGCAAAATGCTGTACAATTTTTAGTATTTATTATGAAATGGAAAGTTTCTCCCTAAATGAGCAATATTATATGTTTTACATAAGAGTGTAATACAATAATTTTAAGTACGCAACAATTTATTACCCAAACCTAAATGGTCACACATCATCGAAAGAAAAAAAAAATATTTTTTTTATTATAAAAATCAAAGATGGCGTTTATTTAAAAAAAATTAAAATATTAGCACTATCTCAAAAATCGTCAAAGTATTTTTTTATTATTGTTATTATTATTTTACTTTAACGAAGTAAGAAATTTGATTCAAACATTTTTCAATACGTTCACAACGATAAGGGAAATAAATAATAATCACAACAAACTACACATCATTGTCCATTTAAAGAAAATTGTATCTTTATTAACAATTAAACTACTCAATTTGGGACACTCTGTATATGACTAATACTGCACTAAATTATATTTTATATGTAAAATTACCATTTTCCAGCAATTCTAGACTGTAGTATAGAAATTAATAATATACAGTTATTTATGATACAAGTGTGTGAACTAAGGTTTTATTAATGTGTTGCGGAGTTTAAAACACGAGTCGCAGGTGAGTGTTTTAACCGCAAGGAGTGTATAAAAGCTCTTCACACACGTATCTTATACAATATTTTATCAACGTCAGAACCAATTTTTGCAAATAGAAACAGTTACTATAACAGAGAAATGCATGCGGCTCACTTTTGTTTATTTCGATTTTTGGTTGCCAGGTAACCTTGACAACAAAAATCGTTTAATAATGAAAGTCATATCTATATTACACTGTACTTTTGCACACGATTTTTATTTTTTACGCACGATTTATTGAAAAGTACCATTTCACATACAATTAATTGGTAATTAATATACTAATTATAGGTTAGACGTAGATAAATAAAATTAATGAACATTTATTTTTATTTTTAGTGCTGCTGTGAATGTTGCAGCCAAAGTTGCGTTTTCTCATGTGTCTCGAACCATGAGTCGGCAACGCCTTAAATTTCATCCGACTGTACCAAAATCTCTTACTGAATTCGGGGAAAATTACAAACTTTATCCAAGATTTGGGTTCATGGACGATAACTCGTTCAGTCGTGGAACTGTTGAAGAAGGAATTAATTTGGCTTCATCAACTACGTTATCCTCCGATATCAAAAGTTTGCACCGCCCTGTGTATTATAGTATAGGTTTTTTACACAAGGTCTCCGAAATTAGGTTTTCAAACTGAAACAGTGCAAAGAAGATAGAAGAATAATACAAATTTGTTTAATACAGCTATCTCGAAAAATGCTTCCTAACAGAGCTACGACATCATAAAGACAAATCCATGTCGGTACATTTGTTACATTATTTCTAATTTTGATGTGCTGTCGATATTATTTCAGTGGGTTGAGGTATAGAAATTATCTACCTTTATTCTTAGTGGATGTTTTACTTACTTTTTCTTGAATTATAAAAATTTAGAGCAAACCGTTTAAGAAATTATTCAGAAATTATATATAGTATACACATCATTAAAATGCCGAAATTATTATGAAAATAATAATAGTAGTGCAATGCTCTAATGCAGCATTATTTTTAGACAATCAAGACTTACTATCTAATACATTAAGAAAATTTATGAAATTATGATTTTATAAACTAAGAAATGTCAACAGTTAACTGTAAAGACTGTGAATGTTTAAAGTTTAAACATTCACAGTACGTTACCAGTTAACTGCAGGAATTTCTTAGTTTCAAGTTTAAACATTCACAGTACGTTACAGTTAACTGTAAGCATTTCTTAGTTTATACTATTTATACGTGTCCATATTACACGAGATGTCGTTAGACACACATTTCACTTAAGATTTTATTTCCAACCCTTTATAATTTGAAAAAAAAATGTACCTCATAAGGGCAACAGCTTCTTTAGAAACGATTTTCCGATATAGATGTTTTTAAACAAATTAATGCACAATGCAATACAAATTTCAGCTTGACCACCTAATTTTAGGACAGCCTGCATATGTATGGATAAGTGCTCAATGTGGCTCAGTAATGAATAGTATTCATTGTCCTAAAATATACTTCTAGTAATTGTATGTATTATAAATACGTAAATACCTTTTTTCAACTAGTAATCATTTCGGCAAAGATCAGCTAAAATATCTGGGTCTTACCATCACTAATTCAAATCTATATTGTGGTTCGCAATTTTTTGTTAAAGTCGCATTTGACGTTGTACTCAAATTGAAATGTTTGACGTTCCGGTTACGCCTTTCAGTAAACTATCTTCCTTCATAGCGGTGCTTGTGATTAATGGTATTTTGCTCATAATCGGAATTTGACGTTATGCTAAAATCAAAAGTTGACGTTATGGTCACATTTGACGTTACAGTCAAAATTAGATGTTTGAAGCTGTGGTCTAGGACGCTGTGGCGTTCGACGTTATAGTCTAAATTCGAATTGACGTTGTTAGTGGTCAGGTCATAATTGATCTAAGAATTTATTGAAAACAAACATAGGGTTTATTTAATTGTTTTGTGTTTTACTATATACAGTATCGCTTTACTTAAAAAAAATTTCAAGAAATTCTTCATAATAAAATTGTACGTTCAATGCGCGCTCGGCAAGTTGAATTAGTTTCAATTGGTAACTTCGAAACTACAAACTATAATGTTACCGTGTTTACATCCTTCGAAATGTAATGTATGTATTATTAAGGTCAAACGCGAGCAGGGGTTAAAACAAATAATAAAACCCTTAAATGATACACTTATTATTAAAAATACACGACGTATTTACGTCTGTAGTGTGAACATCGCAATGCATAATCACGCATACTTTAATTATTAGTGGAGGTTTGTGGTTCAGCGTTTCAGGAAACGACAGCGGAATGTAGGGGTTCACCCATTCTGACGCGGGCTCGCTTCGATATCCTCCAACTGAAACCGCAGTTCCTAAAATCAGAAAATGAAACCAGTTTCCTTATTTGGAAAAAAAATGAGAAAAACAATTTTAGTTAACTGAATTTCAACAGTCCCACAAGGACTACATTGGAGTGCAGCACCACCAAAGGTGATCTGACTCAACGCGAGTCTACTTTGGAGGTAATCGGAGTCAATCAAGTATACTGTGGAAGTCATAGAATTTAAAAAATTGCATTTGCTTCAAGGTTTAGGAAAACCACTAAACCTAAACATGCCAACCCCACCCATCTTAGTGCAGTTTTGTTTCTAGAATGGTAAAAATTGAGCTGTTACTGGTAGGAGCTCAACAGGCAAATGTCTGAGTACACGCAACACAAACTCTACAGGTAATGAGCTGGAGTGTATGCCATCTTGAACTATTCAAATGTGACGGTAGATTTTCAACCAAACTTACAGTTTGGTTACTAAGATCGCTATTCTGTGCGTCGTCGTTGTTCGTTGCAGGGTTCCCGTTGTGGTGGATTAAATTTGACATGTGATTCTTATGTATTTTTATTTTTTCTTTTTTTTTTTTGACGACTAAAATCAAAAACATGCTCACTTTTGGATTAGAAAACAACAAAATCATTATGATTATGCAGGTTCAGTGACGGTTCGTATAACTCAGGATTTATGAATTAAGGGACGAGAACTACATATAGCTTAGATCATTTGAAACTACTTTAACAAGGTGTAGTCTTCAGCATAACATAATTAGGTAAATTGAAAGAACTGTATCTTATCTTTGAAAGTTGATATTGAGTCTTTTATGGACTTCAGTGAGCAGTGAACCGTAATAAGATTAAAGTACTACTCAGTTTATTCTGTTGTTTGAATCCTGAAGAGCTTGAGCCGATAACTGGCTACCACACCCCAGATTCGACGCCTGCCCTTGGATAATGATTGGACACGATAGCGGCCGTTAGAAACACTTCTAGTATTTTGACCGGTCCAATGTAGGTACTCTGAAAAGCTTTCCGCTGGTGAGGCCTTTGATAATAGGAGTCCGCTCTACAAGGCCCGCATCTCCAATTTGAAATTTCCTCGCACACAGGCGTTTTTTTATTACACTCGCGTTTTTAACAAGATTTCTCGCAGCTTTATCAAAAAATGTTCTAGCTTTTTTAAAGGTTATCATTGATCATTAGAGAAATATCGTATATTAAGCAAGGTCGGAATCCGTAGAAAAGTTCGGAAGGCGATTGGCCAGTAGTGGCATGTATGGTGATATTAATCCTCTTGAACTTCTAAATGATCTTCCTAAGACTCATGCAGGTCATCAATAGAGGCGGTTAAAGCACTTAAGATGATGCCATTAGACCTCTCGACTTGTCCATTACTTCTAGCGCTATCAACAGCATTTAAAACATTTTTGGTGTTCTCGGATTTACAGAAGTTTTGCTTGCCTTTACTGGTAAAACCCTTTCCCCATCAGTAAAAATACGAGTAGAGTTTCCATAAAATTTTAAACACTGAGTAACTGATTGAGTACTAGTATTTTTTACGGCTTCGATCCAAGTCAGTTACTAAAGCGTCGACGTTACTATTAGGACTTCGGCAAATGGTCTTACATTATCTAAATGTAATGTGTGGAATGGCTGCCCAATTTTTTCTATCGGGTGTAAATAACCGGGTCTTTTGCCTTTTGATTTTTGGAGCATTTGCAGGAAATGCTGGCGTTCACATACTTGGTGATAAATTCTTTCATCTTAGGGAACCAGTACTTTTCAGTTATGATTTACAGTAGAATTGTGGTCCGACCGAATTAAGAACTTGTCGGGGATTTCCTCAACCCGGCATGATGATAATAACTCATCTTATTTGTAAAAATTAAGATAATTACTTGATTTGATGGCATAGGTATTTGGAGACTCAGTAAAGGGTCGTCCAACTAGTAAATCGAAAGCTTGATAGTTATTGACAACTTCATCCGGATGCTTACCAACGCATAATTTTTCCTGATTTTGTTCTTTATTACGAAACTTTTAGCTTTAAAGCTGTGCCTTTTATGGGGTGAAAAGCGACTTACAGTTTTTCTTCCCATACCGTTTGATAATCGTACAACAATTTTGCATTTCCGCTAATGCGCGCAATTGTACGGAAGGTTTTTGCCTGGTCATCTTAATTATACAAAATGCTAATCGGATTGATTTTTTCTAACCATCTCAGTGAAACCGTTAAATTCGAGAATTAATTCGAATCGACCGATATAGCTAGATTTGTCATCGATGTTATGGCTATAAGAACATTTAGTTTTAGGGCCAGCCGAGGAATCATGCGATAAATGTGAAGAGTGGCGCCGGTTATTATTAGCGTGTGACAGTTTAAGATCTTGTAACGTAGATTGCCCGAAGAGAGGCGGCGGGTTCTTATTTCGACCTTCAGGGACCTTTGAAGTAGCGCTATTTTTTCTCGCAAAATTTTCTAAATCTAATTTTCTTTTTAAAATTTCGGTTTTCGATAAAACAGTACCTGCTATTTGTCGGACATGAAGGGTTAGGAGGATAATAAATTCAAAATCAACGTTCACAGTTAGAAGATTTAGGAACAGACTAGAATAATTCAAATAAAATAAGACTAGGTACTGACAGTATGTCGAAGTTACTCAATAAATTGCACACACATACAAATATATAATGTTTATAACATGAGGGTTTAATTATCCCGCGTCAGATTTTGTCAAGAACAAACACGAACAGTGGTTAAAAGGAAATAATAAAACCCTTAAACTATACACGTATTATTAAAAATGCAACATGGCGTATTTACGTTTTGAATGTTGAACATCTCAATACGTAATTATGCGTACTCTAATAATTAGTGGAGGGGTGCGGTTCAGCGTTTCAAGAGAGGACAGCGTAAAATAGATGTTGAGGAACCCACAATACGTCACCTAAAATCTCTAACAATAAAGAAAAAAATTGGATAGAGAATAAAGTAGCAAACAGTGATCTTAAATATAGGGGGCATAATTTACTACACAAAACGACTTATAAGGGAACATCTATGAGAACTACAGTACTGGAAGTGGTGCAATGACATGCCAAAATAAAATCTTCCAAATGATAGCCGACATATGAATCAGATAGGTCTTCCGAGAAGTGACCTCGGCCACTACTATACTAAAAAAAACTTACAAATTCTAGCGGTCTAAAGAAAAAGAGCTGGGATGAACAGCACTAATGGTGTTTATTTCTTTTGCTTTCGGCAGTGAACGTCATTCGTAACAACAATCCTATCTGATTAAAAATATGCGAAACACCATTATTATAGTTTTACTTATTACATATTTGTTTACTGTATCAACATGACAGCATGATTTTTTACGATAAATATTTTACAATTAATGTATACATTAGTGGTGGTAAAGTTTATTTTGTTGCGTTTTATAGAAAGTCAAGTGTATTAATCATTCAGTGATAACTCAATATTTCACAGTGTGTGCAAAACTTTTCGATTTTCATCTCAATTCCTTGTAAGCATTCGTTTTCTCAAACTTGAATGATCAAAATCGGAATGGCGGTTGTCGTTGTAGATGTGCTCCAACATATTTTCTTCTAGGTTTGGTGGATATGGAGGAAGCGTTAACATCGCCAGTTCAAGAATCAGAACCGACTAAACCTTCCAAGCGAGAAGGTAATCAAAACGCAGGCATACCAGTGACGCAGGCTATGCCAACACATCCCAAAACATCCCGTCGTACAACTTCCCTTCTTAATCTCTTCATGTCTAACTCCCAGGGTATGTGACACTAATGTGCTTGCGGTAGGTGCTTCTAACCCGGGCTTGGGGCTGTGTTTTCAGGGTCCCGAGAAGGACGAGCTGACCCTGTAGCGCTCCGTCTAGCCCCAAGTCCCGCAGATGAACAACAAATGACGCGTCAAGCTCACCGAGGATCCAAATGTAATATTTTTCTGTTTGCTGTACCATGCATGCTTCGGTGGCATCGGCTCGTACAGATGCATTATTGGTGGTGGTTCCTGGCACGTTTTGTTGGTTGGTGTAGTGCTTGTAGACCCTTTCCCGCACCGCATCCTTTACCAGCTGTGTTGGCAAATGCCTCTTTGTTTCCAAATACCGCTATCAAAATAAAAAAAGAGAACCTGTACAATCACCATTTGATCTATTAGACTTTTTTTTTCTTTGCCTTAATCCTTTATTTGATTTCTACCAATGCTAGAATAATTACAGGGTTTTTAAGAAGCAGAAGGGACAAAGCGAAACAAAAGAAGGCAAAAAAGAAAAAGAAGCCTCGGATAATTCTAGTAACAAAGAGGAAAAGTCAGACTTGTAAGAATATTTTCATAGTATTTGCGTCAAACGCGTTTTCTAACATTTTCCCGTCTAGAGAAGAAAAAGAGGAAACTAGTAAAAACCAAACTCTCACGGAAACCGAAAGGAAGAACCTCAATTAGACGAGGATGGTTACGTAATACGACAAAATCCGGCTCCAACATGGACGAACGACAAAAGCAGTTTTTATTCTAGCTCGGACTCCGATTCAGGTATTTGTTTTTTGAACGAACTTATACATATCCAATTAATATACCCCATATAATAATTCGTAATACTGTTTAATGCTACAATGCTTTTTTCATTTATCGAGGTATGTTAAAGTTAAGTGAAACCAACAAAATTTTATAATAAATATTTGTAATATCTTAGATCAATCGTAACACTTTTTTTCTATTTACCGGTGTTGACTTTTATTATGATACTTGGTGGATGACTGGAATAAATAGTGATGGACTTGATAGTTGTTCACAAACTAACTTTAATTGGTTTTTTATTTAACTCTTGCTCTTAATATCTAAAGAGCAACAGCTTTAGGTTAAAATGTACTAGTTTTTTTTCTGTAAAGGACAACACTAATAGCACACCCAAAAATAACAGTCAGATTTTTTAGAAATTTATTCCGAATGCCTTTGTCATAATTTGAATCCTTTATAGTAGTTAAAGTTGGTCTGTTTTCTCTGAATCATTTTACCTTTGAGTTAACGATTAGTACAGGTTAGAAAAGTATCCAGGCCGTTCACTCGATTGTCGGTGGTGGGCGTGTGCGCTCTTGATAATTATTACAGGTCGGCTGCGGACGAACGCGTTTATTAATTTCTATTATTCCCCATTACTATTATATTATCGTTGTGTGTTCGGTTTACGGGAAAAAAAGATTACATAGACACGCGTTAGTAATTGCGCTAGTTTTACGTTGACTAATTAATGATGTATGCTTATAATACAAGTTGTTAAATGCTAAAACGGGCTATTGATAAAAATTGGGAAAGGACTTCCTCGACGTAGCAGGAATGATGATACAGTTGGCGATGATCTCAAAGTATAAGCACTCAAAATCGGACTACACTACCATCACAACAAGCCTTAATCATTAATAGGATCCCTACAAGCAACACTAAACACACTCTTAGTAAGAGTTTTACGGCGATGAACCGAATCTCGAAGCTACGTAGAAAGTGAAAATATAGATTATAGTAGTGATTCTAGCGAAGAAGAAATGTCACATTAGCACCAATGAAAGAACTCAGCTCTTCTGAGTTAAAGAAAATTTAAATTTAAAGAAAACGTAGCTGTATTTCCCTAAGCATACCTCCGTCAGCACTGCCATCTTCTGATCTCCCTAGCGGTTTAAGCACAACGCCCACCACTGTTAAAGCTACTAGTTAAAATTATTTTTTATTTAATCAAATATTTATTGCTTTTAAAATTAATAAAATACTCGATTTTTTATCAGCTTGAAAATAATCCCCACTTCACTATAAACTTAACTTCAATATTATTCTTTGTTCCCCTCGTTATTTTTCCTTTTCTCCACCATTTCCTTCATCCATTGTATCCCTTCTCCTTTCTCCACTAGTAGTAAAAATTCCCGAACTCCTTCGAAAATGTAAACGGCTGCATATATGAGTTTTACGTCATAAAGTTTTAAACGGAAAAATAGTTTTTTAATGTTTAAGACTAATGTCTCGAAAATCATTCAGATTTTTTATTTTAACTTTATTCCTCGCCATTGTTTCATCCTGCATGTACCTTGCTTCCCCTCTTAACCTCTGTATTCTTTCTCGCATATCCGCATCTTTCATAATATTTTCTTCTTATCCATTTTCCGTATCTCCACTTTTTTTAACTTTCATATAATAGATATATCGGGATGTCTTTCCGGTTTTCATCCTTTCTTCATATCTCAATGCTCTCTTCCTATTTCTACCTGTATTTTTTCTAGTTTTACTTTTTCTGCCCGACATTTCTTTTCTAGTCCTAACGTCCATTTTCAATATTTCTCCTGTATTTTCTCTAGTTCTTCCCATTCTTTCCATCCCCCATCTTCCTTTCAAAAATTCATCTTTTTTCTAAATCATTTCAAATGTTCTTTTTCCTATCCTCCATATTTGTCCTATTCTATTTTCTTTTTGTCTCAACTCGATCCTTGTCATATCTTATATTATACCTAAATATCTATATCTCTATCTCTTCCCACCACCATTTTTCCCCTTCTTTAGTTCTTTTTCCGTTCAAAATTCTCTTTCCAACTTCATTCCATTCTCGTCTCCTCATATCCTCACTTATTCCTATTTCTCCCATAATTTTCCATAGTGGTCCTCTTTCCACACTATTAAATGCTGCTTTTATATCCAAAAAGTTTTTCCTCTATTCTTTTATTGACTATGTGTTTTAGTATAATATACACAGTGGTCCAACGAAAAGTTTGCACCTAGCTTTTCACTTTTTTTGTAATTGAACGACCTGCGCTTTTAACTCCCTAGCGGGGAGAGTAACAACCCTAAAATTTTAAATGGAAAGGGAAATCGAGTGATATATCGTTTGAAAAGGCACAAAATGGTCTTTCTAATGATACCTTATTTGTTGAATTTTACTAAAACGGTTTTGCTTCTATCCATTCTCCTGATATTTCTTCTTTTTCATATTCTTTCGTATATTCTCTCATTCTCTCCTATATATCTCCATTGTTCTTTTCTGTACTATCAGTCCTTTTTCCCCTTTCTTTATGCTCCCTCTATTTCTTCTTTTTCTATCTCTCCGTCCTTGTGTTTTTCTTAGTTGTTTTTTTGTTTCTCCGTGCTTTATTTATAAATTCCGTCCTTTATTTTTATTTCTCCTATCATTTTCCCAATAAGTTTTTTATATATTTTGTTTGAAACAATTTTTACTTTTATATTCTTCTATCTCTATATTTCATTTTTCTCATTTTGCACATTCTTTTCTTTTTCCTATTTTTTTTTTTCGTCTCATTCTTCCTTTTTTCTGTTTCTGCTTCCTCACACTCGTCTAACGTGATCGCCTATAATGGGTTGATTGGGATAAATGCCAACTTAACAAAAACTTACCAATTTGGAATGATATTGAGAACCCTCCAGCTAAAAGACTTAAATCTCGAAATCCTATATGGTTGCAAGACTACTTAACTACTTCTTTTCTGAAGTTAATGAGTGGAAAAAATTATGGTCTGGAGTTGATGTTTTCAATAAACATCTCATTGATGATCCAACAATAGAAGTCCCGGGCCATTCAAAATGCAACTCTATGTTGTTTAAATGGGGTGCGATTTCTAATCCAAATTGTGATGACTGTGGAAACGAACCAGAGACTTTTGCACATATTGTGGAGGATTGTCAAGTAACAAAGTTTAAAGGAGAGTTGGTAAACATTCTTAATTTAACGGACGAAGCTGTATTATGGCTTATTTATGTCTGAAGGACATTTGAAGTTGAGCAATATTTTGTATTCTCTGTCCTGATTATCCTGTTTTTCCATTATTTCGTTTACTATTTCTTTAACCTACTATTTTTTTCGTGACTGGCGCTTGGACCAGTCCATTATATGTCGTCATGCAATTGCTGTAATTTTATATTTTATGTTCTTATTTACCTTCTACAATGATTACGCACTTAATTAATATTATTACATATGAATACTAAGGGTTGACATGTTTAGGTTTTAGTGGTTTTCCGAAATCTTGAAGCAAATGCTTTGCCAAGACAAACCAATCTCCATTGCACACGGTCACTATACTATACTGGTATATACTGATTTTTGGGAGACCATACATAACACTTACATCACAATACAATATTAAAAATGTACCATACGAATAAATAAATAATGCGTGGGCGGAGGTGGGTCGACTCAGATTCCGATGCCCTCGATTTTTTTGAACTTTTTAGACGTTCGAGTTTTCTTATTCACAAATTCTTCTAGCTCGTTCCGTCAGGGTCTTCATGATTCCGAACTTTTGGCGTAGGTGGTGGTTCGATAAGGCATGCATATAGACGTCCAAGTTTATTTCTTGGTTTTTTAGCACATCCACCGGTTAAACTTCTATACCGTGTTTCCAAACGACAAAGTTATTATATACGCATCGGAACCATGTTGCGGTAGCCTTTTTTCAAAATTCTCCATGAAGAGATTGGCAATCAGTGGACTTCCCATGGCCGGTCCCTCCACTTGTTCGAAGAACTCTCCTTTCCAAACGAAGTAGCTTCCTGTGAGACAGACTTCGAAAAGATTGCTGAAGTCAGTTGGGAAGATTTTAGTGACGACATCGAGACATTCCTTCAGTAACACTTTGGTAAACGGCGAAACTACGTGCAAAGCTTACAAGAATGTTTGGGATCCGATGTTGATGTCCTGAATTTTGCGCACAAAGTCTGTGAGTTCTTAAAGTAGCTGTTGGTCTTTCTTATATGTGGTTGGAGCAGCGATGCCAAGCATGTGTTGGTGATCCAGGAGCGTCGGTGTGGAGAGACGGACATCTGTGTTGTGGGTCTTAGGTAGGCGTAAAGCCTTCGAGAAACAGCTTGGGTTCTTAAAATTCGTTATTGATTTTTATCTAGGAGAGAAGATGACTGGTTGAGTCGGTAATCTTGTTTGTGTCGAATTTTTCTTCAGGGGTCTATAGCTTGCCGATTGTAGGAGTTCAATGTTTTCGGCTGTATTCTTTGGTTTTCCTTATCAGTTGGTGATGTTCTGTCTGCGTTCAGACCTCTTAATACTGATGTTTCGTTTCTCGGCAAGTTGCTTTTGTAATTGTTGTCCTTCTGAAGACGTTAGTCTCGATCCTGATCACTTCTGCGTCTACGTACGGTAAGTGTTTTATTGCTGCTTCCATAGTGGAGATGATATTTTCTATTGGAATGTGACTAGGGGCAACTGCAAAATTGCCTCTTTCGGTCAGCACTTTCATCTCGTCTTCTGTGAGCTCTCTGTCTGTTAGGTTGACAACTAGTTGATTATGGAACTTCTCATATTTTCAGAGAATGAGATTGCATCTAACTTATCCCAATGGTTGTTGTGTCATCCGTCTTTGTAAGGCTCCGGCGAGTGAAGTAGATTCGTTTTTAGTTCTAGCGTAGATTCTCTTTTGCTTGTGCAGATTTGATCAATATTTTCTAAAAATCTAAACCAATTTGTCGAAATGACCTGATTGTAGTTAATTCAATAAATCATTTGAATATAAAGATGTATTTAGATTTTTTAAGTAAGGGAAGCTGTAATCTTAACTTATATTTTTCTTATCACCCGGTTCTCTGTTCACGTTGCTAGGATAGGGGAACAAACATATCCAGTAGGGTGGGTCACACTATTTTTGTAAGGGGCACAGCGATAAAAGGGTGCTAAATGGTGTCAAAATAATTTGTATGAAATATTATTACATTCTGACAAGTCTAACTGCCTCCGGATTGATGTCAAAGTTTTCGAATTTTTGTTTTTAAAGTGTATTTGTGTAATACACAAATACACAGTGTGTATACTGTATAATGGTCTTTGATAAACAAAAATAGGTTTCAAATGTTGCAAGGGCCTTAGGGGAACAGATTTCAAGGTCAAGACACGTTTGCTCATTGTAAGTGTGTGTGGGGGGGGTTAGGAGCGTCGATTTATTCGTGGCGCGCCGCCAGCAATTCCTTACCAATGTGCGTTTCCTTTATCGTTCCAGCTAATAACGAGGAAGGTTGTGTTGCAAAATTTAATTGTCCGTTGTTTGGTGCTTCAAGTGATATTAAAGGTAATGTGTTACCAACCTACGAAGATGTTATGAAGTTCTATGAGTGGAACCGGCATAAGATAAAATTTGATAATGAAACTAAGAAAGAACCCACGTATAAGGAAATAGAGGACATTGTGGTGACAAAAATTGAAAAAATTGGTTAAGTGCTTCCATTCCTACTGTCCAACATAAAAGAGTGAAAGCGATGTTAATGGCGTATCATCTGAAATGCAAAAATATTCTAAAATCTCACCCTAAAATACCAGAAAAGAAATTAGAAGAGTTTCGCCGTACCAGTAAAGAATTGTTTGACATTTCATCCTGTAAGTGTAAGAACATCGATGAGTGCAATTGTCCTAGAGACAAAAAGTACCTGTCAGAGAGCAAAGCTTCCTAATCGACCAACGAACCATTAGAAGAATGGTGATTGGATCCTTAGATCTTGCTACAACGAATAAAATAACAAAGACTTTGAAAAGGAAAAGACAAAGGCAAAAATCACAGTTGCAGCCTCAAAATAAAAGCACAGAGAAGCTCATTGTGTCGACTTCTTCTGATTCTAGTCAATCGGACCAAGACGACGACGAGGGCGATTTATTCCAGCCATATTCCCATTCACAAGCCTCAACGTCGGCGGCTACTGCAGATAAGCCTGCAGCTACTACAAACATTACAGTAGACTACGCTTTATTATCAAGAACATGTGATCGATTCGGAGTATCAGACAGGGCTGGGGCAGCTATTGCTTCAGCAGTTCTTAACGCTTCCAGTTCGGAAATTATTGATAAAAATAAGCTTCGCAGGAAACGCAAAATAGCACGAAAATTAGCAGCAGAAGAAGACAAAACCCTACAAATACCTGCTTTATACTTCGACGGACGGAAAGATAAAACTTTAGTTATAACAAAAAAATGTATAGACACAACATTCTTGAAGAGCATATTTCATTGATAATGGAACCTAAGTCAAAGTTCTTGGGTCATATTGCACCAGAGGTTGGCACATCTAAATGCATAGTACAAGCAATTACCGATTTCTTCATGGATGCAGAATTTTCAATGGAATATTTGCTGGCAGTTGGGTGCGATGGAACAAACGTGAACGTAGGTAAAAATGCTGGTATCATTCGTCTGCTTGAAAAGAGGTTAGATAAACCTTTACAGTGGATTATCTGCCTCCTTCATATGAATGAATTACCCTTCCGCCACTTGTTTCAATATATTGATGGCAGCACTTCGGGACCCAATACATTTTCAGGGACAATCGGCAAAGATCTAGAAAACTGTGAAAAAGGTCAGTTGTTTCGTTTCAACCTATTTTGGCAGAGTTATCCGAGTTTCCTGCTGAAGGCATTAGCACAGACCAAAAATATTTGTGCAAAATAGTCGCAGCGGTTTCCACAGGCATATTTCCTAAGGATTTAGAAACAAATCGCCAGGCAAAATGTCTCATGCCCGATGGTTAACTCGCGCTAATCGAATTCTACGTTTGTACGTTTCGATGGAATCGCCTTCAGAAAATTTGATAATTCTTGCAACGTATGTCGTGAAGGTTTACGCTCCAACCTGGTTTGCTATCAAAAAGCATCCTTCCTGTAAAAATGGAGCCCGGCACCTGTTCAAACTCATCGCTGCATCTAGATATTTGCCCAAAGAACTGAAA
Organism: Abscondita cerata; assembly: GCA_030710515.1. Lineage (NCBI taxonomy): Eukaryota > Metazoa > Arthropoda > Insecta > Coleoptera > Lampyridae > Abscondita > Abscondita cerata. Next base: position 753,882 of record JALBCR010000193.1, read on the forward strand.
GAGATAATAGATCCAGTAATTCAAAGAAACAGTTACTTCGCACATCCTGAAAATTTATTGCTCGCAATGCTGACAGACCCTGAACCGCACATTCGTCAACTGGCAGCCCGTCGCATTTTGAAAGCTCGCAGGACTCAAGAAAATAAACTTCGACGTTTCCAGGTTCCTACTATAAACATGGATACTTCATCTTACACCGATCTTATTGACTGGCAAGAGAGTATAACTGAACCACCAATATTGAAATCGATAACTGACGAAGATATCCAATTGTTTGTCACCCAAAAGGAGAAGGAGAACTCCCTATGCTACAACTGCCATGTCACACTCAAGCGGTTGAAAGGGCGGTCAAGACGGTGACAGAAGCTTCAGGCACATTGTGCACTAAATCTGAAAGAGAAGGTTTCATAAAATCCCAGATAGAGTCTCGAAAAGCCATGCCGAAATTTGATAGCAAGAAGGATTTTCGTGCTAATTGAAACATTATTATAACAATTTTATTTTTGTAAAATTTTTCTTGTAATAAACAAATGTTACTCAAACATTTTTAATTTGTTTTAAAAAGACAGACACATTTTTATACTTTTTTTATCCTGGATTTAACAAATAATCAAAAATAAGTGTTTTTTTACAATACATGTTATTCAAGGTCAATCCGGAGGCAGAAGATGACATCCGATTCTAATCAAATTTTATATGTGAGCTAAAGGCATCATTTGGCACCCTTTTCTTACTGTGCCAGAAAGAAATTAAGACATTTATTTTTCTAAACAACTGTGACCCACACTAATATCCAGTACTGGGTTAATATCCAGTACTGGGTCAGTGTTAAGTATATCGCGGCGTGCCGTTGCATTGGTAGGATAGGCAACGCACGTGAGGGAAAGATGTTACTTCGTTCGTGAGGCTCCTAGGGGCCTGGGGGTGATCCAGTAAATTTATAAACCAATTAATTGTTCTACCAAAGAATACTATTTGGTTCTACATAAGGAATGGTTAATTTAATTGAAGTGGGCTGGTTGTGATTAAGGACTTAGGTCATCTTGACACCTTAAATTTTAAGACATTTTTTTAATGTTTTTCAGTTAAAAATACAATGTTGAAATGAGTGGTCGACATTCAAAATGGTGTGCATTATTTCTCCGCAATAGTGAGACCTAAAAGAAACTCAAAATACTTACCTTGTACAGGGTTATTCACTATAAATTACACACCTTTTATTATTTTGAATGTAACATTGCAACTGCACAGTAAGTACTGTTTCGGGGCACTTCCACATAGCCGACAACTAACGTCGTCATTGAACTTCCCGATTTTCTTCAGGTATTTTTTAACGGCCATGCGTCCCGTAAAAGCTCCTGCCGTAGTCTTCAGCTGTGCCCCTAATTAGCGTTAGTAGTTTGGCAGCTTGGTTTACGTAAGGTTATTAACACTATGTACCAGGCCTGGTTTTGATGTGCAGTCTGACTTGTGTTCTTTGCGAGTTCATTCGCAAGGCTAGGCTAGGCGACTTGAGTTCCTTGTAATACCTAAGGTTGGTTCTGATCCATCGTAAGGTGTTGAGACTCTAGGCCTTGCTAGCTCGTCAGCTTTATGTTTCCAACAATACCCGAATGGCCAGGCGTCCAGACAAGGGCGACTTGTTTAGACCTGACAGGGTATTTAGTACATTAAAGTATTCGAACACCAGTCTAGATAAGGTCCTTTGGCTCTTAAGGGCTCTCAGCTCTGTCTGGCTGTCTGACATAATATAGATACGTCTACGACGGTAGTTCCTTTTCTATATTAGTTCTTGCACACTCCTTAGTAGCATGTATTTCCACCTGAAAGACGGACGCTAGACTACACAGAGTGGGCAGACCCTGAATCTTCTCCTTCATTGTATGTGCTGATGTGCAGCTTGTAAATCGCCAGTATAGCTTCCCCTCTGATATACGTGTGCAGTGGGAGCAGACCTAGCATCGCTTGAGCGCCCGTATTATACTTAGACAGGCAAGTCTTTGTACCTTGTCTAGTCTCAGGAGTGTGGTATACTGTAGGACCGCCGGGCACCATACACAAACAGCGCAGGTGGTGGCGGGCCTGACCATCCTTGTGTACAGTCAGTGTACTATTCGTTGATCTAAGCTACCATTTTCTGCCATATATTCGTCTGATTACTGCTACCGTAATCTCTGATTTGCGAATGACTTTTGCAATATGCTGGTTTCAGGTGAGCTTCGAGTCGAGGATTACTCCCAGATGTTTCACCTCCTCAGGCATAGTTAGTTCACATCCGTTTAGGAAGATAAGTCATATACCCTCTAGTTTCCTTTTACTTGTGAATGGCACTATAGTGGTCTTTTTGGGATGTGACTTTAACCCCTTCCTAACACACCATCTGCTTACCTCGTTCAATGCACGTTGCATTCGTACCCTAATCGTGACTGTGGATTTGATTTCTACCATATCGAAAGGCATCAACGTTTATCTGAAATGACCATTTACTTCGCATCGAATTTTGCCGCAGGGCTCTAAAAATTGTGGAAGAGAATCGCAATTTTTTTATTTTTTGTTATTTACCGATGAGTCTACTTTCCACAATATCTTTGAAGATACACGTCATGGTGGAATTGAAAAAGAGTTAAATTAGGTTTCCTCAATGAAAAAACTAACATATGGTTTCATTTTAAAAAATCAAGTTATTCCTATATTCAATTGTTTCACTTGCAAAATTATTCACCTAAAACAGAATTACCATTAAAAATGTACTCTTAAATTTTCAAGTATCTGTATGTACTTTTGACATTTCTGGTTGAATGGCCAATGGTCCATATTCAAATCTAGTCATCATGAAGATTATTGAACTGAACGGAAACTGTTTACATAATTAGTAATTTTCACATCGCGCAACGGATGTCATAATAATTAGTTTAATAATCTTGATAACATTCTATATTATTTTAAATTTATTAATTCTTGCAGAACATCCTTTTTAAATAATTTTTGTCTTCATATATTTTGTATCTACGTTTCTGCTTTGATCTATAGTCCCAATTAAATTCTAAAATGTTATGATTAAGGATTCTCTAGAAAAAAAGTTGATATACAAAAATTTTACAAAATTTCTTTATCATTGTAGTATATAATTAACAGAAGTAGAATATGTTTTCTCACGAATCTAAACCAATTGTTTAAATCCATCCAATTAGTGGAGTGAAACAACTCTACTGAGATGAGTGCGAAATTCAAATCGTAGAAAATTCAACATTGCTGAACGTAACTTTTTTCTGTGGAAAGGCCTATAGACATTGTCGGGTGTATAATATACTATTTAACGTATAAAAACACTAACACATACGGTGTGGCCATTTTATTAAAAATTTTACTTTGACATTATTTGTGCTACTGTTGAGATGAAAATTAACCATGAAATTAATGGATAAGCATTATCTTTCAAATTTTTAACTCTTTTCCAAAAAATCCAGAATTTGGGTTATCTCTGAACATACCGAAAAAAGTTATTAGAAAAGTGACTACCATTTCTTTGGTCAATCGAAGCCCAAGTTGATGCCAAATCAAATTTCGTATTACGGTCTTACTTAAAAAAATTCTATATGGTGCGAACTATACTGGTCACACTGTATCTGTATCAAAAATTTACGAAGAATCGACCGTTTTTTTTCGTGTTGCCATGTTTTATATTTGGATACCTACCTTCATTATACCGTAAGACGGTTAAGTATGAACGAGAATTGAATGATCCTCTCTGAATGTTCTGAGTAATATACCAAGAACCTCTAAAATTTAAATATTTATTATTCTTTTTTTACAATAATAAATTAGCACTTGTCTTGTAAACAGTCCTCTGGTTCCGCAGATATCGGATGCGAAGCAAGAGCTTAAGCATTTTGATAGCCACATATGCGATCTTCGACTTAAATATTGTTGGATTGGAAACGACACGACTTAGAACTTTTTATTTAAAAACTCTATAGAATGAACCTTTTCTAGAAAGAGCAAGAGCTTAAGCATTTTGACAGCTACAAGTGAGATCTTCGACTTTGAAAATTTTTGGACTGGAAACGACATGACTTCGAGTCTTTTTATTTGAAAACTATATGGAATAAACTTTTGCTATCGATTGGTAAAATCTCGAATCCGTATCTCCTTCGGTTTTGAAGGTATCAGATGCAAAACAAGAGCTTAAGCATTTTGATATCTACAGGTTCAATCTTCGACTTTTGGACTGGAAGTGACATGACTTAGGTACTTTTATATGAAAACTGTATAGAATGAACCTTTCTCTAACCACTAGTAAAATCTCGAATCCCTATTTCCTCCGGTTCAGAAGATATCGGTTGTAAAACCAAGAGTTTAAGCATTTTGACAGTCACATGCGATTTTCGTCTTTGAAAATTTTTGGACTGGATGACATGACTGAGGGAGGGAGTTTTTATTTCAAAACTGTATAGAATGAACCTTTTCTATCGGCTGGTAAAATCTCGAATTTCTATCTCCTGCTGTTCCGAAGATATCAGATCTAAAACAAGAGCTTAAACATTTTGGTAGCTTCAGGTGCAATTTTCGCTTTCGAAAATTTTTGAAGTGGAAACGACATGGTTTAGTGACTTTGTACTTGAAAACTGTACAGAATAAATCTGACTATTCACTGGTAAAACCTTGAATCCCTATCTCCTGATATCGGATGCAAAGCAAGAGCTTAACCATTTTGACAGCTACAGGTGCGACCTTCGATTTCGAAATTTTTGGTTTGGAAACGACATGGTTTAGGGATTTGTATTTGAAAACTGTATATGATTACCCAAACCTATAATAAGTCACCTACATGGGGACCCCGATTTCTAACGGCTTAAAGTTGAGAAGTTTACTAGGTAATTATACTCTCACTGGTTTGCCGTTGCCATTGTCTTGCGAGAGAGTACGGCCGAAAATTCGATGTTTGCGCACCGGGAATCGAATCCGAGGTGCCTGCTTAGCAGCTAACGCACTTAACTACGGAGATACGAGCTCACCTTATGCAAAATTTATTGCGGATACCCAACTTTCTTTGTTTCTCGTCCAATAATAACGGCCTAAAAATACAAGAATTACCCAAACATCACTAACTAATTCTGTAGATATTGTATACAGGGTATCCCAGGCCTATATTTCCGTTATTTTTTATTTTTTTTATTTTTGTAAATGATATTAAATTCTTTATCGGATCTATACACATAAAATCGTGGCCCGGTTTGTTTGTTCTGTCTGTCTGTATGTTCGTCTTCGAAACGGCTGAACCGATTTCGGAGATCGATACGTCAAATTGTTCAAGAGGTCCAGGCGCTGATCTTAGGCGGGGTCACAAGTTGACCTGAATTTTGACCTCTGGCCTGGAGCGGTGACATAGGCATGTTATATATCAAAGTGTACAGGATGTCAAGGGGAATGTTTTTAAGATAGGTCCCAAGTTGACCTGACCTTTGACCTCTGACATGGAGCAGTGACCTCACGTCTTTAATTTCAGGTTTGTCTAGATTAGGCTCATTTTCAAATGGGTTTGTTACTAGTAGTAAATACAATTTTCAAATTCTGCACTTGTATAATGGTAGCGATATTCAACTTTTTTTTTTCAAATAGCATAATATACTTTTTTAATATTTGATAGTACCTTTTATTCTCTTTACAACCATATAAAAATATGGGTTCTACATAAGAATTTATGTTAGAAAATACGATTAATAGTTGAGGTAGGTTTGCATGGAAATAACTGATTTTTGTCATTTTTATCTAGGAGCCTATAAAAACAATGAGTAAAGTTAGTTGTCAAACTGATTTTCCTAATTTTTGTGTGTTCCGTTTTTTGATAATATACAGGGTGTCCCAGAGATCACTTCCCAGGCTTGTATTTTCGTTATTGTTTATTTTTATTATTTTTTTTTATTTTCGTAAATGAGATTAAATTCTCTATAAGATAAGTAAATACAATTTTCTCTTATAACATAATCACAAAAATAATAATTATCACATTAGCATCATGTCGCCCTTTTCGGAATTGGTATAATTCATATTTGTTATGATAAAGGGAACACTAAAAAGTAGGGAAATCAGTTTGATAACTAACTTTACGCATTGTTTTTACAAGCTCCAAGATAAAAATGACAAAATCAGTTATTTCCATGGCAAACTCAGCCTCAATTATTAAACGTATTTTTCTAAAAAAAATCTTATGTAAGACCCATATTTTTTTATATGGTTGTAAAGAGAATAAAAGGCGCTATCCGAAATATTAAAAAAGATATATTATGCTATTTGAAAAATTGAATATTGCTACCATACCATACAAGCGCAGAATTTGAAAATTGTATTTACTTATCTTATAGAGAATTTAGTCTCATTTACGAAAATTAAAAAACAAAAACATAAAAAATAACAGAAATGTAAGCCTGGGGAGGGATTTCTGGGACACCCTGTATATTATCAAAAATAATTTAGAAATTTCCTAAATCTTCTCTCGTTCAAAAAAAAAACATCCGGAAACTTTTAAGAATATTTTGATTATAAATATGGATGTGCTCACCAAAATGATTGCATTATTCAAGATTGTTTAAATGTTGGGTTTTTTTCTGTAGCAAGTAGTTGTTCCTTTTCAAAATTATGAAGGTACCTACAATTAATGCATAATTTGCATTCAATAAATTCATTTACAAGTAATCGAACTACTTCCACCTCCAGAGAGACTGGTACTTCTCTTTGGCCACCAAACAAACGGTAATCCAAGGCACACCATCACTATGGCAACTTGAAATTCCCCTTTATCTGCTTTCTCCATATGAATTTTCGGGTGAATTCCGTTCATATACAATTTAAAATCATCAATTTTATTTGTAATAATGTGGTATTTTAATCTTACATCAGAGAGTATAAAATGTTCCTGATAAAGCAGGAATATTTAAGACCCTTAACAATTCTTTTTTCTGAATAAAAACACTTGGATTGGGTTTCTATGTTATCATAACCAACTTTGGGAATCAATTTTTGAGTTTCGTTTTTAAATTAAATGGGAACTACAGTGTTTCTGAAAATGGGTACCACTTTGGTATGTATTTGAATAGTAATTGAAAAACAGGTCCCTATTGAAGCAGCTAGGCAACTTCATTTACATTTAGATACAAGAAATGGCAGCGTTGCCATATGCAAAATTCCTAATCTGCGGCACCTGTGACGCCATCTATTGAGTCTAATAGAAAAAGTGGCACTCATTTTCAGAAACGCACCGTATAAAAAATTCTCAAATTTTTACATTTTTTTTAAAGAAAACAATTGAATTGGGTTTCGATGTTATCATAACCAACTTTGGGAATAAATTTTTGAGTTTCGTTTTAAATAAAACGTGAAGTACAAAAATACTCAATTTTTCCCAAAAATTTGTCTTGTTTTTGATAATTGATTTGTTTTCAAGGTTTCAGTTTCAAATTGAATAATCACAGTTTCTAGTTGTTTAGTTGTGATTCTAAAATACAGGGTGTCTTTTGTTGACGGCCCATTAGGATTATTTCAGAAACTACTCTGATTTAAATTTTGAAAATTTGGCATTAGGGGTTTTCGAACATGGTCTTTCTAACTAAAATAATGGCGTCCGCCAAACACTTCCGGTTATACCGGAAGTTGACGTAAACTTCCTTATTTTCAATGTAACACCCTGTATATTTTTGCATTTTTAATTCTTCACTTGTTTTTAAGTAGAGTTTCATTAAATTTCCCTATACCTAAATTCGACTGTTTTTGAGAAAATTAATTATTTTCAAAAACAATTTCAAGAACAGTAACCAATCCAAAATAATGTAAATTTTAAGTAAGAAAGATAGAGCAATAAAATTTACAGGAAGAAAGTTCTACACCTAAGGTTTCCATTCATGCCTACTTAGTGGCTTAATCACATACAGGGTGGTAAAGTTAACGTCAAGTTTAGTTAACTTGAAAGCATTTTAAATTGCTTTTTCAAATGGAACACCCATTATATTCTGACATAATATAATACAAAATTTTATTCTCTTTTGAGCAATATAATACTTTCCTATACCTATCTCTGCTAGTTTTGATTTATCTCTATTTTTCTGTTTATTGAATTAAATCATTTGATTTTTTGCAAAGATGGCTGTGAGATTTAAACATCACAACAATCAACGGAACTGGCATTTGCAATTTGTTGTTAGTTTGATGGAACTTAACTGCATAATTTATTGTGTACTTAATTATGGAAAACACTTATTCAAACGCTGATTATTTAAACTTGTTGTTTATTCATGGACGGTGCAACGAAATTATAAGTAGAACATGCAGAGTTTTTAATGCAACTTATTCTAATTTGCCACCAATGGGCAGAAAAAATTAAGAAGAATTTTAAATAATCAACTACAATATGGTAGAATATCTGCAGGAAGAATTGTACCTAATCCAGTGACTTCAGATCAAGATAATGTGATCAACGTGTTGGGGATATTTCAACGCTTATCCAAAAGCTTCAACTCGTGCTGCAGAATATCATTTAGGTATTTCACGATGTTCAATTCACAAAATATTGACGCTGTTCAGCGGATGGAATTTTGTGAAATGATACTAGTCAAAACGCAAGAGGATCCAGAATTTCTACGAAACATCATATGGACAGACGAGTCAAAATTCACCAGAGAAGGCATTTTTAATAGACATAACAGTCATTATTGGTCTTCTGAAAACCCTCACATTACCCGGGAAAGAAATTTTCAAAATAAATTTTTTGTTAATGTTTTCTGTTTGGTTAAATACAATCAGCTTAGTTTTTTTATCTATGAAGAAAATTTAAACACCGACAGATACTTGAACATTTTACAAACGGTTGTGAGTGATTTTTTGGATGAGTTGCCTTTAAACCAACGAAGAAATAAATGTTGGTATCAATTGGATGGAGCGCCACCTCACTGTGGAATTGCAGTCGATCATCAATTAAATGAAACGTTTGAAGACAGGTGGATTACGCGTCTAGGGCCGTGGAATTGGCCAGCGAGGTCCCCGGACATCACCCCCTTAGACTTCCTTTGGGGAACAATGAAATAACGACTTTATTCCACACCGGTTATTTCAAGGGCGGATTTAATTACTCGAATACGCAAAACTTTTGATGAATGGCTTGCAGCCGAAATAGCAAAAACTACAACAGACGGTTGTACTCTCGAAAATAAACAAGTGCTTAACCCATATACGTACTAACACCTATACTGCTAACCTCCTATTTTCCCAATAAGCCGTGACCGTAGCGAAGAAAGAGAGAGGTTTGGCTAAACCGTAATGTTTTTAAGTCTTAATACGCTGGCGCACCACTACTTCGTTAATGTTCGAGTAGCGTAAATACGCGCCATTTAAATTTCGCAAATTTAAATTTGAAAGATTTAAAGGGCAGGTTTAGTAACCGAAAATTTAATAGTTAATCCGATTAAACCTTACGTTGATTAAAAGTTTAAATAGTTTTAATCCAAATTTTAGTTGATACATTAAAATCTGTACTATTCAATAATAAACGTAAATGTATGTCGTTTTTAAAAAATGTAGTCTGATTGCATTCCAATCTTATCGAAGACCTAGAAAAGTAATTAAATTAAATAAAATGACAAAACATATTTTTATTTATTGATTTTTGAACAAAATTAATCTACTGTACTTATTTCTAATGTAATCACCTTTAACAGATGCTAGCTTCGCTTCATGGAATAATCTGATATTTAAGTAAGTGTCGATTATTAACTTAATAATTTGAACAACATGATTGTCTAAGTAATCTTGTGTTTTAATATGCTTTAATAATTCTGCCTGCTGAAACGTTATTTGAACACATTTATTAAAAATGCTATTTGCCAAAATGGCTTTAATATTTTTTAGATAATTTTGCAATATTTTCTCTAAATATTTTCTCCGCAACTTTACAAACTCTGACAACTTCTTCAGAAGGATATATCAATTTTCCCCTATTTTTAATTTAATTAAAATTAACTTGTCATCATCCCTGACTAAAAACGGCTTACATACGTTACAAGATATGACTTTTAAGATTTTGTTTAAAACAAATCCGCTGATATATTCGACCACATTGTCTACGTAAGAATTTAATTTCCACAATGTATTTATATAATCGTGCTCAAATACATTAGCAGGAATTGATTCAAGATCTTCTGTGGTGACGGGCGAAATATAATTTTTTTTTCCAGTCGGGACATGTAAAATATCAATCCCATCTTATTAACAGCCTCTTATAAACGCTGACAAATTGTTTAGCATTTGGGTTGTTGTTAAACCCGCCGCGACTTCTTATAGCGCTAAAAATGTCTCTAAAAAATCTTGACTAAGTTTGAAACTTAACAAGTAACTCACTTTTCTTTCACTTCATCATAAAAATTAAATATATTTGTCAAATTAATAATAAAACCCAAAAACCCTGTTTTTCGATTGCTATTAATTAATTTGTTACCATGCGGATCTTTCAGTTCTTTAATGTAGTGAATCAATGAAACCGACTGCTCTTTTAAAAAACAATAGAATCTTGATCGATTGGTATGTTGTACGTATTAGATTTAGCAAATTTGTTGCGACAATTTAATAAGTCAAAGCAATTATTAAAAATTAAACAAAATTTGGCCGTAGCCTCACAGTCGCTAAAAGTTTCGGTAAATAATTGCTTTGTTTTAAATAAAGCAAGGCACTTGCCACGCTTTGACTGCAAGTTTGCGCTGCAAGACGTACGTTCATTCTATTATTATAAAATTGAATATGTTTATTAGTCAACTTTGTGGCCAAGTGGAGTCCTTCTTTAATTTGAACTTCATTCAATTGTTTCAAATGTTCCCATTGGATTTTATTATTTTCCTCGTCAATAATTATCCCTTTGTCTCCCAATGTGTTTCTTACCAACTTTATCATATGGCATGCATCATAAAATATATAAATATTTTTATGTGTAATTGGATGGACAATATATGGTTTGAAATAATTCGACCCGTAGTGGAAGTTTGCACCTAAACAGTTGCACATGCTAATGTTTACTGCTGCCCCATCAAACGTTAACGATTGCACTGAGGCACCCGTTTCATGCAATAGTCCTAAACATTTCACTAGTAAATTTGCTCTCTCTGAAGCGGTTAGTCCCTTAATTAAAAAATATCCAACTGGCAGTTTCCATCCATCATTTACAGATACCACCATAAAACTAGAGCATTTTTGCCAGTTGCAAATTATCGCTTTGGTTAGTGCAATTTGTTCCTAAGTCCACACCCCCATAAAATTGATCTTTATCAAAAATTAACTGTTCCCGAATGGACATTTCGTCTATAACCACATTTAAAATTATGTTTTTTCGTTTGATCGCATTTTAATTGCTTTCAGTGCTTCAGCAGTGAATCCTGGATTACCATTAACGACACTATACCAAGCTCGAAGTGTTGATGGGTGAGGCAACAAGTTCTTCCATACTTTTCTAACGTAATTGTACGCTTTTGTAGAGTAAAACTGCAAACTGAGTGCAAAACTTCTAATTTCTGAGGAGTATTTCCTTTTCCAAATTTTAATTTTCTTGCTATTAACTCTTGTACACTTTTCGGTATAGCCTCCTATAAATTAACACCTATTAGCTTAAAACATTGGCCTATTGTCGTGTTTTTGATTACTCACAAACAATTCATCTCCAGCACTTTCTGATAATACATTTTTTTGCTTTAGGTGCTTTATAAGCGACTCAAGGGAAGTTATTTTTTTAGTCTTCTGGTTCGTTGTTGTAAAGCTCTATTCTTTAGCTTAAGTTTGCTAATTTGGTTTTTGCTATTTGCAACGCTCTTTTACTTCTTTTGGGGGTTGCAAGGTCTGGACTTTTAATATCCCCAAGATATCTTGGTTCCAGAAATCTTCTTCGTTTTGGTGTCTTCGGCATTAAATTGTCTATAAAATAGAACAAATTATTATTTGAATAACAACAAATCAAAGTATTCATAGAAGTAATTTTAATGCACCTTAATGAGTCAAATTAAGGCATTGAGTTTTGATTAAAAAAATTATTACACTTAAAAATAAGTTGTCAGTTTCACCAACACAATTTAAAGTTAAAATAATTGTTGCTGCGGTTTTAACAATATATGTTTTTAAGCAGTACTTTACTTTAAGTTATATTTGTGAAACCAAAGACTACCAAAATTAAAATGCAATTGACAATTGTCCCATTAACAATTTAATTGTCAGTCTCTGTGAAACTTTAACGTGCAAATAAATACCTGATTCTTTTGCATAACTGCATGAAGGTTCTACATCAACAATTAAAGATGATTCTGGAATGATAATAGCATCATCATTTGTTGTTTCTTCTAATGCGGAATCTCTTATGTTTGTTGTTGTTACATTAATTCTATTTGGAACTGATACTGAAGGAAACACGTCAGGTTTTAATCGAAGTTTTCCACCAAACTTTGGTGCATTTGGCTCAAGATAATCATCCGGTTTAAAATGTTTGGAACACAAAAAAGACGAAGTACTTCATCACAATCTTGCAAGGCACATATTTGTTTCCATAAAACAACTCGTATCGGATCTTTGGAAACCTATAACGAGCAAATTACAATCTATTTAGATCTTTATAACCTAACTTTGTCAGATACTTACAAATGCAATGTTGCTGATTGTTCCTCACGTTTCACACGACACAAATAACAAAATCTAGTTGTAGATCGTTTGGAAGACATTATATGATAAATTAAAACTAATATTCCTTAATAACAATCAAAATTGTTATAAATACGAATGAAATATCACGTGTAACACAATAACAACCCACTAAAATGTTCGCGTATGCGCATAGATACTAAAGTACATTACGGTGCAGATATATATGGCTGCACTCTAATGTTTGTTACTGGGTAGAGCAAGTATCAGCGGTATAGGTGTTAGTACGTATATGGCTTAACCGCTAATGGCGGCCATATTGAACAATTACAACGTCACATTAATTAGTTTTAAGTTGTTTTATTTTAGGTACCTCAATTTTAATTACCTAATTAAAATAATTAATAAAATAATATTAAAATTAATAAATTAAATAATTAATAAAATAATATTAAAATTACCTAGTTAAAATTTATATTATTTTAGTTTGTTTACTGTTCTTGAAAATTTTTTTGAAAATAATTAATTTTCTCGAAAACAGTTGAATTTAGGTATAGGGAAATTTGAATTCAAAATATACAGGGTGTTACATTGAAAATAAGGAAGTTGACGTGAACTTCCGGTACAACCGAAAGTGTTAGGCGGACGCCATTATTTTAGTTAGAAAGACCATGTTCGAAAACCCCTAAACCAAAATTTTCAAAATCTAAATCGGAGTAGTTTCTGAAATAATTCTAATGGGCCGTCAACAAAAGACACCCTGTATACGGACTTAATTTTGTCACTTGGAAATAAAAAATGTGTAGACATCCTTCATATTCTGTACCCCCCTCCATGGATCCTTTTGTGTTGTGAAGTTGTGGTAAGGGGTTTCATTCAAACCTGAAGAAATGGAAAATTTGTTTCAAGATCTAGAAATGTGATAATGGCTTTTAGGCTTCATACCCATATACTTTTCTGTCTGCTTGTGGTAATTCTTTCTTCGGTATGTTTGCTTATAAAATGTACTCAATATTCAACAGGTAGTTCAAGAATGTTTTTTGTCTAACAAATTTTAATTGAATTAGTCTTGAACTGTATTATCGAATGTTTGCAATTGTTTATTCTCAATCAACATTTGCATTTAAAATGCACTGATAAAACGATTATAGTTTAGAATAGGTAGTACATGATTTATAAAATATGTATACTAAAATAAAACAACGCAGACTTTATTATCACACAATTTTCTTGACGTATGAAACCAATAATCATTATTAAAGAGAAAGAAGAGTTCTATTATCTGCATTCCATAGATTAGCCAACAAGTTTTGCAAATCTATGGTATGGCGGACGGCTCCAGTTTCAATTTTATTACTCAGACGTCGATCGTGTTTATCCGTAACATACTTCGAAGTGATTTAACTACTAAATATTTATTGGCAATAATACAAAAGTGCCCTCTGTGTCATTTATTATTCTGGCATAGTTATTTTTTGCGGTGTGTTGTAAGTGCTGGTGTAACAAATGGGTTCGGTATTATCCAAAACAGCGAGTTATCCCTTTGATTAAGGAAGAGTCTGAAATCAGCACGTACTATTTTTGTGTAGATGATGAACGGGAACGTAAAATTCACGTGGAAATAAAACCTCTTAACAACGGAACAGCTCCTATGTCTGCTTCTGTCGATGAACTTCGTGCAACGATCGAAAATTTGTATTTATCTCCTCAAAATAACAGCGTAGGACGGAGAGGATCTGGTAACGAAAGGCAAGACGCTGTAATGAAGCGTTCGCAGTCGGTATCTCAACAACTTGGAAAACCCAGCAGCGACTTGCTGGGATTAAATTTGTTCCAAAGTCCAGTCGCTTCCAATACTTCTACTCCTACAAGTTCGCATCCGTACGCTCCGTTACAAAGTCCTTCTCAGCCTACTTTAAATTCCCCCACTCTTTCGTCTTCTTCGAAATATGCGGGTAAGATTCTATTATTTTTAATTAAAGATCTGCAAATTTATTTACTAGATTTAGGAGATCTGTTTTCGGAGGTCGGTGAAATCCAATCTCCCGCCGTAAATACGTCGAAGACGGTTAGACAAACTCCAACGCCTACTTCCGGTTATATGTCGATACCGAGACCACCATCGAGGAAGTCAGACGGTGTATCTAGAGGGCACATCAGTCCCGGTACAATTTCCAGAGCGGATAGTGTTGGTAGTTTAGAGTTTAGAACAGCTTGTGTACCTGTCGGGGTATCAAGAGGGCCTTCTCCATTAACAATTGGAATGGCAGATACGATACCTTTAGCTGTTGCGTTTCACGAAATAGTGCATTCGTTTTTTAGGGGAACAGATGAAGCAAAGTAATTTTTTCGGTTCCTTAAATTGAAAGATAATAATTGAATCAAATTGCAGATGTCAAGTGAAAATGTCCGGAGAGATGATGCTATCGTTTCCGGCCGGAATAGTTGCTGTTTTGGCTAACAATCCTAATCCAGCGAAATTAGCTTTTCGAGTTCGTAACACACAAAAATTAAGTAGTATTTTACCTAATAAACAATTAGTATCGACGTTAGTATATTTGATTTGTTTAGGCTTTGTTATTGATCACAAATTTTCAGCGATAGTACTCAATCAGCGACAGACAGTTTGGTTTTAGAATTTAGTATGTCCGCATTAAGTGCCCTATTAAAACGACAGTCTGAACAAAATCCAAGCGCTTCTTATTTTAATGTAGAAATTTTGAAGTATCAGGTATGTTGTCGACATTAAATAGATACAATCTCTAATAGCTATATTTTTAGATTAAGCCTAAGTTAGGAGCGAACTCTTGTCCGTTCCAGTTGGTATCGTATTGGAAATGCGAGACTTCACATACAGATCTAAAAATAGACTATAAATATAATTCTCACGCTATGAGCTCACCATCTCCTTTACTAAATGTAAATGTTTTCGTACCTATAGATGGCACCATCAAACACCTGCAGTCAAAACCATCCGCACAATGGTACGTAGTACTCCTTCTAGGCCGTAATTAATAAAACTTATAGGTCAGCGGAAAGTAGTCGGGTTGTGTGGAAATTTACCGAATTATCGCAACACTCTGAAAATAACGGAGTAGGGTCCTTGTTGGCTCGGCTAGAAATGGAGTCGGGACCTATTATGCCTTCAACCGTGTCTACACAGTTCAATTGCGAGGGTACAACATTGTCTGGCATCGATTTTCAATTAATCGGTGCCGGCTATCGTCTTTCATTAGTTAAGAGGCGCTTTATATCGGGAAGATATATATGTGACGGCGATCCTAAATACAGTTCTGGTACACTACACCTCCAGCTAGCACTGTTGCAGGCGATTGCTAGCATTTTCACATATCCAACCTCCATTTCATTTTTGATTTATTTTATTTTATTCCATTTATGTAAAACTGTTTTATTGATATTTTCCATGTTATCAAGCCTATATATAGTCTATGATGCTATTTTATAACCACTAACTTTAATAAATACATTTTAGAAGTTGATATTTTAATCCTGCCTCGCGTTTTTTAAACATCTTCTAAATAAGTTAGGGAACTTTTGCGACGAGTATAAAGCAAAAAAATCTGCCTATAGGATATTAGACAATCTCTGATTCGATTTTTATCAAACTCTGCATAGGTATAGGTGTTATTTATAATACCGCAAATCTGATAAGATTTTGGACACAATCTGCTGAGCCAAGAACGCCCTTAACGTACATAAATTTTCCCATTCTTACCATTTTACAAAAACATTTTTTCTTCAAATAAAAGTGCTAATAAAAAAGAAAGAACGGTATAGTATCTTTAGGAGAAGCAAAGAAATGTCGAGGTCTTCAGAAAAATATGCAGGAGTGGCAAAAATTATTGAGAAGAAAGGTGATGAGAGAAGAAGATAAAACAAATAGAGGAACAACTAGTGAAAATGATCACAGAAAAGATAGGAGTGGTAATACAGAACAAATGAGGCGGGATAAATAAAAAACAGAGTAGTATGGACGACAAATTGGAGATTTTAAAGAATAAAGCAAAGTTGAAAGGAATATGTCAAATTAAGAGGAATATGCCGATGAAAATAAGACAAGCAAAAATACTACTACGAGATGGAAAGAAAGTGAAAATAGGGTTCAGGAAAATGTGGGTAGAAGGTGGATAGAAAATCAGAGCAGACTAAAAAGGAGTGAGGGATAGTGAGGTAAGGGTGGGGATTGAAGTGAGGGCAGGGTGTAAATAAAAATAAAATAGTATTTTGGGATATCGCAGGGGTAAAAATAAAGGGGAAGAAATTTGGAATTATATAAGGGGTTTTAAAATGGTGGGATTGGCGGAGACATGGTTGGAAGAGAAAGAATGGAAAGGAAAGGTGCCAGAGGAGTTCGAATGGGACCTACAATTCGCTGAAGAACACGTAAAAAGGCAGGGCGAGAGGAATAATAACAGGGGTAAAGAAAGAGTGGAAAAAAGAGAATGTATGAAAACTACGGTGAATACTGAAAAAGGAAAGCGGTTTGAAATAATAACGGTATACGCTAAAGAAATGGGAAGTTGAAAGAAAAAAAATAGAAGAGATGGTAAAGGAACTGGAATAAGAGAAAATAATTATAGGGAAAGATTTTAATGCGAGAACACGTTATAAATTTATTATTTGTTTAAACTGTTTTTGATCCAAAGAGTAATTATTATGAGATATGATGATCACAGCGACACTAATAGTTTTAACAGTATCTTCAACAATATTAATTATACAAAAAAGTTATGGAAAGAAAGTTGTTGAGTTTAGTTTTTCGAGTTTAGTCTTAAAACGTGATCAAGGGAGAGATCACGTTATTTGTTCGAGAAAGCGGGTATAAGAACAGATCTACCACTTCCTTCTAAAACAGAAAATCATACGTTGATTTTATTTTCAACTGCTTAAGCGCATTGTTACATTGTCTTTACGTACTTTCTGAACTCTACCCATGTGAAATTAGAGTTCTGGCGCATTTCGAAGAGAGTGAGAGCTTTTATATTTATAACTTCCGGCGATTAAAAGCAATTAAAGAAATGGTGGGATACTGAATTCACACTATAGTTCAACATTGAGTACTAGGAAGTTGACAAATTGGCTTAGGCTTTTGCGTCCTATTGGTGAACTAGTACCGTTCTTCACTAAACACGATTGGTCGGCTTCTTCTGAGGTCCGTCCATTTCCTATGTTAGATTTAGGCTGTTGATTTAGATTTCTGCTTCGCGGCTTGTAGTTATTTATATTGGTTTTTGAGGAGGCGGGTGTTCTTGAGGATCGGATTCCGGATCTAGTTTTTCCCTTTTTCTTTCTTTCTGTTGAAGTTATCTGGATGTTTGTGGATCAAAATGACTTTTCTAACTAATCTGTAGTGATAAACCGTTGATAGCAACTTTGGAGCTCTCGAAAATTATCTTGTGATCCCTATTGCTAACCCATGTTCTGCTACTGTTGACTTCTCGGTGTGACGCAGACGGCAGTTTGTATGATGTTCTTTGAACCTTGTTCCTACCGATCTCTTAGCGGTTCGATATGAATCTTTTGCGCCTCATTCATCTTTCGATCTCCTGTACTTGGTGTACCCGTTAGTCTCAAAGGCAGTTTTTGGTGCTAGGGTCCAGCACGAAGATCTCTTGTTCACCAATTCTTCGAGTTCGTTCCATCATGGTCTTGATGGTTTTGTACTTTTGGTTTGGCTGCTGGTTTGATAAGGCATACATATATCTGTTCGTGTATGTAGGTTTTCTGTTCACTGTGTCGCCTAGTTGATTTCCTTGTTTTCTCACCAGCACATTTAAGAAAACTAGTTGCCTCCTCCATGGTGAACTGGTGTTGACTATTCAGGTGTCGAAAAAACTAGTTAAGCTTCTCTATGCCGTATTTCCAAACCACAAAGGTGTGCTGAGCGATTATAAAGTTTTTAGATAAGAAGTGGCTATGACTTTGACATTATTATTGAATTTTATTTTTGGTAACGGTATTTTCAATAACAGCGATGGGCATACAGCACTTTTGCTTGTTTAGCCGAGTTTCGGGAAAAATTTAGATGTATCATCTATGCAACCAAAATTGCGTATCTTGTTTTCAAAGAAATGAAAAATTTGCTAATGTCAAAAATCAGCCACACCTTATCTAAAAACTTTATGATCGCTCGGTATAATCTACGTACCGGAACCACCTCGCTGCCTTGTATTTCACGTTCTCAATAGCTTCCTTTCAAAATTCTCAATTAAGAGATTTGCAATCACTGGACTCAGTGGACTTCTCATTGCCACCCTACCCACTTGTTCAATAAAACTCTTCTTCCGAGACGAAGTAACTTCCTGATGAGATAGGCTTGAAAAACCTGCTGATGTTATTTGGGAAGTATTTTAGTCACGATATTTTTTATTTGCACTTTGGTAAACAGCAAAACCACGTCAAAGCTTACAAGGATGTTTTGGGGTCCAATATCGATGTGCTGGATTTTGCGCACAAAGTCTGCTAAATCCTCAACGTAGCTATTTATCTTTTCTATATTTGGTTGGAGTAGCGATTCCAAGTACTCGATTAAGTAGTACGTTGATGATCCAGAAACGCTCAACTATTGGTCTCGGAGGAATATCTGCTTTGTGAAGGAGGGACGTTTTTGATATCTTGCTGTAAAGAAAATGACTTGATGATTTGGTTGGTGAATCGTAATGTTGTTTTTGTCTGATCTTTCTTCAGAGGTCTACCGGACGGATATTTTTCGGTTGTAGTCTTCCGCTTTTAGAAGAATGGGGGGCGTTACTCTTATCAGTTGGTAATATGACAATGCCTATTAATAATGATGTTTCATTTCTTGACAAGTTGCTTTTTAGAGGTTATGCCTTTCTAAGGACATTATAGCCGTCTCCATCTTTATCGCTTCTGCGCTTTAGTCCGATAAGTGTTTTATTGATGTTTCCATGCTGGAGATGATATCATCATTTGGGATGTGACTAGGGGCAACTGCGAAATTGCCTTCTTTGGAAGCTATCGAGATCCACAAACATCTAGAAAACTATAAGGCTGAACCAGATCTGAATCCACTCTTCAAGAACACCCGAATGACATCTTCTGAAGATCCACTTTGGACCGGCGCGATTCAAGCTCCGCCCCTCAGAACCAGCATAAATAGAACAAGCTGCAAAGTAGAAATCATTAGTATACATTCAACATCGGAAATGGATGGACCTCTGAGGAAGCTGACTATTCGTATTACCGAAACGTTAGGACGAAATTTGAGGCAACGACGGTGCTAGTGTATTAGAGGGTTTTCCTGATACATAAAAAATTTGGTTTGTTATAAACATAGCGGGTATTCTGTATCTCGCAATTCGTTGCGTGTATGCTACTGTACCGAAATACGTGGCTTGTTATCGGCACGATTGTCAAGCATTTAAAAGTTATCGCCTTTGAGATAACGATAATGCACATAACATTATTATTACGTGTTCTTTACAAGATTTCGTAAGACACACATTTCACTTATGAATGTTTATGTTGAGAATCCATGTTCAAAAAATGCACTAATATTGAATTGGTACACTACAATTCATAGTAAGTCGGATTAGTTTACCGGTTTTTATGTTATTTTGAAGAGTAGTTTTATGGGGGTGGGATAGAAATTTTCAAATTTTTGATATTTTGTTAACATTTATTGAATAACAATTTATTACAAAAATCAACACAACACATAGGTAAAAATACCTATGATACCGATAACCTCGCTCTATCATTTAGCGTCACTAATCTTCAATCGAAGTATAGGAATAACTACTATTAACAAAAAAATGTGACAAAAGCAACTTTTAAACAAACGCCGTTTGCAACCAACGCTACCTTGCATTAAACTCCGCCTCACTACTGACCCATCATCATAAAAAAGAAACGCCGCAGACCCACGCATATATAGTCATCAAATCATTAAAAAGATTGTGCAACTACGCTCACAGTATAGGTACAATTTCCAAAATAATTAGCTATATTAATATTTTTAAACCGGAATCTAGATAACTTTCAAACTATTGATTCAACAATGTTTTAATCCGATTATTTAAAAGATATGGAAGAAAAGTTGTAAATATTACTATCTTTTATTTGAACTATTTTTTTCACATTTTCGAATCAAAATTAAAAGCATGATGTTCTATAGGGTAGTGGTACAATTTTAATAAAACTTTGTATTAATGAAGATTTGACAAAATTATGGGTCGAATAACACTTTTTGTATCTAAATAGGTTTTTTGAAGAGCAGGATGTTCCGCTTGAAAAAATCCTGTTATTTGACGTTTTGCTTTTATCTTCAGCCTGTAGCAAATTAGTGAAATGTTAACCATATCAAAAACTTAACACTTAACTTAGCAAAAACTACCAGAAACACTACCATCAAATTTTTCTTTTCATTAAAGTAGGTTTCTAGACATCGTTTGTGTATTTCTTTAGATCTAAATTTCTTAGTTTTAATCAATAATAATATTCTGCTACTTGTACGATTGTAACAAAACTTGAGTGTTTTTTTTTTTATAATTTTGGGTATTTTATTCTACACAATCCGGTAGCCAAAACGGTGAGGGGAATAGTTTCAGTTTTTTAGGACATTTTCAATAGTATTTCTAAAACTTTTGTTTTGCATAATTTTTTTAACATAATTATTCACAATACCCAACTTTTCTATTTATTTTTTTTGATTTTAGTAAGTAGTTTTATTTAACACTAGTTAATATCTTTAATGAAGTCTTTCCTCGGTTGTTGTTTTCTGGATTTCTCTTTGAGTTTTTACAATTTTGTGCTGTTTTTGTTAGAAATCAATTTTTCAAATTCAATTCAACTCATATTGCAAATTTATTTTCTAGATTTAGGAGATTTGTTTTCGGAGGTCGAAAACCAATCTCTCGCCGTAAATACGTCGGAGACGGTTAGGCAAACTCCAATGTCTACTTCCGGTTATATGTCGATACCGACAGCGAGGAAGTCAGACGGTGTATCTAGAGGGCACATCAGTCCCGGTACAATTTCCAGAGCGGATAGTGTTGCTAGTTTAGAGTTTAGAACAGCTTGTGTACCTGTCGGGGTATCAAGAGGGCTTTCTCCATTAACAATTGGAATGGCAGATACGATACCTTTTTTAGCTGTTGCGTTTCACGAAATAGTAATTATTATGATCACGCGACACTAATAGTTTTAACAGAGGCTTCAAGAATATTAATTATACAAAAAAGTTATGGAAAGAAAGTTATTAAGTTTAGTTTTTCGAGTTTAAGAGGGATACGACGCTAAAAAATTACATGCATTTCGTGTGTTACAAGAATCTCTCTAAATAGTTTATTACTGCACCTTTTTAATAAATGATGGCTAGTTTTATAGATAAAGGACAGCTTAACAAATTGGCTTGATTGATTATTAAATCACAGTTAAAAGGAATTGTTAAAAAAAAGATCAAATTGAAAGTTTTTTGTGTAAGTTTGAAGGCGCATAAGTCGATTGTTATACCACCAATTTAAAATGGCCAAAGCCAATTTCAGGTCGAAGTATAAATAATACGTGAGTCTAATTTAAGTAAAATCAGTTTGCAAATAAGTTAGATACAATTAATGCCGTAACACTCTATAAGCAATAATTTTATATTTCGAGCTGATAGTCTACATCCCCACTATACCTTAGCAGTTGCCGCTGCTCGAGTTGGGAATCCCATTATTCGAATTCGAACGCGTACGGTTTCAATTGACTTTATATATTATATAAAATATCTCTGCACGTTATAATTTTTTTTAATTGGTTTAACTGTGTTGTCGTATTTAGTATGGGGAAAGGCGAGACAACCGCGATAAGACATTCAAAAGAAAAAATAAGGGCAATGCTAAAAACCTGGAAGCTGCTCGTCAAAAATTACCGAGAAATTTATACAGAGCATATTAGACGAATGTATAGATAGGAGTACTACCATTGCCGTAAGTACTCGTCACATCTAATTGAAAGACGTTACTTATCAAATGAATATATTGTTTTTGTCTATTGCATGTTTCCATTTGCGGTAGGAAACGTTGTAGTACTCTATTTTCAGCTTGTTCATTTGTCCATGATGAAGTTCGCGATATTTCTTCAAATAATTTTGAGAATTGAGTACAGTATAAAATACAGTATAAAATAAATATCAACTTTATGCTTTTTTCAAAATAAGATAAAACATCTGTAGTAACTCGTATAAAATATTTGCATTGTAACGAATGTGATAATTGTGGAAGTATGAAAACGAGGCCCGGCAATATTATAAATAATAATAAATATTTTACGGTGATTAAAACAACTAAAAATATAGAATAATTTAGTTATTTTAATCACCGTAAAATATTTAACATTATACTACATACAACTTATTAATTATTTTAAAATTATAAATAATATTTTATACTTCCGCAATTATGCGATTTGTTACTGGTTACATAGATAGCTATTATTTAGGGTCCAGTACAGGAATTAGCATACAAACCACCAAACACGAGGAGAATGTCAGTTGATATCGTTGGGACAACAAACTCTGATAGACCCGGCCCATCAAAGGTTGCAAAATCTCAAATGAAATATATAATTATTTTAAATATATTTAATTTGTAGGAGGCAGAAGGAAATCGCTCTACAGATCATATTAATAATGTAATTTCTATTGATGGAAAACGGTTAATTGACATTCAGCACTTTTGGGAACAAATTCAAAATATCAATACGCATGCTCCTCATTTTGGTTGTTCAATCAACAATATACACTTTACGAAAGAGCTTAGAAACGGTTTAACTTCAACATTCCTAATGAAGTGTGACATGTGTAACTCAAAATTTTACCTACAGACAAACAAAAACGATAGTTTAAATACACATTCTGTTGAAGGTGCAATGAGTGTAGGTATTGGGTACTCCAATATGCATGAATTGTTTTCGGTTATGGATGTACCATATATGAATGACAAGCTTTATACCAAATGCCACGATACTGTTTGCGACACATGGCAAGAAACTGCTAGCGAGGTAATGAGAGAGGCTGCGCAAGAAGAACGTGAACATGCTATTTCAATCGGACAGCTAGATAATAATGGTGTACCTCTTGTAACAGTTGTAGCTGACGGTTGCTGGTCGAAACGTTCTTATAGAACAAATTACAACGCTTCTTCGGGAGCAGCTGCAATTGTTGGCCAGCACACTCGGAAGGTTCTTTTATTGGAGTGAAAAATAAATTTTGCTCAATTTGCAGTGGGTATCAGAGATGTGACAAGAGTATACCTGAACATACTTGCTACAAAAATTTTATTGGAAGTTCTACAAGTATGGAAGCGCAAAGTATAGTAGAGGGTTTCAGGGCGAGTGAAGACATGTATGGTATTCGATATTGGAAAATGATTGCAGATGGAGATAGTTCTACCTATAAAAGAATTCTTGAATCGCGACCTTACAAAGATTTAACTGTGGAGAAAGTAGAATGTCGAAATCATTTATTACGTAATTACTGTAATAAACTAAAAGCTTTATCCACAGAAACTCGATTTTAATTAAACTTAGAAAATTATTAGGTAGGTGTGCATAAGTAGGTAGAGATGCATGGTTTATAAAATAATGAAAACCATTATACAACACAGGTTTAAATTAATGAAACGTGTACCTACAGAGTTCTACCACTTTATATATTTTCTAATTTTCGGATTACTCACCGTTATCTAAATAATTTTTGTTTATATGGTACCAAAATGAAATTACTACAACACAGTCTTTTAATAATTGTCTCCTAGGGATTGTTATCTTTAATTTTTCCAGGTAAAAATATTTTACGCCTACGAACAGCAGTAGTGTCGGCAATTGCATTTAGAAAGCAGAACAAAAATCCGGAGTCGGTAGTACTGCTTAAAAAGATATTGACAATAGTTTTTATCACGTTTTTGGCTCACATGATAATTGTGCAAGATACTTTTGTAAAAGAGGCTCAGAAGACATTAAGTACATCGAAGAAATAAAAAGCAATCTTGAATTTTATAATAAATTACATCAAATAATTTCAAACATATCCAATCATGCAAGGAGCTTAATCGAAGACGTCGATAGTAACGTTGTTGAACAGTTTAATTCTATTATTGCAAAATTTGTCGGTGGGAAAAGAATAAATTTTTCAAGACGTCGATCATACATTGGCAGATGTAATGCAGCAGTTGTTTCTTTTAATTCAAGCGGATGTCATTATGACTTTTACAAAAAATTACATGGAGTTAGCCCCGGTAAAATTTTAAAACGTTACGAACAACAAAAGCAACATCGAAAAAATTGATGAACAAAATTAAAGCCTCTAATAAACTTAGAAAACGACTTTTCTTGAAAGTAAAACGTATGTAGCACAAGCTGACGACAAGGACTATGGAGAAAATTGTTCAAAACCAGATTTAGATTTAAGTGTTTTGAAGCCGAAAAACAAAAGTTTTAAAAATTTAAAGCGTAGTGACCAAGAACGAGCTGAACTACAAAAAATACAATTGCTCAAGCTGAAAGTGGGTACTGGTTGGAAGAACGTAGAAAACTTTTAACAGCATCGTATTTTCATGCCGTATGCACAAGAAGAGCTACGACACAATGTGGATCGTTGGTAAAATCAATACTATATTCAAGTCAGTTGAACGTACCAGCAACAAATCACGGCAAAAATTTGAAAAGAAGCTCTTGGGCAACTGCAAATGCAGGAAAACGTGTTTATTGAGGAGTGTGGTTTATTTACTGATAAAGACATTTCATTTTTAGGTAATTGGTATTTTTAAGACGCATAATATCTACGATCGCTTTTCAAAATAAATTAAATCAAAATACAGAGTGGTCAAAATAAAAAACCCCCGTGTGAATAAAAAGGGTAAATACTTACAAGTAATATTATATGTTTATTCGACGTCAACTACCATTAGAGAGCTGTGATTATAAACGTCAAAATTGTTAATAATCCGTCACATTGTGACACGCGTCGTGAGCAATTTATTGCTGCTGAAAAAGCATAGTAACCACATGTGGCTATGCAAGTACTTCCAAATAATATTTTTTATGGGAAGAAGTTGAATAAAATTTAAAACTGAATCGTGTGTTACAGAGGGAACTAGTTCTACGACAAAATAGCATATGATATTCGTTTATAATGTAGGATTACGGCATTTGTAAAATTATTATATTTGCTTCGCTCATACGATAAAGTTCACTCATGCCATAATCTCTTACATTATAAACTAATTACATAATATACTATTACATTTATATAGTAGATGCAGAATACCTAGATGAATAAAAACCTACTAAACTTCTAACAGTTTACAAAATATGTTGAAAGTGTTTACTATGTGTAAACTACAATCCATATGTCAGTTCATCTGAACATGTTTTCGAAATGGTGTCTTTTACTTTGGCCACTATGTATAAATTGATATTCATGTTTAGCCGATACGTATTCATTTATCAAATACTTGGCCTGTTTAATTCTGTAGTAGATCTACAAAGGCGATCACAGAACAAGAGTAGGTGACTAAAACAATTACTAGTTCTCTTTTTAGGTGCTACTCCAGATGGTGTCGTTGGAAATGACTTAATTGTGGAAGTCAAATGTCCATATTCTTGCTATAAAATGAATGTTGATGAAGCTATTAGAAAGAAAAAATTAAGTTTTGGACATATAAAAACCACGAATATGTTATAAATACACATCATAAGTGGTACTTTCAAATCCAGGGCCAGCTGCATATTACCGGACGCAAAGGCTGCATATTTGGAGTATGGACGGGTAGTGAATTGTCCATGAAAGTTGCGTATATTTTAAAGAGAAATGATTTTTGGGAAAAAATATGCGTCTGAAGTTGTGCAATTTTATATTGACTGTATTTTACCTGAACTGATTGATCCAAGACATACGAGACATTTGCCAATTCGTGAACCAGATTATTTAAAAATCGCAAAATAGAAAAAGAAAATCAACCAAAAATGTGTAATTGTTGATAATTTTTTTGTCCTATACAAACCGCCGAAAAAGTCTGAGCAAAATAACTCATGGGTGATAATACAAACTAAATGACAAAAATCCTATAAAATATCTTTTGAACTCTATTTTTCCAATTTAGCAGCGTTATTTAATTTTTGTGAAAATTTGATGTAACACTAATCATGACAAATGTGTAAACTTGGCCTTTGCATTAAACCACTTGTTATTGTTGCGATGCAACGGAAAAAATTATTCAAAAAATGTATTTCAAAAATAAATATAGTGTTCATTTTGAGTTTACCAAAAAAATTATAGGAACTTTTGAGCATTATTTTTCGCTATAAATCGAGTTTTTTTGTTCACGATTTCGGATCTGGTGATTCATTTCGATGGACTATTAGACGTTATGGCCAAACCTGTCAGAATAAAAAAGCTAAAAATTTGTAATCAGAGATTTCGCATATTGATTTACCAAACACAACTTCCGCTTATACAGAAAGTTGATGTCATCTTTGTTATTTTGAATGGGACACCCGGAATATGTTTGACTTTTTCAATTGCTGACTTAATTCTACATAAGTTTTAATAACAAAGTGCTATACCCAACTGCAATCGTTTTGAGATAATAAACAAAAATATTAAAAATTTAATGCCACTTAAAAACTCTAATGATTCAGCAATAAATTGTAATTCTTAGGTTTTACCTTGATGTTTTATTACTCTAAGATGGCTCTATGACATCCTTGAGAAAAAATTAATTTTTATGCAGGGTGAAAGAAAATTGACGGTAAATTTGGAAAATGAAAATTGGTAATAACTTTGTTTTCTTAAATAGCAATTATTTTTTCTCACTCTGTAGTATTCTATTTTAAATTTAGAAAATAATTTCTTAACATATCCCTATACCCAAGTTTGCTAAGAGTAAGCGTCAAACTTGGGTATAGGGATATGTTAGAATTTTTTTAAATTGAGCAAAGAATTTTACAGGGCGAGAATAAAAGGTGGTTGCTATTTAAAACAAAGTTATTGCCAATTTTCATTTCCCATTATCAATTTTCTTTTCATCCTGTATAAAATATGCAAATTTTTACAAGGATATTATAGAGCCGTCTTAGAGAAATAAAATTATACGGTAAAATTAAAAATTACTATTCATTACTGAATTACTAGAGTTTCTAAGTTACAGTAAAACCTCAATATTTTTATGAAATATTTATTATCTCCTAAACCATTGCAGTTAGATATAGCATATTGTTATTAAAACTTATGTAGAATTTAATCAGCAATTCGAAAAGTCAAACATATACTGGGTGTCCTATTTAAAATAACAAATGACGTCAACTTCCAGTATAACCGGAAGTTGCAAAAAGTCATACATATTTTCATTTGATAGATCAATACCCGAAACTCCTAATTACAAATTTTCAGCTTTTTATTTTGACAAGTTTTGCCATACATCTAATAGTCCGTTGAAAAGGATCACCCTGTATTTAAGAAAATGGAGATAGCGTGCTTGTTGGGAGCTATAGTCCATGTTAATAAATTTTTAATTTTATTTCTTTTTGCTTAGACCTTTAGAATTATTGTTTCTTATGTATCAATTGCCTGCTGTTAGAATCTTTTTATTTTTCATTAGGTATAACCAACGTATAATTTTTCAATACATGACTTTATCAACCATTTACTTAAATGATAATGTGTATAATGCTAATTATAAATAAGATATATTTTATTTTTCTAATATAATTTTGTCAACAAACTTATGGTTTGCATCATGAAAAATCCTAAAGTACAGCTGGAAATATTCTAGTCGTCGATTATGGAAAAGTGTAACATAATAGCATTCACCGTATTAACCGGGCGCAGCCGCTTACGTCGACACGGCTTACTATACCCCTGATTCTGCTATTCCCCTGATCGGAAATAGGTAGGAGAAACAAACGTTCACCGTGGCCGATTTTCAACCGACCGAGTTTCGTATCCCTCTTAAGTCTTAAAACGTGATCAAGGGAGAGATCACGTTATTTGGTTCGAGGAAGCGGGTATAAGAACAGATATCTACGTCTTACTTCCTTCTAAACAGAAAAAATACGTTGATTTTATTTTCAACTGCTTAAGCACATTGTTACATTGTCTTTACGGTACTTCCCAAACTATACCCATGTGAAATTAGCAACCCAACTTCAGTTCTCGACAGTTTTGGCAGTCCTGGCGCATTCCGAAGAGAGTGAGACCTTTATATTTATAAGTTCCGGCGATTAAAAACAATTAAAGAAATGGGATACTTACTTCACACTGTAGTTCAACATTGAGTACTAGGAAGTTGACAAATTGGTTTAGGCTTTTGGGTTCTGTTGGTGAACTGATACCGTCTAGATTCTGGTCTAAAGGCCGTGGTTGGGTGGAATTTCTTCACTAAATACAATTGGTCAGCTTCCTCTGAGGTCCGTTCATTTCCTATGTTGGATGTAGGCTGATGATTTAAATTTCTGCTTCTCGGCTTGTATTTATATTGGTTTTGAGGAGGCGGGCTTGCAATTGTAAAGTGTCTTTTGGGTGTTCTTGAGGATCGGATTCCGGATCTAGTTGACCCTTTTTCTTTCTTTCTGTTGAAATTTTCTGGATGTTTATGGATCAAAATGAATTTTCTAACTAATCTGTAGTGATAGCAACCTTGAAGCTCTCAAAAATTATCTTGTGATCCCTATTGCTAACCCATGTTCTGCTACTGTTGACTTCTCGATGTGACCCAGACGGCAGTTTGTATGATGTTCTTTGAGCCTTCTTTGGTTCGTTGTTGTATACTCAATTACTATTCGCATTAACTGTAAGGCGTCAAATAAAAACGAGACCTACTAATTAATAACGTTTTTATAACTATTAGTATTAATGTTTCAGTCTTTTTTCAATTGCACTGAGGAAGTGGACGAAGAGTGCAAAATATTTGCAAGTTAAAATCTAAGTATTGACCTTATTTCTATATCCTAGAAGACATGATCAAAACAGTCCAAAAAAGGTAGTAAGTCATTATTCGTCCGATATCATTATTGGAGACCGGAAAAGCGCGTACTGTAAGCGACAATCATGTCACGTTTGGGAGAAGTAAATGATATTGAGAAGTTTATTACCATTTGCCTTTTGTCATTATTCCGTTGGATGCTACTGTTAAAAAAGACCAACGACTGAGGGTGGAAGATTCAGCTCATATAACGATGGAGTATCGCAGGAGAGGAAACTTGGTGTAATCATATTGAAACGGCAAGTACCTACAATGAAACAACCCAGACATTTCAACCGATGACATCATTCTGTTGCAGTATAATCTTGTCCACATTTTGCCAAGGATATTACTAGTACGTTGCAAACACTTCGCTAGAGTTCAGATTTCTCCCATACGATTTCCACATTTTTGGAGCCGTACAGTGAAGCTCCATAAACTTTCACTTGCAAACTAGTAACAGTAATATTAATTTCTACCATTTTACGTTATAAAGGAGAGAGATGTGAAATAATGATCTAGTTTTTCTAACAAATACGAATTTGTATTAATTAGAATTATTTTATTAATTATTTTTCAGTCTGATCACTAGAGGTTTAAATTTAATCTTTTCGATTAGGTATATTTAACAACAGAATCTGTAATTGTATAATATTGTAATACTGTATAATGATAGTACAAGGTGCGTCTGATGTTAAATAAATAACAAGTTTGCAAGCAAACACATCTACACAAAATATATCAATTTTATCAGTTAAAACGTACAAACTTCATCTTCTGATTCAATGTCATTTCAGCAGCTTTTCTTATTGGCCAAGATATGCAATTGGATTGAAAATAATACACCCGCTGATTAGGCGTTGAGACGGACTGACGCATGTAGCTTACTTGTAGATGGATGGCATGGAACATAAGCAGTTAGTATATAAGGCTGGGTATATGCTTACAATGATGTTTGAAAAATGGCTTGGATACAATATAACCATATTTTGTTGCTATTTCTAGAAATTTAAGAACAACACGGACTAAAGTCTTACAAAAAATGAGCCGCCAAAGCTAACAAACGGTGCTTACAGCAACTCGAGGGATGTGACCCTGTATCCCCATCGTAACTTTTCTGTTCTAAATTGAATTTAATTATTCTAATCTACTTAGGATTTATGACGATTCATCTTGCGAACTTTTTCCCAAAAACGGTCAAAACGATTGCGCGCCTTTTCCAAAACGTTAGAGGCGAACGATCGATCGTTTGTGGGTGATATTAAAATAGGTGCTTCTAACACTCG
The DNA here is from genome assembly GCA_030710515.1 of Abscondita cerata. Classification (NCBI taxonomy): domain Eukaryota; kingdom Metazoa; phylum Arthropoda; class Insecta; order Coleoptera; family Lampyridae; genus Abscondita; species Abscondita cerata. The sequence goes on from JALBCR010000193.1 coordinate 784,807, forward strand.
ATAGGGCGATGGATTCTTTTGATGTACTTGAGGAACAGTTGGAACGGCAGTGGAAGCCTCCAGTAAAGCGATCATCTACACGACGCAGAGTGGTACCCGCTACGAAACTTGTACCGCTTACCGTTGTAGAATCTATTTTACCTATCTCGTCGATTTCTGAGGAAGAAGCAGTTGAAAGCTGTTGCATGTTGATGGCTGTATTGCTGCTGTTATTTGATGGTTTTCTAGCTGCAAAATAGTACGTGTCAGGGAATAAAAGTGATTTAAAAATATGTAAAGCTATAAAATCGAAACTTTAGTTGTCGCGGATATAGGAAGTAATAACGTAATGGCAAACTTAAGATACTTTGCCAGCTTGGCGTGCGCTCCAAAGCCCCAACTGAAATGCTTTCGTGCAAGCCATTCTAGTAAGTGCAATTTGATTGCCATAGCTAGTACTCGCCTGTTTATATAAAAAATGATATTTTGCCCTGCCATCAGGTCATGCTTTGACTGCTAAACCCATACCTAAAGCAATACAACCAAATCGGATATGGTAAGCGGAAATCAGGTCCGAAGTTACGACATGGACATGCCTTGTTCCTTTGTTGGTTCCGAAAGTAGTGGAGGTGCAGACTGCGCGGCTGGCGGGGGCACTTCTGGTGGCGTCCAGGCTTTAATCTCACTGTGAGGTCGAGTTCCAATATCTCCTAAACCAAAATTGGAATGCAATGAAAAGTTTCTTATAAGCTCCATTGAACTAATGCGATGCGTATAATCGCATTAATTAAATATGCAAACAAGTCTATAGGAAACTTTTAATAATCACCAAATGTAACGAAATGGTAACCGTACACCCCATTCTCATCTTTCAAGTTTGATCTAAGTAAATCCTGTTTAATGACGTGTCATATTTGTATAAGGACACATTTCTTTTTTTGAGTCTAGAATATGTTTAATTTATGAACTATTATTAATCTATCTTTAGCCTCGTGTGTTGTTTTTTTTAAAGATTTTTGCTCTTATGAGGATTCTTACAACAGTAGACGAAACGCTGGATATTACAATTACCATTTCGACATCGTCCATGCCAGTGTTTAACGAAATTAAAATCGTATTTCGTACAGACCACTTCTTTATTTCGCAGAATCCTTACTATAAGTACCTTCTCGAATATTTTGAGTTACAGTAAAAGTTTTTCCGGTATCGAGTGGAACAGTCCAATTAACCGGGTCCGAGATCGCATTAATATTTGTTCGGGCGACTTCACTCTGGTGGGTTCCGGCGGGGACTTGACAACTAGTTCCAAATCTATACCGTCCGGTTCGGTGACGATCGGAGCTTCGGATGATTCGCTTTTTTCAATTTTTGGTGGTTGGTCAGCTGTCGAATACACGAGTGTTTATAGTGCCGTACATTTGCGAGAAAAATTGTGAAATAAATCTGTATAAATGTGTGCCAAGGATCGTGAAGGCCACAGATCCTACATGCATACGGGTTTCTGTCTTACCTCTTCCACCTCCTTTCTGGAAGTTCTTTTGTGCCGATAATTTGCTTACTATATGGGATATGACTACTTTTGTTACACTTTGGTTTGGCCAATCGGTCGTCTTCGAATTTAAGGGGAACCGTGTTAGATTTAGATCGGAATGAGGCAGTAGTGTTCAAGGACGCTAAAACACCGGAATATTAATTTTATCACACGTGCGAAATTATATCGATGCAAAACACTCATGTACTTGCAATTTGATCGCCCAAAAACCGTTATATTAATTTTTTTTAAACAGGCGATCCAATTACAAATAAAAGCTATTATTGCTGCTTAAAGTTGTTCTCAAGTGTAAAATCTGAAGACGTGCAGAAGCATGCGTCACGAGACTTGGCACACACCGAATTTAGTTTTTAGATTTACTCACACGGCCTCGGTCTTCTGGTGGCGGACGTACTGTTTGAAGAAGCCCTTTTTTCTTTTACGGTAGCTGAACGTGATTGACGCTTAGGGGACCGTTTCTCCGTGATGGGATCTGCAGGACCAACGGACTGGGATCTCACTAGTAACAACATTTAATATGACATATTAAGTAAATGTTTAATAACTTACCAGCTTTTAAGGCATTTTTCACTTTCTGAGCACTACGTTTTTGCGAAGCTGATTTTTGGGGCGATCCTTTTTGGGGACTGTACTTCTGTGGACTGCCCTTTTGAGAGCCTCTAAAATCGTCGTCCTTCCTAGGTATTGTTGGTTCTAACTTTTCTCGCGTCGGAGATAAAATCAAACCGTCCAGTTCTTAAATTAAATTTAAGGTAATGTAAATAGTATATATTTCGATTTATAACCTGAGCCACCTGTGGTTCTTTCTAAGTGATGTCTGATCATATCTTTCACGGCCTTTATCGAATTATCCGTGTTACGTAAGGGTTTGGTTGGCGAGCTGGCGCTTGTTATTTTCTTGTTCCTTTTCTTCTTTGGTGTACGATCTAAAACAGCGGCGGTTATGAAAGGATCTGTAACTTGACGACGTACCTATGAGTGGTTGACGCCAAAGACAATGCCGAAAGTGAACTCTCTGCGAAACTTGATCCCATAATTCAACTTGTTTATTGTATAGTTCGGATAAACGCTCCGGGGCAAGCTCCGTACCCCAACCACGATGCTGAAATAACTGAACGTATTTTACGGCTTGCGAGTACTTTATTTACCTTATATTGTCCAGCTTTTTACGTAATTCGACCACTTCGCGGTACCAAGACTCGGTTGCGTTGATCGGAATGATAGTGACATTGGAATTGTCGACTACGATATTGTTTTCATTTCCGCGGTCGGTGAAACGTCCTTCAGAGTACTCATACTGGAGAAAACGGGCGGAATTTTTGTTATATTCAGTTTCTTTGTTTACGTGCACTTTATCTTCTTTGGCGTCTTCGTGAATAGGATTATCGTTAACAAGAGGTTCTAGTTCACTAGCTGGAAGGCAAGTAGCGTGAAGAAAGTTAACGATTTTAGTTGTGTAAGTACCGTCTTTGTTTTCCAAGTCTATTCGTTTCCGGTGCACCATAGCGTTGGCAGCTGGTTTTATAGCCCCCATTGAAAGAGATTTCTCGGAGTAGATGCGTCGACTTTATCTCTTCGTGACACATGTCCGTGCGGCCAAGCGAATTGCAATCTATACTCGGTACTCAGCTTCGAGATGGCCTTCCTTAGTAGTCCCGTTTGGCGACCCTACACAAAACGAGTTTAGATAATATTTGGGTATGTCAAAACGGAGAGGGTACACAGAACAACGGGCTATATTAGTGTTACCGTGTTTTCTAGATCTGGATCGGATTCCCGCCGTCGTTCATCCTCATCCTTAACAATGGCGTTGTTACGCGCCGGCCCTTCGGATTTGCTGCGTCGGGACGGTCTCCAATGCGAGCCGCCTCTCTCCTCGGACTGTAATTAAAATGAATACATCTCTACATGTTCTAAAATACACGCCAATTTTTTTTGCAGTAGCAATAATTGGCAATCATGCAAAGAAGTTACAAATTACACCGTTTGGAAACGTATTCATTTTAATAGTCACTTGACATGCACTCAAGAATAGCTAATAATCGATGATCGGTCTAGAAATTTGATACAACCAATTAGTGTTATGTTACATCATGCAGGAGAGAGCAGGGCAGCAAATCTACTTTACTGGTGGTAAAATTGTCGTGGATTTTATACTACATATGGGAGTGGGCCAAAAACTACGCGGGCTCATTTTTTACGGTCCGTTGGCACCGTTGTTCTGCATTGAACCCTGTGATATAAAAACAAGCTCTTGTGACATGGTACACCCGGGGACAAAAATAATGTCCAGACCTGTCTGTAGGCGTGTTTAGCATTCGGTTTTGGACATGTTTTTTTATTAGATTTTCAGGTAAATCCTCTTCAATTTTAAACGGCACACATAGGGCTTTAATTAATTTGTTATGCTGGCATCTATTATTGTTTATACAAATGCAACAAAAAGTTACGTATGGAATCACAATAACTTTTACTTAGCTCTGAAAAAAGTATTTATTTACTCTTGTATTTTATCTTAGTGCTTTGCGTGGTAAATTATAAGAGTTTTAATTTTTTAAATAATATTTATACAGTATGTCCCCTAAGTTGGAATCATATGAAAAACTTTTTTATTATTAATTTTAGAAAAAAAGTTATTCTTCATTAAAAGTTCTGCATGTTCTAAAATCTAAAATACAGTCATCAAATATCAATTTTTTCAGTCGTATACGAGGTTTGTCAAAAATATGAATTTTACTCAAGAGTAAAGTACCTTTAAATTTTACAATATCGGAAAATGTTATCAAAAAAGTTGATCAGAAATAAAAACTACGTTCAAATATGCAATTACATCCATTTACATTAAAAATTAAGTTTATTTTGTTTTTTTATTAATATTTCTATTTTGAATGAACATTTATCTCTTGTGATTATTTATTATTATTTATGATAATTTGACTAAAATATTATAATATACTTTTACGATGCTGTGAGTCATTTTATTTCTACAGGGTGTTGACTTTATTTTTCAAAATGTTCAATAAATATAATAATGTTATCAATGTAAATACTTGCAATTGCATATTTAAACGTAGTTTTTAATTCTGCTTAACTTTTTTTAATAACATTTTCCAATATTGTTAAATTTAAAGGTACTTTACTCTTCAGTAAAATTCATATTTTTTGACAAACCTTGTATACGACTGAAAAATTTGATATTTGATGACTGTATTTTAGATTTTAGAACATGCACAACTTTTTATAGAGAATAACTTTTTTTCCTAAAATTAATAATAAAAAAGTTTTTCATATGATTCCAACTTAGGGGGACATATTGTATATTTATAAAAACAGTTTGTTCTTAAACACAATTAATAAAGCTGAAAGTTTTAAAAATCCTTAACTAAAGAGAGTTTTGTTTTTTCTTTATTTATAGTTAAGGCATTGGCTGTTAGTGGCTAATTTAAACTAATGGCAAAAATTATTAATCATCGTCTCATATTTTTAAGATCTACCTCGTAAACTCTTCTTTGAAACATTTCTTCGACAATTAGATTGTTTTTATTTATTTATTTATTTGTATGGTACATTATACAAATATTGTATTGTGATGTAAGTGTTATGTATGGTGCCCCAGAAGATCAATATAAACCTGTATAGTGTGGTGACGAAACCGTGTGCAGTAGTTGATTGGTTCGTCTTGGCAAAGCATTTACTTCAAGGTTTAGGAAAACTACTAAAACCTAAACATGCCAAGTTTTACCCACCCTAGTATTCACATGTAATAATATGAATTAAGCGTGTAAACATTATAGAAGGTAAATAAGAACATAAAATATAACAGCACAGCCATTGCAGGACGACATATAATGGACCGGTCCAAGCGCCAGTCACGACAATGACGAAAAAAAATAATAGGTTAAAGAAATAGCAAAACAAAATAATGGAAAAACAGATAATCAAGACAAGAATACAAAACATTGCTGAACTTCAGATGTCCTTCAGATTCGTAAGCCATAATATTGCTTCTTCCGTTAAATTATGAATGTTTGGAAACCCTCCTTTATACTTCGTTAATTGACAATCCTTTACTATATGTGTAACGGTCTCTGGTTCGTTTCCACAGTCACAATTTTAATTAGAAATTGCACCCCGTTTGAACAACATAGAGTTGCATTTTGAATGGCCTGTTCTTATGCGATTTACTTTTGACCAAATTTTTCTTTTGATCAAAGCCCAGGACTTCTATTGTTGGATCATCAATGAGATGTTTATTGAAAACATCAACTCCAGACCATAATTTTTTCTACTCTTTAACTACAGAAAAAGCCGTACTTAAATGGCCTTGCAACCATATAGGACTTTGAGATTTAAGTCTTTTAGCAGGAGGGTTGTCAATGTCATTCCAACTTTTTGTTAATCGGGACTTGAGGCTATTGGTAACTTTTATTAAAGATACCAAATTGTATAAATTAACAAACTACTAGTATTTTTTATGCCCTTTTGAAATAAAAAATATTGAAATTTATTTACAATATACTGAGTTGTAGTGACTGTAGTGTGATTGTAGGAAAAGTAGTATGCAACGCTTGAAAAATTTAAAATTTTCACTGTGTGATTGGTCACTTTTCCCACTTATTGCACAATATACTATTAGGAAATGTGTGATATGTTATCCATTTCGTAATTAACCGCATGAGAGATATTTTGCAGAAAATTGCGGTTATTACTTTAAAGCCAGAATTCCATAGGAGATGTTATCACTGAGTCCAATTTGTTTTATATGGTACTGTGCATAGAATTGTTTAATACACATTTACTCCTTATAAGTATCGACCAGTTCAATCGCAATTGTTACATTAACATCTATGGACGAAATGTAAATAACTTACGTAATATTTTATGGACTGATGAATCAAATTTTTCAAATTCTAGAATGTACAAGACAAAAAATGATCTACACTGGCCTAGGGAAAATCTTTAATTAGCACATCCAAGAGATCATAGAGTCCGTTTCAGTTTCATGAAGGCACCCTAACCGATGAAAGGTACATGAGATTTATGATTAAAATTCTGAATAATGGATCTCATAAGTAGATAAAACCTACATTTTCAAGCATGGAGCACCGGCACATAAGTACAGAGGTACACTCATGAAATTTAAAACTTGGACACCACAATTTCTGTAAACAAAAGTTTGCACATTGTGAAGCGGGCTTAAGGGTATCATTTACAATTCTAACAGCAGGTAGTCTCAGCAGGGGTTATCTTATAGAAGGACTGTAGAATGAATCATTACACTAAGCACGTTTTAGAAAATAGGTAATTTACGTTGCTTACTTAATTTTTCTTTAAAGAATATATTTGAAGGTATCGCTAATTAAACACCATAGCTCGATTAATTATCGAATCAAAATTTTGTTTAGGAAATGTTTACAAAATAAAATTAGAAATAATTTTGATTTAAAAACGTCTACAAGCAATAACTTTTAAATTAAATCAAAAACTAAACATGGTTATTTGGGTTGACTGATTATTACTTATTTTTAAATAAATCTAACCTACTAATTATTGTAAGTTATTAAAAAAAATCATTAAACTCTCTATTCATAATATTTAGTCCTTACAAAATGTATATTTTATGACGTTTCATTTTTTCTGTAGTTAATATAAAAAGTGAAAATAAAAACTAAGGCAATTCTTATTGTCAACGTATATATTTAGTTTTTGACAAGAATTTATTACATAATTATAATTAAGATACCAAGTTATAGTTTAAAATTAAATGAAAACGTTTTTTTTTAAATAAAGGTATTACTATATAAATAAATATAAGAAATCAATAATGGGTGTGACCTCCATTATTATTGATACATTCTTGGAGGCGTCTGCTCATTGACGCTATCAAGGTATCAATATAATTAATATTAATCGTTTCCCATGCGGTATCAATGGCTGCAATTAGTGCATTACGGTTTACTGGTATAAAATTTGGCCCTTGTTGTCTTCGGATAACAGCAAGTATTCGAGCCCAAACATTTTCGATAATGTTAAAATCTGGGCTTTTGCTGGCCAGGGTAACAGCTCCAAACGTTTTCATTTAATTTTAAACTATAACTTGGTATCTTAATTATAATTATGTAATAAATTCTTGTCAAAAAACTAAATATATACGTTGACAATAAAAATTGCCTTAGTTTTTATTTTCACTTTTTATGTTAACTACAGAAAAAAATAAAACGTCATAAAATATACATTTTAAAGGACTAAATATTATGAATAGAGAGTTTAATGATATTTTAATAACTTACAATAATTAGTAGGTATAGATTTATCGCTAATACCTTCAAATATATTCTTTAAAGAAAAAATTAAGTAAGCAACGTAAATTACCTATTTTCTAAAACGTGCTTAGTGTAATGATTCATTCTACAGTCTTCTATAAGATAACTCCTGCTGAGACTACCTGCTGTTAGAATTGTAAATGATACCCTTAAGCCCGCTTCACAATGTGCAAACTTTTGTTTACAGAAATTGTGGTGTCCAAATTTTAAATTTCATGAGTGTACATATCAACTTCTAAATATCTTTAACGCTCAATGGATAGAAACAAATAACCAAATTCAGTGGCCTCTACGTTCACCAGGCTTGATACCACTTAATTTCTTTTTATGGGGTTACTTAAAGAACCAAATTTACAAACAAACATATGAAAACGTTGACATCTTAAAGAATACAGTTACGGAACAGATAAAGAACATTAAAATAAGAGTGAGGGTTCAAACCAATAACAGTGGAAAACACATAGGTACACATATAATTTAGGTACTATGTTCAATTAGTATGTGATTCCTTCTTATATAGTATACTTGATAATACTTGTTTAAAAATGAAGGTGTCACGGTAGAGGAGAGTATTTCTTTTAAATTAATTAATTATTTCGTTTTGTTATTAATTAAAATGGCGGCGTTTGACTTCTCAGTAGTGGGATGCTTCTTCGGGCCAACTATGATTGTGATTGTATTTATGTTTTTCTCAAATAAATAGTTGCCCTGAAAAAGTTTCCAACTACAGGAAACGCCATTTTAGTTGACCACAAAACAAAACAAGTATTATCACGTATAATTTACGGCTAAAACACAACAAAGAAGAAGTAGTGCATATAATAAACAGACGACTACTGTCCAATAGATTTATCATTTGTTGATTGATGTATCACTAACGACTTTATCTTATAGACTGTTCCATTGGTCAAATACTCTGTTACACAAATATTTTTTCTCACAAAAGTGGTAGGGACGTTTTCATGCCCCAACTTGAGGAAATGTGAGTCGTCGTTTAGAATAAAGTGGCGGCTTGTCCATATGGTCAATTGGTCAATGACCTCCCAAAAATGTTGACAATATATAAAAAAATATTAATTATTACGTGTTTTATTAAAATAGGTAATTTACTCGCAAAAGTCGCAAGTATAATAACTTAAAATTTATCGGCCGTCGTTCGTAATTCATCCTCTTCAACCTTGGGCTGGCGGTGCGAATTGTCCTCATTGAATTAGATCTACCCGGAAAAACTCGAAAAACGTGCAGCGCCCGAATAAACGCGAACGTCCGAAACAATAATCAACTTTGGGTCATGAGCCGGATCCCGCAGTTTACGTTCACTTCGTATAGGGTGTACAACTACGCTCGATTTTTGATTCGATTTTCGCGTGTTTTAAATCAATTTAAGAATTTATATTGATATGTTTTACTGTTGTTGTGTTGTTTTGTAAAAATACTATTTTTGATTCGCGTGTGCATGCGCTATAATAGAAAATGTCGGTAGTGCAGAAAATTAAACAACTAAAAGTGCTAACAAACTTAATTTTACAAAATTAGTTGAGTTCAAGGCAAATGGTCGTCCTTTGCCAGAACTAAGTTTACGACAAACTAGCAAAGACAAAAATAAAGATGTTCATCGAAACTTTCGCAAGGTAATGTACGATTTAGCTAACTGGATATGTGGTTGTGAAGTATCAAACGTATTTTACTGTTTTGTTTGTTTATTATTTTCTAAAGACTCGTCAGACTCGCTATGGTGCAAATCCGGTGTCAGAGATTTAAAACATTTAAAAGAGGAAATAAAAAAAACATGTTTCGTCTGCAGAACACATGAAATGCTCGGTAAATTTTGCAACCGTAGGAAATGTTGATATTCGTACACAGCTAGACAATGCTTACAGAAAATCCCTTAGAGATTTTAATGAGAATGTTTCGAAAAATCGCTATATTTTGAACAAAATTGTAGATTGTATAAAATTTTGGGGTGCATTTGAGTTATTTATATTTTTTTAAGTATGCCTATTTTTTAAATTAATTTTTGACCTCCCAGTATGATTGACCACGAGCCGCCACTGGAATAAACAATAAACCTACTATGTCTATGCAATGTATGATAAGTTGTAATCAGGTGCCCACATTTTAGTCTAATTAATTGATATGGAAGTTGAAGTAAGTGAAGTCTTTATTTATATGAAGGACGAATAATTCCAAACCGTAAACTTTTACTATCAAAACATGGGCATGGATAATTATACTTTGCCGCTCTTTCTCATGGCACTTTAACTATCACAACTGTAAACTAATAACTATAAACATTTAATTCCCATAGAGGTATTAGCGTTTTGGCTCATTGTAGTTCACGCTATTTATATGTGACAACATTTCCTTGTGTAAATTAGAAAATAAATCGACACAAACGGGAAGTAATTTGAGAATGATTGCCACACATGTATGAATATTTTTGTTGTAGGTTTCGTGAAGCTCAAAGAATGGAAAATTTACCAATTTGATATTGTTTACCACAAACATTAACTCTATACTATGATTTTAAGATAACTCGTTAGTTGATATTTTGAACAGTTTAGATCTCGTTTTTCGAAAATCGTAAGAATAGTAATTATCCACAGGTTCTCGCGTTTGGAAAACCTAATTCATTGTACAACCCAAACAACTTTGAAACGATAATCCGCTTCAATACTTTTTAAATGAGTGTACCTAATCAACTCATTTCTGACAAATCACCGAATCCGCGTCAAATTAAATTACGTTAAATTTTCACTCACCTTATTTACCTGTACACCTACGACATCTTTAAAACACACCTCATCTATCAAGCCTTATAAGCTGTCGACACCGGACAATAATCACTATAAATTTCCTTCAACGTTCTTCAATCTAGTTCACCGACTGACAAAAGCATAGGAGTAACCATTTCAAATCTACCTTGCCCTAAAAAAACCCTTTATTTTTGAATCTCACATTTGCCTTCTTAAATTCTTATGCCGGAAAACCTCAATAATCTTTGAAAAACTTCTTGAAAAAAAAACTATTACATATCCTGTGACGCTTTACGCTCCTCCCCAATTAACTATCATTATAGAGCAACCTGGTACTAGGGTTTTTGTATTGAAAGTAATAGAGCCATCAAATTTCAAAAAGTGTTCACGAACTTGTGTGAAGGTATTAGAATTATAAAGGATTTACCTGCAGTTGATATTTTACGTAGCAGATATGTCTAAATCGTATGCTTTGTTTCAATATATCGGAAATTGGGTTTATTTTTGTCCTCTGGTGTACGTTGTAACGCCTTAAAAACGTATTTCCGGACGAACAGTAGCACTGTGATTTAATCTAATTTTGACCTAGCAAAAGCCTAATCGTAATCAGTTTAATTGCCGAGTAATTTGTGGTAAACGTAAAAAAAGAAAATGCGCTTACTTTTCTTAAAATTGTATGCGTCTACAACTGTTAAGCGTCAAAACTGTTTGCGAAAAAGCGTAAGCTTTATCATTTCTCTTTCACGTCGCGTCCATTATAGTGAAAATGACGTTTGAAAATCCAAAGCTCTATTTGACAAAGCTAATTAAGTGAAAGCGTATTATATAAGTGCTACTTTGTTACTATTAAGGACTGATATTACCTTTTGCTACAATAGAAAGTCTGTTCAACCATCGATTAAATTAATAAATAATACAAGACAAATAAACCGAAAATAAAGAAGTAAACGTGTATAATGATGCGTGTACTTTACCCTCGCTCTGTCATTATTAGTAGAGTCATTGACGTCAAGCAATTGTCTCTAGTCGAGGCCAAAAATTCGTGGTGTCGATAAGCAAGCTCTGGATGTTTTTTACGCCTAGGTAGTGCGGGTTCCAATTTAGGCACTGGAGACATGATATAACTAACAACACGTCCGTTTTTGATCACTTTTTTTAATGACTTACGTTCGTTTTGAATTTCTTCTTCACGAACCCTAGTTGTATTTTGCACGTTATTCGGTTCACCTAAAACAAACAATTTGTTCCACATTTACGTACAGTTCGTGTTAAGCGACTATCGCAAATTAACGTCCTCATTGATGTGCTCGTCTAAATATCAATTAGGATGAGCGGAGGGTCAACGAAATGGGCATAATTAATACGGGGCCGTTACTATCTTTATCAAGAGCAAGGTAAAATGAACTGTCACTAAGCTGTACATGTATAAAATAAAACAAATTTACACCAAATGAATATACGTTACTTTTGCGAAATCGAAATGATAATGGATAAATTGGTTTATGGTGCCCGAGCTACAATATACGTTAGGATTACGATTCAATCGACATATATTTTTTCAACGCGATTAACCTTAGTATCTGGCGATTTTATTTTGTCCAAATAGGGTCATAATAATTTTACGCCCACTTAACCTAATCATGAACTCATTAGTAAATAGAATTTTGTTTTAAAAAAACGACACACTTTAAAAATAGAAATAATTAGAATTAGTAACGAGATATCGATTATGCACCACTTTCTAGTACTTCCGCACAAAATTTGCATTTCTCCCCTATAAATTGTTTGGGGCCTTTATCGTGTAAATTGCAATTCTCGATTTTCTCAATATTGAGTTTGTGGCGTCTGACTTCTAAAGATTGATAGAAAAACAAATAGTAATTGTTCTGGTGTCAAAATGACATGTAATCAATATCTGAATATGTATGTCGAACAATCATTACTGTAATTTGGACCTTCTCCGACGTAGTAACTTTTATGCGGTTAAATTTAAAAATAATTTGAGCATCCATTACTTATAATCCTTTAATTCGAAGAAATCTGATAGTTTAATTAGAGCGCTTATTGCATGTCGTATTAATTAATTACCTGACACAGGTAATATTACACTAGAATTAAGCGAAACTGCTAGCGAAAAAGCAGACAAACTATTCAGGCACACCTTTCATAATGTGCCTATTTTTTAGGCCAAATTAAACCGCAATTTTTTTTAAAATTAAACCTAGGTACACGTGACTTACCAGTGACCGTAGGCGCTGTGGTATTTGATTGAGGAGGGCGCCTAACAACTTCTTGACGTGGGCCCGTGTACTCATGCCATCGGTACGTACTCCGGTATTCCGAATGCAGCTATAAAATGCAATTGGGTATTACTTTGTCCTCCATGATCGTCAGTAAAAAGTCAAATATGGCTGCTACTGCCTGAAGGACATTTTTGTCGTAAAAAGCCGGTCCAAAGCAATTTGTCAAACATTTGCAAGTAAAGCATAAGCGCTACAACAAAAACATTTACCTTATCAACGGGCATCGATGGACAAGCTCTACAGAGATTCCAAAATGAACCGATCATGAGGTCTAGTGATTTGTGGCACAGGTACACTCAATTACTTTAGGCTTGGAAGCCATAAACACAAGATGATTGATACAGGTACTGAATTAACAGTACAGAAGAAAGTCAAGTGGTGAATGCAGACAGCATGACGGAGCCCCACCTTGCTATAAGAATCTGGCAGTCACTAGTTTCTATAACCGATGAAACAGAAGATCAATATGACGACGCTTGCTCTTTACGATTAAATTACGTCAGCGTCTCGACGACCAGCGCCATCCAAAGTACACTACCGCAGTGCCGATGTTTTTGACCTTTTGTATCGGTAACTTCTCATATAAATCAGTCACCGAGCCACAACCACCAAACCGCCAATTAACCCACCAACTAGTTTTGTAATTAAAACGCGCTTATAACGTAATTTTAAATTATAGATAATTGTGCAAACTTACCGTTCTACAATTCAAATTAAGCAACGCTGCCGAGGTAACTATTCAAACGTAACAGACTAAAACAAACGCAAAGTTTCACTTCAAACGGATTTAAATATTTTTAATGGAGCGTGTAGTCAAACAACACAAACTAACAATTCTGAAACAAACACGATCTAATAATCAATAGGTTACTAAAAGAAATTTGTATCAGTTTGATCTAGCTTTAAAAATGATAATTTTTGTTATTTCAAAAGAATAAAGTTTTCCATAGTTAAACAGGAAAAGGAACATTAAAAACTAATTTAGAGAAATTAAAATAAAGATGGATCAATAATAGTACCAAAGTACAGTTCAACCTTATAAAAATGGGATATACATTTTTACAAATTAATATTTTATTATTTATTATATTTTTCTGTTATCGGAGGTCTTGGTTGGTAAGTTTATTGCCTAACTGTCTACCTTGAACTTTCGTTTGTATATTTCAAGTTTCTCGCCCCGATAAAGTCCTTTACGATAAACGGGCGAAACTTAGGCAACTACGGTTAGCATTTCGTCATGGTCCAATCCCGCAAGACTTTTCCTTTGCAATCATGACTCCGGCCATGAAAGCCTCAGTCCTAAGATTTATTAATAAACCGCATTCGTATCGATCCAAAAATGAGTAAGTTACTGTAGAAGTATGTAAATTTTGAAATTGATTAGCGTAATGGCACTAGTGAAGGAACACTTAAGACAGGTTGCAGATTGTAAAATTTATACGATAATTCTTGTAATTTACTTGCAGCCATTGTTAGGTTGAAATGTTTTCTTTAACTAGAATGTTGACTTTTTCAATTCATTTATGCCAAAAATTAAAAAAACAAAATTCTTCAGAAGACCAAAAATCCCAGTGAAGAAACGTTGCACCCAATAAAGAAACATGAAGCACCAGCAAAGGAACAGACTATTAAAACAAAAACAAATATAACAGATATAAAAAATTTAAAAAACACACGAAGATACCTAATAATATTTAAAAAAATAAATTAAAATTTGAAACATCTTACAATATATTTAATACTCTTAGGTAATTGGTACTGAAATTTTTTATTCAGTTTCGGAAATTTGAAATTCCCTTGCGCATACTGGATACGAGAAAATAACTTGGAGCTGTTACCCTGGCCAGCAAAAGCCCAGATTTTAACATTATCGAAAATGTTTGGGCTCGAATACTTGCTGTTATCCGAAGACAACAAGGGCCAAATTTTATACCAGTAAACCGTAATGCACTAATTGCAGCCATTGATACCGCATGGGAAACGATTAATATTAATTATATTGATACCTTGATAGCGTCAATGAGCAGACGCCTCCAAGAATGTATCAATAATAATGGAGGTCACACCCATTATTGATTTCTTATATTTATTTATATAGTAATACCTTTATTTAAAAAAAGTTTTCATTTAATTTTAAACTATAACTTGGTATCTTAATTATAATTATGTAATAAATTCTTGTCAAAAAACTAAATATATACGTTGACAATAAGAATTGCCTTAGTTTTTATTTTCACTTTTTATATTAACTACAGAAAAAATGAAACGTCATAAAATATACATTTTGTAAGGACTAAATATTATGAATAGAGAGTTTAATGATTTTTTTTAATAACTTACAATAATTAGTAGGTTAGATTTATTTAAAAATAAGTAATAATCAGTCAACCCAAATAACCATGTTTAGTTTTTGATTTAATTTAAAAGTTATTGCTTGTAGACGTTTTTAAATCAAAATTATTTCTAATTTTATTTTGTAAACATTTCCTAAACAAAATTTTGATTCGATAATTAATCGAGCTATGGTGTTTAATTAGCGATACCTTCAAATATATTCTTTAAAGAAAAAATTAAGTAAGCAACGTAAATTACCTATTTTCTAAAACGTGCTTAGTGTAATGATTCATTCTACAGTCCTTCTATAAGATAACCCCTGCTGAGACTACCTGCTGTTAGAATTGTAAATGATACCCTTAAGCCCGCTTCACAATGTGCAAACTTTTGTTTACAGAAATTGTGGTGTCCAAGTTTTAAATTTCATGAGTGTACATATCATAGAAAGCAGCCGCCCGTGTTATCAGCCAATTCTGTTCACTGATCTCGTGTGGCAAATTTTTGTCTTCCTAGCTAGCCTGGCAGAGATAAAAATCTGAGGCAACCAAGTTGAACTGTATGGTGGGTGATCAGAAACTGCCTATCCAAAACGCTTCAAGAGTATCATTGTTGTAACTGCACACTGTAGTATGCGGCCGCGCATTGTCACGAAAAAGAACAACATTCTTCTTTTTTTGTTCTAAATTGCCTATTATACGAAGCTGCAATTGTGATTGTGCCACATGGCCAGAAAACCATCAGAAAACACATTTGGCAGAAGACTCTATTTTTTAAACATGTGTATGTAGTCCCTACGTACTAGGAATTGATGCGTTCCTCTTTTCATTCCCACTTCTGTTATCTATTGTAAATTTGTGTATTTCTTGGAGTACAAATAGTGAAATTGTTATTATTATAAGTGATTTCCAATGCAGAAATATAATTACTATTTTTATTTGGTTTTCGTCATTCCTCATTTTTCGTTTTACTTCTTAATATGCTTTGCTACTTCATATCTTAATTTATTTACCATTAGACTTTTTATGAACTATTTTACTTTATACCCCTTTTTCTTTTCGTCGCATGCCTTTTTTTCCATTTCCACCTAGATCTTTTGTTTCTTTATTGTTAAATAGCTCTGAATATTTTTTCCTTCAAATGATACCATATTCGCTACCCTATAATCTGCTCCCTCTATATACATGCTCGTCTACTTTTACTTTTACATCTATATATGTCTCTAGTACCTGTTCTAATTGCTCATTTTCTTAATAATCCTTTCGAACCTCTCTAAATTTCTTAATCTAAAATCCGTTCTTGTAACAGTTATCTCTATTCATCCCACCATGTTCTACGGATTGATTTAGGTCGCATTCTGTTAAAAAGACGACACAAACTATTTTGTTATTTTATGTTTAAGCAAGGGTATCAAAGCGAGGAAAAATAGTTATTTACCTAACGAGTTCGGGAAGATAAATTTTCCGCATGAGCACTTGGTTTCCCGCACGACCGTAGGGTTTAGTGCGAATTTCTTCTCGAAAAAGTTAGGTATATTATTTTTTGTAACGAGTAACTGTAATAATAATTCATAAATAAATAAATTCACAGCTGCTTAGTTTTGTGTTTACAAGAAATTTGAGTTGGTAGCACTGTCCACCAATTGCTTGACAATTTGCTTTGCGTTGTCAAGTAATACTAACCTAACAAAATTTCACTATTCCCTCGTAAACTAAAAACACCGCGGTGTGGGAAATGGAACTTCCGTGCGTCGAGAATAACCGGGAAATCAGTAATCTTAGGCTATGAGTACAAAAATTATTTCCGATATGAATAAAAATGGGTGAATACAATAATATTAAGGAGTAGAATACACAAATTTAATCAAAATCAAAATTTTACTGTGGAATCATTGAGCACGTTAAAAGTACGAGGAAAAACACTTCTAATGGGGTCCTTCCGTATTTTCGTATTTTCAAAAAATAACGATAGAAAACGGTTAACTAAAACGTTCAATTTTTTTCTTTTTTACTAAATAAAATATTCAATTAGAAAATAGTAAAACTAGTATGTTTTATTATTCACACATTTTACATACAATTAGCACAGATAATCCTCTTCAAACTGGTTATTCATGTAAGCACCCCGTGGCTCTTAACACAGTTTAGATAGATACATACAGAGAACAAATGTCAATGCAGTTTTGAACCTTAAAGATGAATTAGATTTTGCTAGTGGATTGGGTAGGGGAATATAACTAATTACTTAAAGTAAACATTTTGAGTAATCTTAGTTTCTTGTAAATAATCGGTTTAGTGTAGAAATCTAAATTAGTTATTGTAAATAGACATTATTACAAAATTGTGTATTAAAGGAGTTTCCGACTAAATAGCGATATAACTGCGGACTGAAGATAAGGAATAATAAACAAGAAATGTGGAGAATGATTTTGTTTGTATTTATATAATCAAATAATCAATTAAAGAAATAAATTATGGAATTAAACAGACGCAGGAGACAAACAGGAAAATTTCTGAATCTAAAAACACGGATTCCGATGCGAGAAAGAATAATAACAGGGGTGAGAAAATAATGTAAAAAATAAAAAGAGGGGAGAGAGAAAAGAGAATAGGGTTAATGAAAACGAATATAGAAACAGAAGAAGGAAAAATATATGAGATAATTTTTGGAACAGAAATGGAAACGCCTAACGAAAAAAGTAACAAAATAAAAAAGTAATCAAATAGAGGTGAATTAAAACTAATATTAGGAGGAGGAATTCAATGCAAAGATATAGTATTTTCGCTGTAGCTTTGCGGTAAGTGATTAGCGCTTAATTTCAGAAATCACATACTCTTATAGTGTTGTCCTCTTCTAACATTTTATATTATACCTACCTAAAATATTGGGCATGTCTAATCGCCTCGAGCAATAAACAGGTAAACAACACCATTAAGTATTGTTTGGTGACAATGGAATAATGAGCTCCCTTTTGTTCAAATGTAAACTTTTAAATAAGAAGTCAGGGGTTCTAAACCATTTATTTTTATAATTGTTACATTCCTAGCCAATTGCAATTTTAATGACGAATACCTATGTAGAAATTTTAAGTACAACTGACTTTCACAAATATTGAAGCATACAGTTTGCAAGTGGAAATCCCTAATCACTTAACCGCAAAGCTACAGCGAAAATACTATAGAAGGGAAGGAAGTATAATGGTTAATTGAATGATAAATAAAGAGTATCAATGGATAAAATAATAAATGGGCAAGGGAAGAAAATTGGTAAAATTTGTGAGGAAAAAGGATAGACAGTGTTAAACGAAAACATAGAGGTTGGAAAAAAAAGGGAATACACGTTTATTGGAGAAAGAGAGTGGGTAATAGACTATGTGTTAGAAATTAATAAGTATACAAGACAGAAAAGTTTAAAATTGGTAAAAGTGAAGATTCTGACCATCGACCGTTAGAAGTGACCTTGGTGGGAAAGGGAAAAGAAGAAATAGAAGAAGAAACGTGGAAAGAAAGGAAAGTATGAACGGAAGAGAGTAGAGAGAGGTGCAAGGAAAAAAATGTAGAGAACAAAGCTCAGAAAGAGTAATAGAAGAGGAAAACATAAAGTGAGAACAGAAGAATTGGGAAAACGAAATGAATGGTGGAATGGAAAGTCTCAGAAAGGAAAGAAAGAAATGTGGAGAGGGAAAAGAAAAATATAAAAAGATTAGGATGAAATTAAAAAAAGGATATACAGAAGAAAAAAAGGATACAAAATCAGATTAAAAGAGAGATTGAGGAAATAAGAAACGAAGGACAAGTTTGTAAATTCATGAGAAAAATGCAGAAAAAAAGACAAAAGGAATAATAGAAGGAGAAAAATGAGAACAACATTGTAAGAAGTTGTTAGAGAGAGTAGACAAAAATTATGAGGAAAAATAGAAAAGGAGGAAAATAAGAAAAGTAGGGAATGAAAAGAAGGAGATGGAAAAAGCAATAAATAAAATTAAAACGGAACACAGGGGAGCAGTGAAGATACATAGGAGAAAAAATGTGGAAGATATGGGGTTGCCAGCTGCAAGCACATGATATGCGCAACAGGAAATACATATTTCAGAAGAATACAGAATATAAACAAAATACAGTCAGCATTTCGACAAACACGATTAACAAATGCCATTTTGTTATTCAACAGTAACCTACTAAATGCAAGAGTAGGATTCTTCGCAGAGAGTACGGCTTCGTCTACAATAAATTACATACCAATCGCCGTGAGCGTATACCTTCCATCCAATTCCGTGGCGTCAAGGGCGTCTATCGGTCAACCACGACGTTACAGTAGTGACCTAGAACGTGAAAAATTGGCCACGGAGGAGGGAAACAAGGGCAACAAGCAAACTACGAGCAGCGCAGAACAACAGGTTTGACAACACATTATTTAAACGTACATACAACTAGAAACTCCCGAAATCGCTGCGCCTGTAACCGTTTTGCCCGCCATAGACTTCGTCGTATTTAACACTTGTGTCACCCAAGAGGAGCCATCCTCCAGCTCTCTTCCACCTATATTACGATGTAATGCACATTGATTTGGGTTGATGGACTACACAAGAAGTCGTTTCATCAACTTCATCCGCACACGCCACAACCGCTGTAACATCCGTTAACGTTGCAACCTCTACTCCAGAGAACATATCTGTCAAAGACACATCTATGTCTCGGAAATGACATAGCTGTCCCCAATCAAACGCACACGTCCCCCGGAACTCAACAGACCCATCTCCTCAGCGTTCAACTGTGCTAAAGCAACGCGCTCGCTTAGACGTTTGCGACGCCCAGTTCTCGACATCCTTCGCCTCTCACATACAGGACGCGTTGGACCGACACGATCGTGCACTAATTCCTCATGCAACTGCCACTCCTAAGTCTTTGAGGTACTGTCTATCGCATACAGATTCCAAAGTACGCATTTGACACACCTCACAAAGTTTATGACGCCTAGTTTCGACGAGTTAACTCTGTCAAATACAGCACACGTATGACATCAATTTGCGTCTGAAAGAAGCAACACAGCACGTAAAGTAACGCCAGCATAACCCTCGCAACCGCAGCATCTCAAGTAAGTGACTGCAGCATCCGCAGCAGCGCCCCACACGACCACAAAACTCAAGCAAGATGGGCCCATTTTTCTTTTTGCAATCTCTTTGCTCATCTTCCCTCAGCATACTTTATCGTGAATCGCCAATCTACTAAGGAGGGACCCATATGGGGTTGCTAGCTGCCAGAGTAGAAAAAAACTGGAGAAGATACAAGAAAAGTATTGGAAGGTTATACCAATATAATGAAAGAGGAACTAAAACTGAAAAAAATAAGGATGTTGTATGAATAAAAGATGGAAAGCAAGAAAGAAAATAAGATATTGTATAAATGTTCGATGGAGATAGAGGCGCTAAATGGAATTGAGGGAGAAAAAGGTTAATTGCAAGATTCAGAGTAGGAAACGAGGAAAATGGGAAAGGACGAAGATAGTAGGTGTAGAACGTGTAGGGAGGGGTGAAAAAATATAGAGCATTGAAGCCCGAGTACAGTGAAATAACAGTGGAGGAAACAATGAGAAGAGTGTTGCTGAGAAAGCAATGGGAGGAGGTCGAGTGAATGGGGAATATGGCGGAAAAAGAAAATGGATATATACAAAGGGAGATAATGAGGATATAATAAGGAAAGAGTCAGAGTATTTTTTCTGTTTATATTGTTATTTTAAGAATTACACTAAATCGTTTTGTAGAAATTTAAAAATGGGAAAACACAACATCTGCAAACTAGAAAATAAGGCAGGGCAAGTGACTACCAACAAGGATGAAATTGTAAAATTGTCGAAGACTTCTATGAAGAACTTTATAGAAAACCAGATGAAGAAGAGGTACCTATTCCAAGAATACTGAACCAGGGCTCTGAAGATGTACCAGACATAACCTACTGTGAAGTAAGAAAGGCGGTGTCTGAGATGAAGAATAATAAGCCACCAGGAGAAGACGAAATTGTTATAGAGGCAGTAAAGGAAGGTGGACACATAGTTATTAAAGCCCTATGTAAATTATTTAATGAATGTCTACATCAAGGACTAACACCTTCAAAGTGGAACAACGCCACTATAGTAATAATGCACAAGAAGAGGAACATTGGTAATCTAGCAAATTACAGACCCATTAGTTTCCTATCCCACTTGTATAAACTATTTATGAAGATCATTGCTAAACGCCTAACTCCAAAATTAGATTTTTACCAGCCGAAAGAACAGGCAGGATTTAGAGCAGGGTACGGTACGAATGACCATTTACATACAATCAAGACCCTTATAGAAAAATCAACAGAATATAATAAACCTCTTATCCTTGTTTTCGTAGACTATGAAAAAGCTTTTCACTCAACCAGCCAACAACATATGCTCAAATCATTAACAGACTGCAGAATTGATTACAGGTACATTGCACTGATTAAGGGTATATATGAGAAAGCAACGGCGTGTGTAAGACTACATAAAAACACAAGAACATCCCGAATAGAACAAGGTGTACGTCAAGGAGATATCCTCTCTCCAAAGCTGTTCACCACACTGCTCGAACATGCCTGTAAGAAAATCGATTGGGGGGGAAATGGGCCTAAATATAGACGGTGAAAGATTAAATAACTTAAGATTTGCAGACGATATCGTCCTTATCACCGACCGTATAGATCAAGCGTCCATGATGTTGGAAAAATTATACAATGCTTCAAGGGAAGTTGGCCTAAGAATTAACTTGCTAAGACGCAAGTCATGACAAACCTAGTCCCCAGTGAAAACATAACTATTGGAAGCAAATCTATTGAACAGGTCACCACCTACAAATATTTGGGTCATGAGATCCGAATAGGACGGACAACCAGACGTGCGAACTTCTCCGGAGAGTAGGCTTGGGGTGGGCATCTTTTGGAAGATTAAAGTATGTTTTCAAGTCGGATATTCCCATCAGTCTAAAACGAAAAGTATACAATCAGTGCGTATTACCAGTGATGACATACGGAGCCGAAACATTGACGCTTACAAAAAGTCAGCAAAGAAACTGCGTATCACCCAACGGGCGATGGAGAAAGCTATTCTGGGTATTTCCCTCAGAGACCGAATACCAAATGAGATTATCCGCCAAAGAACAGGTGTTATAGATGTAATCGAAAAAATAACAACTTTAAAGTGGAACTGGGCCGGCCACGTAGCTAGAAGAACGGACGGAAGATGGTCTAAAAACTATTGAGTGGCGTCCGAGGCACGAAGCTTATCGTAGAGGGCGCCCCCCACACGATGGACCGATGACATCAAAAGAATCTGTGGTAATTTGATACAAATGGCTCAAGATAGAGCAGAGTGGCAAAATAAACGAGAGGCTTATGTTCAGCAGTGGTCTACTATAGCTGAGTGATGAATTGTTATCTAAATGAATCATAATTGTCTTATATTCGATTTATTAAGCCACATACAAAAAAGTAAAAATAGAGTAGTTCATACATCGTCGCCATGTAGAGCTATTCTAGCATTTTAATATAATAATTGTTTATTCCGTATTCTTGTAAAAAAGATTTTGATGTCATTTGGGTTGCCTACCTGTTATCCTAAGGTATAAAATTATTCGAAGTGTTTTTTGAGCCATATTTTCTTGTTCGAAAAATATATGCGGAAATATAGCTAAACCATATTATTAATTTGTTTTTTATTTGGTCATGGAACTTAATTAATTGGGCTTAAATGAAATGTAACTGAAAAAGTGGGGAGGGCAAGGTTCGGCACCATTCAAAGTGAAATTAGAGCCCGACTTATCAAGAAAGAACTTAAAACCAGAACGCGTGGCGAGATGGCCGATAAAATGTAATATACACTGCAACAATAATCTTAGTAACAAAAATATTATTTTAAAACAAGTAATTAAATTAGAAAAATTAATGTCATTAATTTGAACAGTAAAAGCACCTCCGCTTTATATTACTAGGAATTTTCTAAAGTAGAATTAGTTTTTAGGGTGATTCAACATAACTGTAATAAACACAAAATTTCCATGCAATTATTGTTATGCACAGGCAATGATTTTGGATTATAATATTATGCGTAATTTCGTAATTTATTTTCTATGCTAGGGTGCGCTCGCAAAAAACTTGCTTTGTTTTATCATTGACGATTATCGTACTTGGAAACAGTTACACTTAGTTATTCTACAATTTTTTTTTAATTCAAAGAAGTTTTGCGGGAGTCTTTAATTCAATCGAAAGTTCCATAGTTTTTTATGAACTTTAACATAATTCTTCAGAAGCGCGTCTACTTGTCCTCAGACACGTTGACCTTTGCTTTCTTATCTTTGGTTATTTACTTTTGTAACAGTTTTAATTAGAGCGTTTTGCGTTAGTTGTATTTTGGAAAAAGTTTGCACAAATTCATTATAGTATTACTCTAGACATTATGCACACAGAAACAAGCGAGTTTTATTAATTACCTGCAGGAAATATCTTACGAGCTATAAAATTCATAGGTTGATATAACACGCTAATTTACAACTATAATAAGTACGCATTTTAATTAAGTCGAACCATTTATTTTAATTTTAATTATTTTAATCTATCACATCTGCCGTATATTTAATCTATAAATAAATCAATTTTTTAGCATCCTGTTAAGCAAACAACAAAAATGTCTTAAAAAACTACGTTATGTTAATTGTCTCTTTAATTTAAGGTTTATAAACCTCTAGAATAATTACGTTATACAATTTATAGTGACTGTTAATTGTAGCGTATTTTTTTGGCACTGATGCTTTTTACCAAGAATGAATACTTCTTGAGATTTGTCTGTTGCTTGAAAATCTTTGCAATAGGAAAATAGGGTTGTAAACATGGGGAGTTCGAGTAGCGTCTCAAAATTTTAAGGATGTAATCACATACACTCATGATAACAACTTCAAAAAACAAACTTTTTTTTTCACGTAAATTTGTTTTTATCAATTTAAGTTGTTTTCATGTGATCGGGGGTGAACGATGTTGGTTGGTCGGTTACAGTTTTTTTTTAAATTACATTCATAATAAGAATTTTTAAAACAAACTGTTTTTGCTGTTATTAGTGATAAGAGGGATTATGTACATCGGACGCTAGTCGGATATGTATCTTTTCAGTCCTGACCGGACGCTATTCGGATTTGCCCGTAAACCGCGACCTTAATTGATTCACATGTTTCTAAACAGTTTTAATTGATTTTTAATTGCAAAAGAAAGGAGATTTGACAATTCTAGAGGAATGATCGAAGTCGTAATTATTTAACGAGCACATTTATTGGGCAGAAGCAATTATGTTTTAATATTATAGATATACAGTGTGTCACAATTTCACAAAACACAATCACACACTAATATAGGTCACACAACTAATATTCTTTAAATTAATGTTGAGGAGGTCTTGTCTAATCTTTGTTTCAGGAATAGAGTCGGTACTTTACTTTAACACAGTGTGTGGAGATGAGAGAAGTATACTCAATAAAGGTATAGTAAAAGATTTTCAATTAGACTTTATTGAGAACCTCATTCATGGAATAGCGACATCGTCAAAGAAAATATTCGATACGAAAATATACAAAATAGTATAATTTCTGGAATTTTCGTTATAACTATTGAAGATAGAAGATTTACATGTAGTAAATATTTACAAACCTCCTCAAATACCTTGGCCAAAACTTTTTAATGTCGTTTTTCTTGGACAATGTCTATGCTGTTATATTTTAGGATGTTCTGATTTACCTTCTATAATGTTTACACACTTAATTAATATTATTACATATGAATACTACGGTGGGCAAGAGTTGGCATGTTTAGGTTTTTAGTGATTTTCCTAAACCTTGAAGCCATTGCTTTGCCAAGATGAACTATTCCCCAATTGCACACGGTTTTGTCACCACACTATATAGGTTTATACTGATCCGTGAAGTTGGCACACCTATGAAAGCTTTAACAAAAATTTTATAGTCGATCGGTAGTGCATCGTTAGTGCTTCATAAACGAAATGATCTACCCCAAGTGTTTGCAGATAAAATCAAGTTCTAAAGGGCGTGCCAACTTCACGCTTGATTACAAGCACTAACAAAAATGTTGTAGTCAATTGTTAGTGCTTCGTTAGTGCTTCATAAAATATTCAAACATTTGCAGATAAAAAAAAACTAAAGGGCGTGCTTCACGCTTGATTAGAACCACTAACAATATTTTTATAGTCGATCGTTAGTTCTTCGTTAGTGATTTTAGTTCTTCATGATGGAAATTATCCTCTCTTCGAAGCTTTTGATCGTTAGTGGTTCATAGAAGAAATTAAATTCTCTGTTAGCAATTTCTTTGGAATTTCAATTTTCTCTCGAGAACGCTTGGAAGAGACGACTTGTTTTATGAAGCCCTTGGGGGAGACAATTTCTTTATGAAGCAGTAACGAAGCACTAACGGTCAACTATAAAATTTTTGTTAGTGCTTTCATAGACGTGCGAATTTCGGGAACAATTTATTCAGTGTGAAAAGTTGACACGCCCTTTAGAATTTGATTTTTCTGCAAACGTTTTAGAAATTATTTTTTCTGCATATGCTTCAAAGAGATAATTTCTTTTTAAAGCACTAGGAAGCACCAACAAAGCACTATTGACTAAAATATTTTTGTTAGTGCTTCTGATGAAGCGTGAAGTTGCACCCTTTGGAATTTGCTTTTTTTAAAGTGCTTGGGGACACAATTTCTTTTTATAAAACACTACGAAGCATTAACGGTTAATTATAAATATTTTGTTAGTGCTTTTATAGACGTGCCAACTTCTCAGACTATTTATGCAGCGTGAAGCCTTTTAGAATTTGACGTTTTAGTTAGTAAGTTTAAATATCAGTGACTACAGAATTAAAACGTCATTATCTTTACATGAAAATTTTTGGGTCTTTCCTGTTTTATAAAATGTTTTTAACATATCCCAAAATGAGTGGCTTAAAGACCACAGTTTCTTTGTATCTAACAGATAGAAAATTTTGGGTTCAACTACTCACGAACAATTTTTGAATTATGAATAGATGTAAAATACCTTCATTTGTATCTCAAATTTTCGTAGAACTAACTAATGATTAAAAAAATGACCAATTATTTGGGCTTCTTAAGATATTTACTTTCTAAGAATATTGGTCTTTACAATGACGATCATCTGTGTAGTATATAAAGTTTTGAGACGATATAACCCCATTAGCGGTGAATGTAAACATAATCTTCTCTAAAAAAAAAGATATTGTACTCGATTAGTATGACCATTCTGATGAATTTTTACCACACTGCCTGTTTCATTAATAAGATTATTTACTTCCATGAGTAATGAGAACACGTTAGGGCTGCGTCAAGGTATGGCCGGTTCTCACTACTCCAGATTCGAGCGCTGGATCCAGTACTGAAATAATAGAGACGGGTATCCAGTACAGTAACTATGTTTTTAGAGGAAATGACACATCAGCCACAATCACTCCTTCTTGTGGTATAAAAACAACTATTTTCTAATTTAATATAGATAGAACAGTTTTTTGAAAATGCCAACATCCGAAGCGCTACCATTTGTTCAAACAGTAATGTACGAGAAGCAGAAATCACAGTCAACCAGCCATTAATACAATACTATTTTTTTTATAATTGAAAATTGAACTTCCGTATTCATAGGAGCCCGTAATTTTGATATACTTTCTATCTATCGCTCCGTAATACGAAAGGAAAGATCCACTTCTTCCGAAACCTTTGCTTCCACTGTTGTTGCGTATGTAACAAATAAAATTTATTGTATTTTCAGAAAAATTCTGAATGTTGAATCTGAAACTACGGACCAGTCTGTGGACTCAACCCCTAGAAACTTTAACGTTCTTACCTCACCTGAAACACGTCCATCAGAACCTCGAAGAAAAATGAGTAAAATTGCATACACAGCTATCTACGTTAGTCAATAACATATAAAAGATGCAATACAATTTATCCACATTGTGACATTTTGATGCCTTCGGAAAACATGTTGCAAAGTGGGTATAGCATCTCTGAACAACTTGTTGTTACGTTAAATATTATTCAAAACTATTAATAACAGTTCAACAAAGTTTTCTGCTGTCATTCTCATTGCCAATCTACATTCAGTGGGATCTTTCTGTATTCAGTTGTTGTAAAAGCATTGCTGAGCCTCCTTTCTGATCTCCTTTGCTTATCCAATTTCTCACCCAAATCCGCTCCTTTTTGGTTAGTTCCATATCAGCCTCATCAATAACTTCATATAACTCTAACTTTTGAATTTCTTTTTAAACAAATTCTCATGTGTTTCTCACTGGAATCAATGACGAATCGTCAGCTTTAACATGACCGGAATCATGTAGACAGAAGTCACTCAGTAGGTCCATTCGGTCCAGCACTACAAGATTACTAGACTGGAATAATGTAAACTGGCACTTAAACTCAGCAACAACTTCTCTGCTGCTACGAGCATGATCACCCAAGAACCTGATTATTTAGATTTTATTGGCATTTTAATTTTGTTGTCACTAGCTGTCTAACAAAAACTTACCGCAAAAAAGTGATCACTAACTTAAGAAATTAACGCAATAAACTAAAATTGACTAATGTTTAACACTTCGTAATAATTTTGATATAGTACACCAAAATAATAAAAAAATTAAAAACGCTAATTTTGTCTTGAAAATCAAATGTATATCAAAAAAAAAAAAAAACCTGACTCAAAAATTTTTTTTGTTTTAACTGTGGATCTGACTTAAGGGCCTGATTTCCAAACCTTTTCTCTTTTTTTTGTATGACACAAAAAATTGTTGTTTAGAAGCCGAACGTATGTAAACACGCAATATCTGAAAAACGACAGGCATATTAGCATAATTTGTGGAGACATAGTTTTTCCTGTTTTTCACTATTTACATGGATATTTATTTTACATATATTTTTTTATTTTTGGTCCGATAAGTAATCACTGTGATATGACAATCACGTATACTTTATCGTATATAACTTTTATTGGAACAATTTTTTTCTAAAAACGGATTTTTCCAAAGTTTAGTTTTAAATTCTAAGATGCTGAAGGGACAAGTGAAAAGAGCAGGTACTTACGGCTTAACCACTTTATGCTTTTGTTAAACAGTTAAGTATGTTTACAGGATAATTGAATTTTTCTAACGACTTAAGTTCATTATTAAACTGTCTTCTTGAATTTGAATTTTAAATTACGTAACATTTTAATCCTTTTATATGCTCTTATTTTATTTTTGAGCAAAATCTTTTATATAGTGGAAGTTCTGCGTAAATTTTCGTAGTAGAAGCACACCTGTGGTAGAAGGCAACGCAAAAAGTAGTTTTTATTAGTATGTTCTCCCCAAAAAGTCGGGATTTTTAATTCATAGGTATAAAAAGCATAAAACTACATCTATTGTATTTATATTAATGACATAAATTGTTAATACTAGTTAATCCGTTTCGACGTTATTCCATGTGGCCACCTACACCCAGACTTTGATGTTCTTTAGGATGTCTGTTTCTAAAGCCTCCCTCCCGAGAGATATAGCAGTGTTTTTGAAGTAATACATGCTTGTTATTCAGCAATGCTTTCCATAATGTAGAGCCATCTAGAGATTTTTCAATATTTTTGCAATTGTTCCTCCAAAATACTTATTACGCTTTTCTGACAGCGTAACCTGGTTGAAGAGCTCCTTCTCTTATAATTCTATCAAAAGTTTGTAAAGCATCTATTTATGTCTCCACTTGAGATAGTAAATTTGACTTTCATGCAGACTGTTTTTCGTTCACTTTAAAAAATATCCCAGTCACAACTTCTTGGGTCTCACCTGTAGTAATTTTAGTATATATTCAATGTGCCGTTCGTTCGTGAGTTTCTTGTGTTTCCTTGCATATTAACTTTTGGTTGTACAAGGTCGATAAGTGGCCTCAGCACTACATTAACATTTAATCAGTTGACTAATCAATATGAATGCAGAGGTACATGAATTCGTAAAATCGAATCGAGTAGGTGTGCACTCGCACAAGTCATAACATATTAATAAGAGATTTGCAGAGCAAACGATACACTTCTCTTATTGTTAAGAGCGTTTTCCTGTTGACTCAGTTGGTTTGCCTTGCATCTCTTTTTATCGGCTTTAACACAACTCAGAATAGATTTAAGTAGGGTCAGCTTTGGGGTTTCTCCACTCCTTTTAATTTCCATTTTAGCTTTTTTCTACATACCAATACATGTTTTGCATTGTCAATTTTTGCTTTGCAATTATCTTTTTCTCTTCCTTACTCAAAACTATTGTGTGTAAAAAATTGAACCGTGAAATAGTTTAAGGCTTTAACGTCTATGTTTCGTATTAATACATATGTCAGTATTCTGCCTTATCCCACGTTTGATATCACCCAGTCATCATTTTTTTTAATTTTTATTTTTGCAATTTTCCCCTATTGCTGCTCGGTTCAATACTAAGGTGGTATTCAAGATATCACCAGTAACTCTTTGTCCCCAGGTATTCTAACATTAGTTCTCGTTTCTACCCTCTCTAAATTTTCTTAGTGGCACTTCGATTTTATCTTACGACTCCATAAACCAGAATCAAGTGTGCTACTTCTACCAACAGTGTTTTCTTTTTCGACACTAAGCCACACGGCTTAAATTTTGTACTTTTCAGTTCTTAATTATCTTCATTAAATCTTTGGATTTCTTTCTTGAGCCACTAGAGTCATATCATCGACAAAGCATTTCTAACCTTAATACTGATCATAGTACTCATTGCACAAGAGTGATCCTAGGATAGAATCTCTGTTACTATAACTCACTGATCTTACCTTTTACAGGGTGTCTCGTAATAAATGCTCAAGATTTTACCAGGTTATACTGTAGATCGAGACAAACAATTTTTATTATAGGATAGTCCCATCTTGCTTGGTTTGTCCGTCTATCTTTCTGTATGTGATTTTTAGTAAATAATTTCCCTCTCCTCGTGAAACCCAATCTTTGCAGATGTATTGGTTGTACTAGTGTTAGCAAAAATTAAAATTTTAAAATAATACCATTACCCGTGGCAAAATGGCGGCTAGTTGAAGCTTTCAAAGTTAAATAACTTTTAAACTAGTGGTTTTATTGAAAACTATAAATACAAGAAAAGATAGCCCTGTTCTAGACAAACAATAAAAAACACTGGTTTAAAAGTTATTTAACTTTGAAATCTTCAAATATCCGCCATTTTGCCACGGGTAGGGGTATTATTTTTGAAATTTTTATTTTATACTGACAGTTGTACAACCAATACACCTACGAAGTTTGGGTTTCATGTCTTCAACCATTACGGAGAAGAAAATTATTTTCTAAAATTACTACAGACAGATAGACGGACAACCAAGCAAGATGGGACTATCCATTATGTAATAAAAGTTGCTTGTCTTGATCTACAGTATAACCTGGTACAATCTTGGGCATTTATTACGGGACACCCTGTGTATTATCTCCAAACTTCATGAATAGCACTTATTGTAGATTTTCCTTTATAAATTCGTGATTCAAAGATTTATCCCTTTACAACCATGGGCATATATTAAAGCACTGCAACACATCATTTTCTAGTACTTTACACGTACTTAGCAAAATATCTGTTGTCAGCTGGTCAGATCTATGTCTTTCTTTCTTTTTAATTTTTTGAACGCCTCCTTTATTTTCTCTATTTTAAATAGCTGTACTTTCGATTTAATCTTCTCTCTTCCAGTAAATCGTAAATTGTTAAACTAGCAAATTTTAAAATATCTCAAAAACTATCAGAGTTAGTGGTTAGTAACCCTAATACCGACTGAAAGATAATTAGTTCCAGATTCTAACGGGCTACAGGGCGTTCTACAGGATGTTCTATTTAAGTTAAGCAAGTAATTTAAGTTTCAAGTCGTTAGTGTTATGCGGTAGTATTAAAAACACCATGTACATATCATAACATAATAGTGAATAATGCAAAAAAGGATGTTGAAATTTCTTAGTAAGGTGGTGTAAGTAAAAGTTGCTTGTTCTTACTTATCTTGAAGTTATTGTGTTTTTTTCCGAAACGGAAGTAAGTAGGTGTAGGAACATGTTAAAGAACATACATTATTTTTATCGTACAATTCATAAATAGAAAAAATACAGTGTGTTTTATTTAAAATAACCCAACTTTGACATGATACGTGTTTCTAGAGCACCCTGTAAAATCCAAAATATTTCTAAAATGTGGTCTCTAATAATCTTGCTATATGTATGCTTTAAGGTTTCTAATATTATTTGTCGTTTTAATGCTACAGATTTATTCGTTGGTAGCACCCCACCCTGTGTAAGGAAAATTAACGTTTGTACTTTAATGTAGCTTTTATGTAGGCTCTGTGTCGTATTTCACTTTTTTCTTGTTGTTTCTTGTTGACAGAATGCTACTATTGATTGCCAGTGTATTTGGTGTTTTCAATTTTATTTTTAAATTTCACAATTATTATTATATCCAGCTAGAACAACATTTACATGTTGAATTCAATTAATTTTAATTAATCATTGACTAACTTATTGTAACTGTCGCTTTTTGATAGCAACCGTTTGGGTAAGAGTCGTTTCTAACATACCTGCTTAATGTGAAACAAATTTTTAAACATTTACAAAGTAACAAAAGTTGGCATAAAAAGTGAAAAAAATTGCGTTTTTAGAAAAAAAATTGTTTCAAATAAACATTATAGACAATAAAATTTCCAACAACTTTTTTTTCTCTATAGCTATTTTTGTATAATTGATAATCTTGGTACCATCGATAACTCGCCATCTTATTTAAAGAGTAAAGTTTAAAGGAGTAAAAATCAATGTTTTCTCCAAGTTTCTGCACAAGAGAAAATTCTTAAAAACTTTTGATCACGGATGTCTTACTTAATAAAAGTCGATAATACATCTCTCCAAATGAGTAAGAAATTATTCTTATCAACATTTTTGCTGCTTTTTACTTTTAATATAACAAACTCTTGGAACAGTTTTGAAGAAATTTGAAAGCTTGTCAAACACCATCAAATAACTTGGGGGTTTAGACAAAACGGTTCAAGAAAAAATGTCTAATGTTACAAAATACAGCAATTACGTGAGCATTTGTAATAAAAGTGAACGTCTTAATAAATATGATGATTCATCGCTTTGACCAAGAAATAAACATTTGTTTAATAATATTTCTAACCGGTAAAGTAAATTTTCCATTTCTTGAATTATCAGTTGTACAAAGATTTCTAGGTCGCTGACTTACAAATTGTTCAAACAGCTTCATACAAATTGCCGAAATTTAAAAATTTAACGAGTCAGAGAGGATGCGTTTTTTATGTTAACTCAGAAGTATTTGAAGAGAATGGTTCCAAGAACTTTTTATGCCTATTGGCATGGAAAAAATTCGACCTTTACCATTTTAAATGAAAATATCATAATAATATGTTACAAATATTTTTTTTCTAACTTCAGGACCCCCGTACCAAATGAATTGTTGAGGAATTTTTGGATTACTTTCAGAAATTCACAAAACACGTAATTGCAAAAACTTGTAACAAATTTTGCAAAACATGTAAGGAGCCTATAGTTGTATGGACGGTAAAGATGAAAACTCAATGTCTGAAGCAATTTAAGAAGAAGAGTCGGCTCGCACAAACTCAACAGATCAGAACAGCAATTAGCAAGTAGAAGATGACGATTATTTGCACCAGAGTATGCCGTAATGCAAAGATATTCCAGACCAAAACTGCTGCAAAACGTCAAAGAATAGGTATTTTAAATACAAGCGAAAATAATATAGGTCCATAAATAATAATCTAGGACACTAATAATACATAATATATACAGGATGTAATTATGACGAAGATTCTGAAGATTTAAGGCTAGATTTCAGACATGAACTTTATCTGAAAAAGGAAAAAAATCAAAGCTTCTTCTTGGCGATTTCAGTTGCACTGGAAGTAACCATCACTTTGTTTTTTTATATTTGCCAAATTCCTACGTTTAACTTTAAATTGACTTTATGTATCATTCCCTATACCTATAATAAACCGTTTTCGAATCATTATTCAAGTTTTTTGGAAAAAATTGACGTACAGAACCGTACTTTTCAACCAATATCAGCATGAGCCTGTTAAGAGCACTCAAAACAAATTAAATACGTGATTCATTAGAGACAAAAAGATTTCGTGGATACCAAATTATATATATTTATTTAGTTAATAACAATTAAATATTTTAAGACTACTAAGTAGAAGTGGATTTTTAGGGTTACTGTAATGTTTGCATAAGATGAAACGTACACTAAAAATAGAAGATTGTTAAATGCTGCTGAACATTATTCCACAAAAAAAACTTAATTGTTTAGACGCACTACAGAAGAATATCAGGATTCTAAGGGTTTTTTAGGCCGGTTTTTGTACAAAAATTAGGGTGTGATACTTTTCAAAGGCAATGGAATGGAAGGGAAAGAAAAACACGTACTCGCCGATGACGTTAAAATATTTAAGGGGAAAATCGCGATCTCAGCAATATGCTACTTTAGAGGCAAAACTGATATCAAGAACCGCAGAAAATCTATCAAATTCGATAACACTTTTTTTGCTTATTATAACCATTCTGAAATAACAGTAGTTAAGACTAGTAAAAACTAAGAGTAGTGTGTAACAAAAGCGTCGTGTAACTCCATGTCTAAGGATACCATAAGAAAAAAATTAAACAATTTTTGTGCAAAATAAAAAAAACACACACCCTTATGACCTAATGATCTCCGGCCTCCAGAAGGGGTCAAACAATTGCGGTTTTTTACCAGCGACCATTCCACTTATTCTAAGACTTTAAGGAGCCGAAGAATGTCTACGCGCGGAAGTTAGCACTTCATTCTCAAAATTTTTAATTTTTAAAAGTTGTTACTGATTGTTCTCACTTTGTTCTATGGTTGTTCGAAGTAACAATGTTTCAACTCAAATAGTTTTCGAATAAAACAAAAAAAAACTACTTTTAGGAATCTTTGCACTTTTTTTTTATTAACACAAAAATCTAAAATATTGGGACAGTTTTTATGTTGTTTTAAAGTTGTTCTGAACATTGTGTTCAAAGAATTTCAATTCTATAGTTCAAATTATAAGCACCCAAATTAAAAAAAAAACAATTTTTCAGTTGGCACCCCTTTTCGTAAATATCGAAAAATTTAATACTGTTCTACATTGTTCCTAGTTGTTCCTTAGCATTGTTGCAAAAGAACAAATCCACAACTCAATATATAAGCTCAAAAATTAAAAAAAAGGTTTTGGAGCTGGCAACAATGGGAGCTGGGAAAATTTTTTTTTTTGTATGAATTACCAGAGATAATCCAAAAATTTCTTTCAGGAAAATGTATTTAGCATATCGAATAACGAAAAAAAGCACTTTTGACATGTTGACCACTGTCATTGCGGCAAAATTTAAAAAATATTCCTTAAATATCGTAAAAAGTGAGGTTAGATGATAAGATCTTGAAAAATGCCTAGAGAAAAGTTCAAAAGAATTAGATTATACGTCTATATGCAAATGTTCAAAAAGAAAACGACTTTTCAAAAATATTAGTTTTCCAGCATTTTTTCCGGAAATATTGAGAAAAACAAAATTTTTTGCGTTTTGATTTCCATAAAACACAATAAAACCAACAAATCAGCTTCACAATCAGCAATTTTTATTTATTGACCGTCTACCTATGGACGGTAAAGAACAAACAACATTGTTTTTAGGACGGACTTTGTTGCAATGGCCCTACAAGAAAACAAAAAAGTTGAAATTACAAATTTAAAATTATTTTAAAATAGTCCTAATATGGTAAATTCTTCTATTCTAAACCCAATTTAAACAATTTCTTACAATATTGCCTGGATCGTACAAAAACATACAAAAATTTCTGGAAAAAACGCCGGAAAACGCGCCAGACGTATAATCTAATTCTGAACAACTTTTCTCTTAGGCATTTTTCAATATCTTGTCATCCTTACCTGTTTCATATTTAAGGATATTTTTTAGAATTTGTCTCCATGATAGATAGGAACTTATGACATGTTGTCAAAAATGCCTTTTTTTCGTCATTTTGATATGCTGAATTCATTTGCCAAAAGAAGTATTCGGATATCTCAATTACAAAAATTTTCCCATTTGATGCAAACTTTCTTTGCCGGTCACTGTATATTGGTTATGGATTTGTTCTTTCAAATGACAAATGCTAAGAACAACTAGAAACAATAATAGAACAATGTATGGAATTTTTTTAATATTTACTAAAAGGGAGTGCCAACTCAAAAATTATTTTTTTAATTTGGGAGCTTATAATTTGAGTTATGGATTTGTTCTTTTGGAACAATGTTCAAAACAACTAGAACAACTAAAACTGTCCCAATATTTTTTTAAAAAGGAGTTCCAACTCAAAAAGTAGTTTTTTTGTTTTATTCAAAAACTATTAGAGTTGAAACAATTGTTACTTTGGAGACAATATAGAACAAAATGAGAACAATCAGTAACAACTTTAAAATTAAAAATTTTGAGAAATAGGGTGCTAACTTCACGGACGTGAGATATCTGGGTTTCTAACTAAAACCACAACTAAAAATCATCTAGAAACTTAAGCAGGTAAAACGTAAGTGTAAAGGCTGCGTCCATTAGAACGGTAGCTGGACAAAAATAACGACCCCACTAACACGATGTAAGTTACTCCAGAAGTCTTACTACGGCACGAAGTTTTATTTAGTATATATATATACACTCAATATAGAAGAAAATGAGACAAGTAGGGTTTGGTAAGTTGAATGAGCATATCTGCTTTAAAAATTCGGTTTACCTACATTTAAGAAATTGTCTAGTAATAAGAGTAACCTAGTTATAAATGTCATTTACGACGGCAATTTAAATTAAATAAAAAATTGTAACTAAATTTCTAAACTTAATATAGCAATTAATAAAAGTTTAGTCAAATTAGATGAGTAATTATACTGTATTACTTTACAAAGTTATAAAGAAAAGGTTAAGAAAATAGCATGACGTGCTCCAGCCGTCTGCAGATTGCGAGAACGCTCCTTTGAAGTTTGCAACCTTGATGTGACAAGTATGAGCAATTGCTTACTTGATCTATCACTTTCGCCTTCTCTTTAATTCAGATTTTTAGAAATGTGTAAATGTAATCTAATCGCCTTCATCTTTGTAAATGTCTTAGAAACGTGGACAGCCCAAATCTTTATAGGATGTTCTTAATTGGGTGCCCAAAAACTGTATTGATCGTATATTGTATCTCAGCAACCTTTACTATTTTCGATACTATATCAATAATGCAAAAAATAAGGACAGTGATTTAGGAAGGCGCTGTGGTAATAATAATCCTCGAATCAAATGCATCCTCTCGAGCTTTGCACAGCAAAGCCAAAAGTCGTTTTGGTTATTCAAGCGTTACTTCAACATTCAATAAAAATAAGAACAGAATGCCCACTTTTTTTATTTTTCCTGTTGGTTTTGGGTCTCAGCCTTATCTAGAACATTTCCGGTCATAACAAAAACGAGGATCATTATAACCATTTTAAAGATTTTCTCAACAACTTCCCGTTAGTTTAACGACGACGAATTGTTGGTTAATTAAATTCTTTGTCCAATTCAACAAGAAGAGTTTAGAAAGTACCTACAAGGTACAGCTATTCAGTAAATAATAATTGGTAGCATCTCATAAAAAAATGAATTTACAAGAAAATATGCAAATCAGTTTGGAGAATATAATACAGAATCCATTCCGGTTCATCCAAGCTTTTTATTCTCCAGAAATGTTTCCAGTCGAATAATAATAGGAATTACGCGCAATGAATAAAGGCAAAAGTGTGGTCGAAAGTTTTTTTAGACACAACATATTCATAATCTAAACCCATTGTATTATCATTTATTCGCAACCATTCAAACATACCTACCTGTTCGTTAACACAACAACGTGCAGGTGTATGTTCTATTTTCGCTCGTTTGCGTTCCTAATCCGGACGTACTGTATTTAGAGAAAGATTTAAAGAAAATCACTTACATACACAGACTTCCAATATCAGCGTTGTCTAACGTTAAGCTTTTACATCTAGAGACATGTCTGAATTATCTATTCAAAATAATGTAACGAAAGTCGGTTAAGTAAATTTTTCAAATTGCTGACCACACCTACATCCTACGCTTTATTCCTTGTCTGTTCGCAGGTTCAAATGCTTTATTAGTCGATGGCGTTATCTGTACAAATTATGTTAATAGGGTTTACAATTAATTTATCAATTAATTCTTCAATTTATTAGAAAATTAAATTCAGGCTCAAAATATCTCGATCTCCGGCCTCGCCAATATTTTGGTAATTTCTTGAAATAATAAGTTAACATTCAAGTGTTTGTTTATCATGTCATCGTCATTTGCCGATCGAGTTGGTCCTAACAATTTTTTCACCAACACCCTTTTTCTATAGTCTGTCCCGCCTTGTTGCACACAACCATATTCTCTTCCTTCTGTTATTATATTGTCAAATTTGAACTTCTTGAAATGTGATGCCACTTTAACTAAAGAAAACAAAAACTACAATAATACACAAAGAGAAAAGATTATGAAAAAATCTTTTGCTTAATTAGCAATGAAAATTTTCAGAACGAGGTATTGCTATAAAAGTTTTTTTTTTGTTGAAGTATTGTTTTCAAAATATTTCAACTTTTATTTTTTATTTGTGCAACTGTTTTCCAGTTTCTCACTTTGGAGAGTATTGATATCGGTATCTTGTTTTTGGTCCCTTATTAATATTTTTGTTTCATTAACTTCACTTGAACCTTCCAATTTTATTGTTGTCATTAGATCTGGGATCTGGTTCATTATATTCTTAATATAGTTCATTGTTAAAACGTTTGCGCTATTGGTCTTCTTTTTGAATTTCTTCAACAACGTTTCCAATAATCTTCATCCTTTTGTGTCATTACCAAGGCGTTTTATGAGTGCTCTATAAATTTAACTTCGGCGTTCTTAGCTTATTTTAAAAAATAGGTGTTTGTTTAATAAGAATCATGATTATTGAATCAAGAAAAATTAAAATATAAATAATGTACTGATGAACAGAATCAATCATAATTTAATGTGTATAGTTCTCTAACCGATTTAGATGATCAAATTATAATTAAAGTACAGTAAAACCTCTAAATAGTGGTCACTAAAATTTGCTGCAAAACTGACCGGTATATGGAGGTGGCCGTTATTGGGAGGAAAAAAATTTATTTCTATGCGTTGTTTATTGAACATATGGAACATAATACGGTTCGCTATAGGGTACTATATATCTGCATTAAAAAATAACTATAAATGTGCTGATGCAATATTAAATAATTAGACGATATAATAATGGAAGAGTTATACATATTGAATACATAATACATACATTTACATAATATGTACCTATTTTCTAATTGCTCGTTATACCTATTACAATAAATTATTACATACATATACATAACATTAAATTACATTTTTGTGAAATATTTTTTGTATTGAGGTTTGTTTACATTTTAAGTTTAGTTTGTAAACAGAAGATTCACATTTTGATAAAACTTCTACCCCTATCTCACTCTTATCATTAGAAAATTACAAGGTTGATTACCTTCTAGTAATACAGGAAAAGCTGAGCTAGTGGAATTTTGTTCTTCATCTAAATCTTCTTGCAGGACCTTTTCCGAGAATCCCTGCTTTCGCAAAACATTTAGCAATTGTAATAGGCGAAACGTTTCTATAGGCTAATGATATCCAAACTAAAGCGCTGGTTAAATTGATACTTTTTTCCACATCTTCAAAATGACGTTCGGCATTTGTGAATGTTAGCAGCCTTTTGATTAAAAACTTCCTGTAGGCCATCTTTAAAAGTTTTTGATAATTCCTAGATCCAGTGGTGTTTGGGGGTAGAAAACAATGTTCACATTTTCAAGAGTCACTTTGGGATGAGACGTGGCATTATCCAGAAATAATAAGACTTTTCTATTTTCTTTTTCATCAAATTTTTAGCAAGGAAGTCATCTGTACCGTCATCCAAGCTTTTTTTATTAGATACCCATTCTAAGGCAATTTGTTCATATGAGAGCTTTACAGCAACTTGGGTGTTTACTTTTTCAATGATTAACGGATTTTCTTTATCACCTTCCGTATTTGTACAAAATAAAATTGCAATCTTTGTTTTGCAGCTTTTACCACTACATTTATCGTTTTTAAAGAGAACTTTTGTTTAGCATCATAAGGTAAACAAGTTAGGTCTCGTCAGCATTATACATTTTTGGGTGAATACTCTTTCAATATTACTGACGGCATCC